>JARHVA010003488.1:1150000-1532500 GCA_037957365.1 Torreya grandis
TCTATAGGGCTTCTTTATAGAATTGTAGTAAATTAGGTTTGATAAACTCCCAGGTGGCTTTATAAATTTTGCATGACAAGCCATCAAGTTCAATGGATTTATCACTAATCATGAAGTGCATAACCTCTGTGACATCCTACAAGGTGGGCATGGTAACACAAAGCTACTAATTGGTTGGCTTCAGCTTGTGAGGCACCACATAGTAACCTAGTGGTGTATTAGTTTTTTAATATTTCATCATCAAAACTACACCCAAAATTTATTCACTTTATTTTTATTTTATTTTTTTTAATTGGGTGTGTTTGGGTGCACGTGTTTGTAGCTGCATAGAATGCATGAATTAGCTCTTTTTCCCCTGCAATTGTTCCCTTTTTTTTTGAGGTGTTGTTTTAGATACATATTTAGTCACTTTTTCCTTTCAAATTCTCACAATACTTTTATTTCATTGGAGTGTAATCTGAATGCCAATTCTTTATAAGCTTTAAATTTTTGGTAGTATTCAAAGTCATTTTTTAAATTTTAATTTAAATTTTAATTAATTAATTAATTAATATTTTTTATTTATTTTATTTTATTTAAATTTTTATTTTTATTTTATTTTTTAAGTTAAATTATAAATTAAATTTTCTAATGTGAATATTTAACATAAATCTTGACTTCAAAAGTAATTCAATGTTCTTCTATAGTGTACATTGTTTGTCTTCTCCAACATAATACCTAAAATATTTTTAAGTTTAACTGTTTTTTATGATTTGTTGTATTAATTTTATTATTGGAATGTTTTACATTATATTAACAAAAAAATATAATTATAGAAGGTTATAAAATAAAGTAGTTAGACAAATCACAACTCGAACTCCTTTTTAGAAGATAAATCCGGTTGCAAAACAAGAAAATTAACTATAATTTGTTGCATAATTTTTTAAGCGGATAGCTTTAACTTCAAATAAAAAACGTTAATTCCTTCATTTTAACTCTTATCTATTTGATCATCTTAAAAAATTTCTTCATATCTCATGGGTTTCTACAAAAAACAGTTAAAACACAAATTGTTTGTGTTTGTGTGACTCAGTTGTGTGTCCTTCCAAAAAATTTCAACAGTTGTAAATATGCATTTCTAGGTGCTCTACTTCTACCTTAAACCTTAGTTGCCGTCCAACATTTATGTTTGATTGTTTTTTTTTTTTTAATCAATTCATAATGGTAAATACTTTTGATCGGAGCTATAAATCAAAGTAAATAGTTTTTATAAAAACTAGAGCTACTAACCAACTAGTATTACAATGAAGGGCCCACTCTCCCAAAACTCTAAGGTGAAAACACCAACCAACACACCTATCATAATAAAGGACAAGAGGAAATAGGAAGCCCACACCTTAACACCAAAACAAAGAAATAACACCAACAAAGACATTTAACATAGAGGCCTAAAAAAAATCCTTAAAAAAGTAGACAACCTACAATGATGTCACAATAGACAAACTGCCAACCATCAATGAACACACAACAAATTGACATCCATAAACATAATTTATTTAAAAACTTTGCAAGCCAACAAAGGGAAATAAACAAACCCTAGAAGGAATAATCTGCATGTAGGCATCATTCTTCCCTTGGAAAGGAGTTCCTCCATCATCTTTTGAGTACCATCTCTAGTCAGTTCTTCTGCATTCATTCTCAACTTTTCTACCTCTGATCTACGACCTCTGTGTTTAGCTGAGACACCTATGTCAACATTTGGTTTCCATCCTTTAAAACCAAAAGTGGGAGGGATATTAAAACTAGGAGAAGTTGATTTATCCACTAAAAAACCACAATCCTACATTCCATATACGATATTTTCCAAAATAAATTTCACTAATGTGAATATGACAAAAAAAACCCTTTAAAAAAAGAACACTAAAAACAATTATAAATGCAAAATTTATGGTGTATTGAAGCTAACGACCACTAGGGTCCCAACATTTGGGAACAATGTTGGGATCCTAGCAGCCTCTAAGCTCCAACCTACATTGTATTTTTAAAAATGAAGTGCACCAATTTAAATAATATCATTTTTTATGAAACAGAAAAAACTTTATGAACATAAAAGTTATGACCTATTGAAGCTAACAGTCCCTATATTCCCAACATTTAGGAACTATGTTTGGAGTGTAGACGCCATTAGGTTCATACCTACATTATAATTACAAAAAAAAGTGCATTAATGTGAAGATTACCAAAAAAAAAATTAATTTCAAAAAAATCATTAAATTAGTTTTCTGAATGCAAAAGTTATGGCTTGTCGAAGCTGGTAACAACTAGGTTCCCAACATTTAATAATAATTTTGGGAGGCTATTAGGCAAAAAAATTCAACCTATTTCATATTTTTCAAAAAAAAAAAATAACAATGTGAATTTCATTAAAAAATATGCACTTTTAAAAAATGATCATTGAAAAACATTTCTGAATGCAAAAAGTTATGACAAGTTGTAGCTAGCGACCACTAATTTCCCAACATTTGGGACCAATGTTGGGAACCTAGAAACCACTAGGTTCAAACCTACATGGTGTTGTCCAAAATAAAATTCTACCAATGATAATCCAATTTCATTGATATCGGTATTTCATTATGATTTTTTTTTTTAATTGATAATGGAATCTAATTTTATTTATTTTAAATTTATTGATGAAACCTAATTTCATTGATATTAGAATTCATGTTCGATGATATTGGAGTCCAATTTTGTTAATATTGGAATCCGATTAGTTCAATATTAGTATCTTTTTTCTTGATATTGGAATTCATTTTCATCGATATTGGAATCTAGTCTCTTAAATATTGAAATCATTTTTTATCAATATCAAAATCTATTTTCATGATAATGGACTCTAATGAATCTAATTATAACAAATTTAAAATTATGCTATGAATTAAAATAAATCCAAATTTAATGAAATAATGGTTAAGAAAACACATTAAATTTATAGATAAAATATCTAAATCTTTCAAAAAATCTAATATATATATATATATATATATATATATATATATATATATATATATATATATTATAATATATTTATCATAAAAATTAACAATATAATAAATTCATTAATATTATGAATGTTTAGAATAATTTAAAATTTATACAAATGTAACTATAATTATATACATACATAATCTTGAATAAGTACATATATCAAATCTCTATCCATTAATTATTATATTCTTAAATTAGAATTTTCTTACTGTATTAAAGAAAATTATGTCTTCTCCTTTAAGATGTATAGTAAAAAGGTAACAAAGCCATTAGATACATAACATTTTTTAACAACACATCAAAAAATATATCAAAAAAATTAATTATGGTAGTGGAGATCTATGGCAAGTTTTGGTGGGAAGAGATACTGAATTGATGTGCTCTCTGGCTCTACAAACCATGCCAAAAACTTCTTCTTTCACACTTTGAATTCCCACAAATTATATAAGGCCTCAAGGATGAAGAGAATTTCTTGTGCAAAACTTGTTGGCATGCCCATGTTTTGAAGCTCCACATAATAATATGGATGCCCTTCCAAAAAAAAATCCTCTTTATATATAGATCCATTTTCATATTGGATTTTGAATCCAATCATGTGAAAATATGGCATTACCGTCATCTTTTTTGGTTGGATAAGAAGGCCACTTCCAAATATGTTTAAGAGTAGGAGTAAAATGACTATGAACCAATTTTTTTCTCTTTGGGAAGTCAAACTTGAAATTAAACTTTCAACATGCTTGAGATGATTTTCAACTTTAGAAAATTTCTTCTCAATACCTTGGATAGAACTCACCTTCCTCCCCTAGATCTCTTGGTGGATGTTAGTGTTGTAATTACTCCTTTATAACTAAAAGATAGATATAATAAATGTCCTCACAACAATCATTAGTGATCAACATAGGCCTTTTTTTTTTCAAAATGGCCAACTTAGCTCCTCAAGTTTTGGCATGTTAGAGGTAGTAAGTTGAAATGAGTAAAAATCTAGAGTAAGTGTGGCTAGGGGATATAAGAAATCATTTTTAATTGAAGTAAGAGTTTGTTCAATGATACTAAATTGACAATAATCAACATGACCCAATAAATCATAGATGATTTTTTTTCAAAAACTTTTATTTTAGAGATATAGTGGAGTAAATTCAATGGAATTTGATAAGCGAAGTGATTCAAAGTCTAGCAAAGGCAATCATGAAAGACAAGAGTTTAAAGATATAGTATATAATGTAATTTAATTCATTCGTTGTTGTATCCTTGTTTAAGCTTTTAAGGATTGTTTTATATATGTGATTTAATTCATTAATGAAAGGAGTCTAATCATTGTGAATTTAGATATTAATAAAGGGAGTTTAAACATGTGATTTAAAAATTATAATAAAAATCTAGGTTCACCAAAACAAAAAATGTGACAGAAGACATTAATTAAGGAAATGAATTGGAATGATGATGGTGGAGTTAATCTCACATGATTGCCAATATTACTATATTCAATTCATCTAATGTGGCATGTCTCAAGATGTTATCAATACATTTATCAAAAATAAAATATCTCTCATTTATGGTTATGGTTATGGTCGAGGATGAAAATCTCTAGTTCTAAAAAAAATAGTTTTCCCTTGTGATAAAAAAATGTTAAGTTACAATCTTTGAAAATCATCATGATATTGGGAAAACATCGTAATCCTTGTCAAATCATCATTAGTCTTCAAAAGCATCAGAAGCCTACAAAACGATCTAGTTCATGTGAAACATTAGAGGCTTGAAACGTCGTTACATGCATGAAAAACCATTACATGCTTAAAAACAATCACAATCCTACAAAATCATCACATGCATACAACATCATTGCATGCCTTTACAATCATTGAAATAATGGATAATCATCATAAGCCTGCACAATCATTGCATGCATGTAACTTTGGTGGAACATGCATTGCATGCCTAAAAATATCATAAATCCATGAAAAACATTGTGTTTACTTGAAAAAGCCATCATTTGCTAGGAAAAGCATCATACAATTAGAAAAAACATTATAGGGTTAGAGAAACATCGAGATGATGGAAAAACATAATTGCTTAGGAAACATTGTTATTGAATAAAACTTCATATATGTATGAAATTTTAAAAATGAACACAAACATGTTTTGAATCGGCTCAATAGATTTACTTGTAGGCTATAAATTGAAACATTCTAAGAGTTTTGAATTGGATCAATTGATTTCATGTTGCACATTTGTAAGTGCTTGATTTATATGCATATTGAATAGCCTATTTATATGATAGAAAATAACATTTAGCGTCGACTATATATATAAGTATGTTTAATACATTTGGGTTGGGTATAACTAGCAAATTTAATTAAATTTCAAATTTTTTGTCTAGAGTTTTGCTGACTATGATCCAAGCGCCCTTAAAATGTGTGGTGATCCCAACAAATTTTAAAATCATGAACTATCGCTTTGTCATTGATCTATTAAAAAATCCATTAAGATTAGAAATCAATTTTCTATTCAAATTAGAAATAATGTATATGTGTTTTTTGGCAATCTGTTGTCTAGGTCAACATTTTCTAAATAGTTAGTTCACTGCAAAAAAATTCCCTGCATGAAAAATTAGATGTTCTATTAAAACACCCTCTTTATATTTATTGTTGACTATAAATATGTTTTTTAATTCAATTAATTTTGATTTTTTTGTTTTATTAGAATAAATATAAATACATCTAATTACAATGTGTATAGATAAATGCCTTGCATTTTGATGTAAAATCAATTTTCTTCTATCATATAATAACATGCTCGAATAATAATTATGTGTGTAAATGATTTTAAGAGTATTAAATAGATTCTTTATAAGTGATTACTAGATATGATATCTAAATATTAAATTTAAATTATAACATTTGTTTATTCATAATTGATTTTTTTAATTAAAATTAAACATTATAAATATGAATATTAAACAATAATAAGAAACAATCCAATTTAAAAAACTTTATAAAAATACAATAATAATACACATAATTATATATATATCAATGTCTAAATAAACTATCATAAAAATACATTTAATTTAAAAAATTATAAAAATAGATATTAAAGTTTTAAAAATATTTATGCGAGTTGATCATAACTAATATTTTTTGGTAGAAGAAAATGTGGATTCAACATAAATTATAATAAGTATTAACATCGGTAAAGAATGGAAAGTAGAGAAACATCAAAGTAATTATAACAAACACATTATAAAATTAGGCATATGTCACCTCATCAGAGGGAGGAGATGGACGATCATCTTTAGATGGTTGAGTGTTCTAGGATGAAGGCTCAGTCGAGAGAGGATCCAAAGCCACCCATCCATCCATGGAGTCTCGAGGAGCCAAAGAAACAACAATGCCCCACCCATGAAGAGGTTGCACCACACTACCAACTAAGTCCCCCTGTCGCCCCATCTGCCCCACCCCGCAATTGAGGGGGAGGGGTGGAGAAGTGGTTGCAATTGGGAGAATGACTCCTTTTGCACCTAGGCACTAGAGGTGGAGAGCCCTATGGTTGATGATTTGAGAGGATGAAGCTCATGCCATAGGCCCCCATTAGTCAAGCAAATTTTGCAAATGCTTGAATTGATGGAAACTTTCTCCACTTGGGCTCAAATCTACATGCATGCCAAAGATAATACTAATACCTTGTTTTCAATAGAGAAATGGCAAGATGGTTCCTCATTGTTAAATAAAGTAGAGTTTCTAGTTTTCCATAATTGAAATAGAATGACAACTATGTATAAATTCCATAGAAAATCTATAGATGTTGGTCAATTATCAGAATCTCCAAGGAGGACCAAACTCCAGTGAAAGATTCAAGATGGTAGGGCTAAAATAGACTGTTTATCCACTGCCAAGTAGATTGGGATTCAGGGAATGCCCAAAATATGTGCTTAAAGGACTCAAGTTTAGAACAAGCAGGGCACTTGGGTTGAGCATTTCCAAGGTGAGAAAGATAACCTCTAATTGAATTGCCTTGATAGACAAGAAAATAAAGGAAATGAGCTAGCTTGGCATTCTAAATTCAGTTAAGCTAGGAAAGCCATGTCCTAGGGGAGGAATTAAGGTTTGATTGTGTTGATGTGGGTTTTATGCACACTAGAGAATATTATGAGTTAGCCTTTAGAATTTTAAGATCAATGAAAGAAGATTCACTCCAAGGTACGAGTTGTAGGGTATTAGGTTTTGTAAACAATGTAGTGGTGGAATAGCGGTGAATGAAGTAGTTGTTTACCTCAAATGGTTCAGGTATGACATGAGTCTACACCTACTTGAGATGGGTGGATCGGTTAATTTAACCTAAAGTGGCCAGGACCAAAAGAAAACCAAAAAGGGGGAAGGGTAGACAAGAAAAGAAGATTTGTGAATCAAAGTCCAATGAAAACACATCAAAATTGAATCTTGGACTAGGGGTTGGATAAGTAGTTGTTTTAAGGTCTTTTAGAACTTAAAAGAATGCAAATCTTATGTTGCTAAAAGGTTGAGTACACTAAATTAGGGTAGAAATATGTAATAAATATAATCACTGATTTGTTACAAAATTGATTAAATTTGACTTTTCTAAAAATAGTAATAAATAATGTAAATGAGAATTTAGCTAAAAAATGACTGAGATGAATGATCTAGAGGCTAAAAATTGAGGTAGAGGCTGGTTTGAGTGTCAAAAATAGGATCAAAACCTCTTTCAAATAGTAGTACCCTAATTGGACAATAGCACCATGTGGTACTAGTGTCCCTATTTTGGTGGTAGTGTCCTCTATGTACAATTGTTTCGAGTTTCTGGGTGCCCCTATGTTTGGGTATGTCAAATCTATTTATTGGGCCCCTTTTTGAGAAAGCTTGATCTTGCACAAGTTAAGACCAACCCTAGAGCGTGGAGAACCATGGAGGAAGTGAAGGACCCCTTTTGCATACCTTGGCACTGACTAGAACAACTCCCAGAGTCCCTGTGCCTATTGGCCAACGGTTGTAGATCATTGTAATTCTCAAGGCATACCTGCCTAGTCATACACATGATGGTTTGAGGTTCGAGGAGCAGGGAGATATAAGTAGTGGAGTAGGTAGGTGTATAGCCTTGATCGATAGCCTGACACCTGGCACACACCCTGGTTATCCTATATGGTATAATGGAGCTGACAAGCTCTCACCTACCCACCTTTCAATATGCGCTTATCCAATCACCAAGAAGAGTGGCTAGTGTCTATATAAAGAAGGTGACCTCCAAGAGCAAAGGGACACTATTTTTGCAATGAATCTCTGGTAAATTTGGGAGTAATAGAAGTATTCAGCCTTGAATGCAAAATAGTGGATGTAAGCCATGCTAGTCTATGAGCCTCTGCCATTAATAAAATTAGGATTGATCAATGAAGGTTGCTACTAGTGATTGTAATATAAACAAGATATTAATGGATGAATATAGATTGTTAATGTTATATATTATTATGTTGTATATTGGTTGAGTTGTGAAGCTCCCTCCCCCTGAAGAATGTTGATGAACTAGGACTCCACCCTGGTAGTAAGTGGCACCTTCACACCACTTATCCCTCTTACCAACCGTAAAGGGCCCTTGTGCTAGACCCAGTGCTGATGGACCTATCTCTTTGAGCCTCTACACTAGAGACCCCGTGAATCCATTGAACCATTAGACCCCAGACCACCCTCGGCTACACCATGATGCAACTAGCCCAACACAAACTTGGTCCCTTCATTGTCACACTTCAGGTGAGTGCATAAGGTTCATGCCTTATGTGAAATTGATTCCAGTGTGCGAGTATGTTTAAATGTTATGTGTTAGGCCTTGATCCCCTTGCACCTAACTCCTTTAACCCTAGAAATTATAGATAACTAAAGTTGTGTGCATGACTGAGCACCGTGCCTACTTAAATGACACTTAAATACAACTTTTTTCTTACATGCACTAGTTCTAAAACTTTATATATGACCTATTTTGACTGATTTTATCAGTAAACCCTAATCCTCCATATTGATAAAACATCTAGTTGATACAAGAAGTAAAGTGTGTTTGTTAGTGGGGTAGGCTAGACATCCTTAACACCCCACTGTGATAAGAGTTGTTACATACCAATACTCTGAAGAGGGATCAAGCCCAATGTAGTTATGTCCACCTAAGTGCTAGTGCAAGTGTAAGTGAAACTAGTATGATGATTGACTTAAGTGCTTTGAATGTTCTTAAGACTATAAATTTGAGTAATCTAAGCTTAGGAATGTTGTAGATTGTTGTATGCAAAAATAAGGTAGAGTATGGATTGATAACCTTGATTGTGCACAACTTATTCTGAGTTTGTATGTGTAATTTGCATCTGATTTCCATCTAATGATTAGAAGGCTAAAAGTCATGTATATATACTCTTTTAGTGCTTGTGTGGGTGTTAAAAGAGGTATAGGCTGACCCTAGATAGTCTAAGATTTGAAAAGATATCCATTTGTGAAAAAAGGAGGGAAAGTATAATAACGTCAAATTTTGGACACTAATGCCATGTGGTGCTACTATCCCTATTAATGGGCTAGTGTCTAGGTGGTAGAATATGAGGCATGAAGGGCCAAGATGTAAGAATGAGGGTTTGAGACTACTTTAGGGATGTTTAGGGATACATATGGCCAATAAGAAGGTTGAATTAATGTGAAAATAGGCCCTAAGATAGGTTTAGGGATAAACTAAGGATAGGTAATCTCAAGTAGCACTCTTAGATGTCATTTTTATGTGATTACATTTGCCACCCCTCACCCCACACTTGAATTTTATTATATAAACGCAACAAAGCAAAATGACTGCCTAGATAAAATAAAAAGAAGCATACATGGACTTACCTAAGAGGTGAAGCCTATGAATCTAGATGTGAGTATGTGAAGCATGCTCCATTATGTGTCCTACAAGTGAAATGTGCATAGATTAGTCCTTACTTAAGAGATATCAAAAGTAAAGATAAAACTAACTAAAGAAGTAAAACTAAGTAAAGAGATAAAACTCAATAAAGAGAGAGGAAATGAATGAATAAAATTCACTAGGTAAACAAACCAATACGTAAACCTAGTGACAACCTATGTGTGCAAATGTATATAGTGATCAATCACTGAATAACTTAGATGAAGCTAATGGTTTATTCAATCCTCATGTATGGGTGGATTAAGAACTCAATTTAGGTTTGACTCCATCATTGCCAACCCATGTTTGGTGGATCATGACATGTGAATAACTTGGATTGGACTAATGGTGTGTCCAACCCTCTCATATAGGTGGCTCAAGAACTCAAGTAAACTATGATTCCATCATTCCCTACCCATGTATAGTAGATGCATCTGAAACTAAAAATGTGTGATGTAAATGAAAATGTCTAACTAGAGATATCTAACTGGAGATGTCAATTTTGTGGCCACTCAAGTATATTAGGAAGCTTTGGGCCATTCAAGAATGCATATGGAGTAAGGCATGAAAATAATGTGTAACCTAGAACATGGTGTATGATGTATACAACATAGAAAGTGGCATGTATTTTTTCATTCCATATGATCAACCAGTGTGTAAGTGAGCATAAAAAAACATTATGTAGCACATATTACCCTAAATATGATATTTGAGCATATGGATTCTGGAATGAGTTGTATTAATCTGTATCTAAGTATCTAAACAAAAAATGGGAATGGTCATGCCTTGCATGATGCCCCCAATTTGAGAAAACTAATTTGAATATGAGTTATACTTAACAAAACTAGTAAATGTATAATTGAACTTGTGCAAACCTAGTCAATACCTATTGAACATTTTTGGCCAATCTAGATTTTTTTAAAACTAAGGCTACTGGGTAGTACTGACATATCTTTGATAGTAACACCATATCGCACTAGCATCCAAATTTGGGTGATAATGTCCAACTATTTGATTTCTATGTAACTATAACTAATCTATGTGTCACTATTTGCCATTGTGTTTACCTAAGTCTAATTTTTGTAATCTAAGCCTATGTTTTAAAAATTATATTGTGAGTGCATTTTGATACCTTGATTTTTATGACAAACTCTTATGAATGCTCCCTCTTTTGAGGGGAGTGTAATCATACTTCCCATGACCCTAATCCTCCCTATGACTATTCATGTGCAGACTATCGACCTTGGTTATTTGGCTTGAAGACATTCACCACTCGCTTGGACCTTTCCTACATCATATTATCATGCCCTACACATCCTCAGTCCATCTCAGTCCTTTTTCATGCTAGATAGGGTCTCTAAGCACCCCTAGGACACTTTTAGAGGCTTTTTGACCACCCTAGGTGGCCTTCAGGCCCAGGCCATGGCTTAGGGAGGAAACATACATTCTAGGCCACATGTTTCCTTCATAAAGTTGTGGCCTAGGTAGAACATGTTAAAAAGTGCCCTGTTTGGGCCCAAATGATTAGAAATAACTAGTTTTTGGCTTGTTGCTGGATTAAGGTTGAGATATATGCCTTTTCCTCATTCATTTGAGGCCTTTTCTTGATTTATATCCTACATTATTACTCTTATATTCTCACTTGATCATCACACTCAAAGTTTGGCTACCTCCTTGAATCTCTCTTGGTTCTGGCTTAGCAGAATAGCTTTCATTGTGATAGGGGATGCCCTTATATTCTATAGGTATACTTGGTGACTCACATTGCTCTCTATAGTGTTCATAAAGCTTGTGGGCTTCTCATTTCTCTTTCAAGAGTCCATTGCACCTATCTCTTGTGCTCCTTACATTGGCTCTTCCATAGATTGCCAACTTCTCCTTCACCTCTTCTATAACTTCTAGCCCTTGGTCTGGACTCAACTCACACACAACCTGATCCTCTTCCTCTCTTGCCTCCTAGCTTGGGTAATCAATTGGTAGAAAGTCTGCACATCTCTCTTGAGTTTTATATGAGGGCACTTTTCTTTGCAACGTGAAATAATTGTTTATTTTCAATAGTATACATGTTAGGTTTTGATTTTTTTAAAATGATTTAGCTTGTTTAGAGTATTGCTGAAAATAGTTTCTAAAGTTTCTTGCATTTTTATGTGGTTAATAATTCTTTAATTTATTGAAATATTTACCATTACATGTCATTCCCTCTTTGGAAATGTTTCTCATTGCATAATATAATTCTACATGCTCAAAACAAGCTATACAAGTTGCATAAACAATCTCTCTCTCTTGCTAAACTAGAAAATTGCATTGTTAGAAAACAAGAGTGTTGAAAGTAAAAGATAGCTCAAACTTAGATAAGGCATACACATGAACCCTTTATTGAAAAAATCTTTATTGATTAAAATGTCTTTCATTTGGCCTGAAAGTGCCTTTTATTCTAAGTTCACATATCATTTTTTAGCTCTCCTTACTTAGCATTGTTGTTTCTATAATTTTTATGAAATCATTTATCTAGTCTTAGCTACTTGATTTATTGTTATTAGATCCATTAGATATACCTACATCCTTTGTGCCCTAACCTAGTTTACAAGTATATCTATAGTTTGGTGCAAGACTAAAAACTAGATAGCCACTATAGATCTCCTATAGCCCATAAAAGCCTTGAGCCTTCTAGCCTCTTAGTGGGTTGTTTAAGTACCCTATGTATTTCCTTGCCAAACACTAGTGGTTCTATTCATATTCTTAGAGCTACATTTTGGCATACTTGGTGGGACCTCACATACAGTCTCATGCTAGTTCTATCCTGTTTAGAGCTATCTTAGCCAACTCCCCTCTATTAACTATTAGGTTTTGCTTTCAGTTATGTTTTGGATCTCACCTTGGTTGTTTTCTCCTAATTTGGTTATGTGTCATTCTCCCTATTGGTTCTCCATCATTTTTCCTTTTCTATTGTCTTTCATGTTGATCTTGCTTTATTTCATCCATGTCTAGTCTCCCACCCTTAGGATGCCAATCCCATTGGATTTAGGGTCTCATCCCTGAACTCACTCATGAGCAAGCTGTGGCTATAATAGAACATCATAAACACAATGGGATCCAGGAGGTTCCCTTGACCCAACATGGTGATCTACACCCCCTTACATTCCAAAGGGAATAAGATTGGTAGGATTATAACCAATGAACTCAATCTCTTTTTCACCAGTCTGATCTTCATTCATCTAAGGATATTTCTTCTCAACCCCATGTCACATCTCATTTACCTGCTCAAGGTGATGAGGATTCCCTTGCATAACTGAGACCTGATGAGCTAAATGTGATCATTGATGATTATTGTAGATGAATTCAAGGGAATGAGTTACATCCTTCTCCCACTAGGATTTTATGATGTGCTTCCTTTGGAGATAGAGCTCACACCCATTTAGATTCAAGTCCCTTGACCAATTCTCACATGAGTCCCCTACCTCTTTATTGAAAAGAGACTCTACAATAAGAATGCCCTCATATCCTTCTTATGAGTCATAGGTATTCCAACTCAGTAAGGTATCTTCAGTATGAGGAGTCCTCCTTCCCTTTTAGTCCTTCCTTTAGAATTTTAGATGAACATGTTGATTTTGATTGCCCCTTAAAGACTAGATATCCATGGGATGCCTATTATAAGCATTAATGCCCTCAAGTTAACCCTCGTTTGATGGCACATGAGCAACATCAAGGAGACTTAGGTTATCATGACCATTTCCATGAATATGCCACATCATCCCATCATCCACATGGGGAATGTTGTCTATCCCATGGTCATTCCCTACCTCATGGTAAAGATGATTTTTAGCCTGAGTGTCCCCCATATCAGGAGCCACCTTGGCATCTTCCTCTATTCTATCATGGTTATGATGATGTATATGGGTATAGGTAGCATCACTACCATCACAATACTCCTCTTAGAGATCATTTTCAACCTACTATCAATCGTGCCTATGAGGATCTCTATTAGAATATTCTATCCCCTTAGGTGCACGTTATTCTCCTTCCTACCCCTATCTCTAAACTGCCTAAGTTCAATGGGACTCAGGACTCTTATCCTATGTAGCATATTATGGAATTAATGATGGTGTGTATGGATTGAGAATAGGATGAAGGTATTATGTTGAATCTCTTCACTCATTCTCTATGAGATAAAGCTCTTGTCCAGTTTCATAATCTGCCTCCAGATTCTCTCTATAGTTTTTAGCTCCTTTTGGATGATTTCATCCATTAATTTGATATCTCTAGGCCTTTCAACCTTGGCATCCAATCACTCACCTTGATGGTGTAGGCCAAGGGTGAGTCAAACATTGATTTTATGCATAGGTGGCATTTAACCATCTATACATGTAGAACAAGGTTCTCAGATGCTCAACTTTATGATATGTTCACATGAGCATTGAGGCAGGAGGTTCACCTTGAGGTCCTCAAGTGTGAGCTCACCTCGTACGATGAAGCTATTAATGAGTGTCTAAATATTGAAACATTTGAGGTGCATGTGGGCATGTGGCTTATGCCAACCTAAAAGTCATCTTATTCATACAACCATAACCACAATGTGATTGATGATGGTGTTGCAGATTTTCCTCCCAGGAAAAAAGATAAGGATAGCCACAAGGTGAATGCTTTGAGAAAGAAGCCAATTGAAAAGAAGGCTTCTAAATCAAGCACAACATAATAATAGATGATGTTTCTTTATGACCTTTCTAGGTTTTATAATTAACATCTAATGAAGGGGCACAATGATGTCAATTGTGTCATCCAAAAGTATGGTATGCAAGCCTTGCCTCCATCTCATAGTTCTCTTGCAGAAACTAACCATAAGTTGAATGTGTTCAAGGAGCCTCTACCAGACCATGATAAGGAGAAGAAGAAGAAAAAGAATAAATCAAAGGCTAAAGCCTCTCATTCTCCTTATTTCTCTTTCACCTCTTTTGAGTCCTCTTCTTAGGCTGACCTGAGAGGGAAAACCATGCACAAAAGTAGTAAGGTCATTGTTGTTATTGACATAGCCTATACTAGGTATGAGTTCTTTGTCAACACATGCTTAGGTCAGGTCATTAACCCTGTTGGAGAGACTAGTAATGATGGGCCTCCTATCCAGCCCATGGGGATAGGGAATCCCAAATTCAGATTTGAATTTTGGTTTAACATCCCTCCCCAAGCTAGAAAATGTCCTTACTCCATCATAGAGGATTTGCAAGGCCTCTCAACTAGGATCTCCATTTTGGACCTTCTTCACCTTTTATCTAAGAAAAGGGGCCTCATTTTTTATGAGATTGGTCTCTCTCATAAGGGTATATTATGGGATAATGTTGAAGTTTCAATCAACTCTGATGCGTCTTGTTGTTTCCAAAATATGTCACTTGTTTTTGGGACAACATGTCAACTATTTTGGTCCTGCAAGCTAAAATTCTCTCTTCCCTTCTCAAAAAATGTTTTGAGCATCTAATTCTTCAATTATTTGATAATTTTAAGTCAAGGGACTCACAGGTTCAATGGGTTCAAAAACTTCAACAGGTGAGCTCTCACAAAGGAACAAGTTCTAAACACTTAGGCAATTTCAAGGTTGGTTCAACGTCGAGGTTCAACCAAAAGTTTCATTGGCAGGCTTCAAACAAATGGAAGGAACCATTGAACCATTGAACCCTGCCTCCAAAGGTTCAAAGGTTCAATGGGTTCAAAGGTTTAATGACATCAGCAGACTTAAAGAGTTAAGCGCTTCGGCAAGTTGAAAGTTCAACCGCTTCAGAAAGTTCAACATCTTTGAAGAACTTAACGAAAATAAGACTTCAAAGAATAAAGATTGAACCATTGAACCTTGAACCAAAATGGTTCAAAGTTCAAAGGTTCAATAGAAAAGAAAAGGATCCAGAAAATTTGAAGGACCAAAGGATTTTGAGAAAGAGAATGAACCATTAAACTTTGAAACAAAATGGTTCAAAGTTCAAAGGTTCAAAGGTTCAAGGAATTTTAAAGGTTCAAGGAAGCTTGGAGTGAAGGAAGGAAGTGAAAGATTCCAGAGACAAGTTCAAAGAGATGGTTCAACCGAAGAGCAAAGGAAGCGATTGAACCATGGAAGCAGTCAAATCAAAGAAGTGATTGAACCAAGGAGTTGATAGGACCGCCCAAACTATTGAACCATTAAACCAATGAACTCTCAAGGCTCAAAGGTTCAAGGTTCAATGTGGTTCAAGTGACCAGCAACCAGTGACGTCCTTGTGGACGTCAAATTCAAGGTAATGGAATGCCCATTTATTTTCAAATATGGCATGGAACCTAAAAACAAACTCAGTGACTAGCTGAAGAGATAGCCCGAGAGCTCAGAGCACGAGGAAGAGATAAAATGTGTTAAGAGAAGAGGTAACAAGAGGGAAAGACCAAAAATATCTACGTAGGATTTATTTCTAGTTGGTGAAATAGTTCACCAGGTGGACATTAGAGAGCGTGAAAAAATCAAGGACGTGGACTATTTTTCTCCATCGAGTAAAGGCGAAGTGGATAGATGCGCAAATATCAAAAAGAGGACCAGTCAACCTATACTTTGGAGGATACATTTGAGATGAATTGACACACCATAGTTAAGGCTGATACCCTATTCCAACATAGCCCCTTGATAGAACTAAAAATGCATTCAAGGCATTGAATGCAACATGGGCCATTCCATGAAACAAAGCGCCAAGTTTTTCTTGGCTGTTATATATTGTAATTTATTATTTTATGCAAAAGATCTCTCTATTATAGAAGCAAAACTCTACCCAAAATGAAAGGCATTTTCTTGAGACTTTAAGCTTAGATTGTTAATCATATTTCGTTATTTGAATGAAAAAGCAAGTGACCTTTTAGACTTTGTGCTGGAATAGCTTGTGTTGTTGAGGAAATTGTTCTTATGTCTATTTCTTGAATGCGTTCTTGTCCGTTTAATTAAATAAGTAGAACTAGTGGAAGTAAGCAAGAAGGTGTCCTGAAGGCAACTGTGGAGAGACTTTGTGCTACCACAATTGTCTTTTGTGTGTGTGTTTTTAGTTTGTTTATGTGTAAAGGATCTTGGGATGAATTTGTGCCCCCATTGTCCTTTGTGTTTCACTCTTTGACAATTGAGGTGGAGACTTTGTGCTACACCTCATTTTGCTGGTTATTGTGCCCTATTACATTTACTTATCACTACTAGAAAAAAATCTTGTTGTCTGTTGTAGACCACTTTTGAAAGAAGAGAATTTCTTTAAATGTTTTCACCAAAATTCTCCTATGTCTGTGAACATCATCTCTGAAAAAAGAGAGATAGATGGTGTTATCCTACCTTGAGTATTATTTTTAGCTTATATATATAGTATATAACACCTCATATTTATAGGGAACCTCTCCTTGATGAGAGGAGAGATTTGTCCCCTTTTGATGTGGTTGACTTGCACATTTGGTTGATAACTCTCTCTATGTTGTGGTTGAAACAACCTATTTTGCCTATCAACTAGCTAGTGACAAAATATTCACCAAATAGTTTTTAGCAACTCTGTTGGGGACGTTTTGTGCAGTTTGAAGCCTCAAGCTTCAAATTGAAGCAGTCCCTATCCTTATCCATTTCAATTTTCCACTCTAGCGGATCCAAGGTATACAAGAAGCCAAAGATCTAAAGGTATTGTTGACCCTGTATTTGAGTTGGTCTAGCAAAGTGATTTTGACCTATGTCCTTCCCCATCTCACCTTCAGTGAACCAAGAGTTTTCCTCCTATAAAAGTTAGGTCTCCATTACCAGGCAAAGCATCTATTTCTGATGTTAGCAGAGCTATGTCAATACATACCCCTCAGATATTTGTTTTCCTTCCCTTCAGTAGTCAAATCATGGCAGTTCAAGGCCCCTGGGGTAACTCTTTTGGCCCACTCAATTTAACTCCACCTCTACATGAGCTACCACACAATTCAAGGAAGAATTTCCCCAAATTCTTTGTTGATGGGAGAGTTCATCCTGATGAACATATTACAGCCTTCAACATAGCCTATGGTGTGATGGGAATGGATTATGAGGACATAACAATTAGGCTATTTATGGAGACATTACAAGGTGCTACTCTAGATTGGTTCTACCATCTTTAGGCTTGGTCAGCGACTAACTGGAACACTCTCAAAGCTAAATTTGAAGCTAGGTTCAAAATTGCAGAAGATGCACATGCCCTGCTAGCTCAGCTCACACAAATGAAGAAAGAGCCTCATGAACCTATGAGGGACTTCATAGCTAAGTTTGACAAGCTGAGGAACAGGATTCCCACCATTACTCAGCCAATAACTGAGAATCTAAAATGCATCTTCATAACTCTCAGCTTCCTGAAGTAAGTTTCTTGTTAAGACATGCTTGCCACATAGACCTTGTTCCAGCTCAAGATTTGGCCATTGAGGTCGAAGATGATCTTATCTTGGTAGGAAAGATAAGAAGAGATCTTAATAGAGGCAAATCTTCTTCATCTTCTAAATATTCATCTACAGGCACCACTGATCCAATGGTACAAAAGATGGAAAATGAGTTGCTAGCTCTTAGAAAGCAAATGGCACAAGGAATGTCTACTCCTTCATACCGAGATATACCAAGGAGGACATTCCCCAATCATTCATACCAAGGCAATACTGCTCAAAATCAAGGGCAACCAAATCGTCTTCCTCCCCCATAGGGGAAGCTGGCCATTAAAGCACCTCCAACCAATTCAACAATTAGATATCTTGAAATAGAATCTAATTTTTGCTTCCACCCTGAGTTGAACCCAGAAGATGACGCTAATATCTTCACATTGGGAGAAGAAGAATTAGCTGGTGACTCCAACATTGGTTTCCTGAACTACCAGGATGAACCTAGAAGTAAAGGTGAAGCATTTGATGGATCATACACTGTATTCACCTAATCCCAGAACCAGTTAGCCCAGAAAGCTGATAAGAAAAAAATAGAGGAGCGATCTCAACCATCAGTTTCAATTGCTAAGCGGGGAACCACTCTGCCTTTTTAATCAAAGGACCCGATGATTGCTAAAAAAGTAAGTACCTCAAGTACGCCTTCACCTTCAACTTTAATTTTTCAGATCAGTACCCCTTTCTAAAAACTAAAAGGATGAATTGCCTTCCCTTGTTCCTAATTCATTTTAGACATTTGATATAATCAACCATGTCAAGAAAACCAAAATTTAAATGTCTAAATTTGAATTCCTGTAATCCAACCCTGAGCAGTTGAATAAGTTGGTTCAGTTTGTAAAAAATAAAATCATCCCTATAGGACCAACTATTCCAAAGGTGACTCCCACATCCACGTGGAATAACCTTGTCATTACTCCCCCTACTACTCTCGAGAAGATAGAACCATTTTATGTCTCCTCATTCATAAATGGACACTAGTTGAACAATTGTATCATAGACTCAATTGCATCTGAAAATGTCATCCCTGCCAAAGTGGTAGAATCTCTTAGACTCATGATGACCAAGACCTTTGGGAGATGCTTCTATATGGAGAACAAATAAGTGCCACTACTAGGATAAATTAAGGATGCCCAATTTGCATTTGCGACATTCCTAGATAAGAGAATTAAGATGATAGTCTTGGTGGCTGACGTCCTAGCCTCATACGGCATCCTTTTTGGGAAAAATTTTTGTAAAGATGTTGGTGGTAAATTAAGCATGGACCTATCCAAGGTGAGGATCCCTGTCAAAGGTATCATGTAGAGGCTACTCCCTAAAAAGGAGGCAAAATATGTTGTCACTCAAACATCAACACTTGAAGCTCAAATTCTATTTGAGTCTTCAAGCGTGGATAATTACTTCCTGACTACAGAGGATGTTCTTGTCCTAGTTGATGAAGCTTTTGAAAATGACAATCTAAAAATTGGTTCAAATGGAATAGCAGAAGGATTTGTAGAATGCATTACAAGTGCAAAAGAATCCTCCCCTCCAATTAAAAGAAAATTTGAGGAAAGCACAGTCCATGATGATGTATGGATTCTCAAATTTGATGGCAAATATTCTTCTATCAACTCGAGAGCTGGGATTGTGTTGATATCTCCTCAAGGAGATATTTTCCCCTATTCTTATAAATTTTAGTTCAGCAAGACCAACAATACTGCTAAATATGAATCACTGCTACTTGGATTAAAGGCCACTCAAGATAGGGGCATCAAACTCCTTCATGCCAAAGGAGATGCTGAGCTGGTGGTTTGCTAGGTCAGGAACCTATACCAAACCAAAAGTGAGAGATTGTGCAATTACCACAATCTAGTTTGGGATCAAATTGAAAGCTTTGATGCTTTTAGTATCTCTATGGTACCTAAGGAATTTAATGACTAAGCTGATGCATTAACTATTTCTACAACTCTTTTGGTTCCTCACCCAGATTTTAAGGGAGATAGGTACACTATAAAACTAGTCTTTTGACCAAGTGTGCCTGACAATGCCAATCATTAGCAAGTGTTCAATGGTGACAACCAAATCATCACCTTTCTGGAATAAAAAGACAACTTTGAACAACTTCACTTTGAAGGCAGTGAGCCTCATAAACTTGAATCAGCCCCTAAAACAAGTTCAGACATAGGTGAAGAATTCCTACAGCTTAAAAGGGAATAAAATTCCTAAAGGATTGGTTTCCCTTGAGAAACTATTTGACAAGCACGATAGGTTCATCAAACAGCAACAAATGAATTCAAGCTCCTCCCAGGAGTTTGATCAGATAAATTTAGGTACCAAGGAAAATCCCAAGATGGTGAACATTAGGAAGTGCTACACTCCTGATGAGAAGCTCAAATTTACTACCCTGCTTTGCCATTACATAGATGTTCTAGCATACTCTTATGATGATCTAAAGTCACTCAAATCTAAAGAAATTCACCATGAAATTCCTCTCAAGAGTGATTCGATGCCTTTCAAGCAAAAATATTGGCTCTATAATCCAAAGATATCAGGTACTATTCTATCTAAAATATAGAAAATACTGAATGCTAGGATAATTTTCCCAATCCATCATTCCACATGGATTGCAAACATAGTTCTTGTGAGAAAAGAGAATGGAAAAATTTGCCTCCGTAGATTTTATGAATTTGAATCAATCCTCCTTAAAGGATAATTACCCTCTGCCCATCATAGATCAAGTCCTTCAGACAGTGACTGGTTCAAAGATGTTATCAATTCTAGATGGTTTCTCAGGGTACAATCAAGTGGAAGTCAGTGAAGTAGAACAACATAAGATAGCTTTCACCACACCTTGAAGCACCTTTGCGTATCAAAGAATGCCATTTGGCCCAATAAACACTAGTGCCACATTTTAGAGAGAAATGGACCTTAATTTCAAAGATGAAATAGCTAAGTTCATTATGGTGTATCTTGATGATTTAATAGTCTTTTCCAAGCATCATCATGATCATGTGCCCCATTTGCATCAAGTGCTATAACGATGTCGCTAGAATGGCATTTCTCTAAATCTAAAGAAGTCTATTTTTGGGGTAATAGAAGGGAAACTTCTTAGACACATTTTATCTTGAGAAGGAATAAAGATTAACTCAAAAATATTCAAATCCATCTAGGAGCTTACTCTACCCACATGTAAGACTGCAGTTCACTCTTTCTTCAAAAAGGTGAATTTTTTACGAACGTTCATTCTTGAGTTCGCTGAGAAGACTCGCCACATTATGAACATGATGAAGGGAAATGCCACTTTTAGCTAGACTGAAGAAGGAAAATTGGCATTTTGAGACATCAAGATAGCTATCACTAATGCCCCAATTCTGGTTTGTCCAGATTATACCAAAGATTTCACAATGTACATTTATGCTTTTAAGCACACACTTTCAGCAATTCCAGTTCAACAGAACAAAGAAGGTGTGGAATCTCCCATATTATTCATGATTTGTCCTCTCAAAGCTCATGAGCTAAAGTATTCTAACATGGAGAAGCATGCTTATGCAGTGGTAAAGGCAGTAAAGCACTTCCATTTTTACATCCTGAACTCACACACTGTTGTCATGGTTCCTGATACAACA
The DNA here is from genome assembly GCA_037957365.1 of Torreya grandis. Taxonomy (NCBI): domain Eukaryota; kingdom Viridiplantae; phylum Streptophyta; class Pinopsida; order Cupressales; family Taxaceae; genus Torreya; species Torreya grandis. Next base: position 1,171,957 of record JARHVA010003488.1, read on the forward strand.
GTCAAGTCCATATTAACTCAGTAGTAGTTTGGAACCAAAAGGGACAATTGGATTGCTAAAATCTAAGATTTTGATCTAGTTATCAAACCAACAAAGCTTGTACATGGAAGGGGTCTCTACCAATTGATTGCTAATAACATACCAGGGAAAATAGGGCATGAAAGAATAGAGGTTGAAGACCCACAAATAGTCCTCTTTGTCACCACTATGAATGAGTGGTATTCAAATATTACTCCTTTCCTTACCTATGGTGAGTGTCTTGCTCACCTATCTCATAAAGAAAAGAGGACTGTTAAGTTAAAAGTAGCCAATTTTGTCCTATGGGACAACGGTTTGTATAAGATGAACCTTGATGGGGTGTTCCTTCGCTGCATGGATAAAGAGCAGCAAAACCAACTTTTAGAGTCCTTCCATAATCTAGCTTATGGAGGACATTTTTCTACACCTGTGACTACCCATAAGATTTTATGAGTCAGGTATTACTGGCCTACTCTATTTCAAGATGCATATAAATGGGTATGAAGATGTGAACTGTGCCAACAGTTTGTTGGAAGACCCAAGTTAGTTGCTTTGCTTCTTAAGCCAATGGTAATAGAAGAGCCATTTCAGTAATGGGGAATTGATTTCATTGGTGTTGTAAACCCATCTTAAAGCGTTGGATATGATTATGTCCTCACAAACATAGATTACTTCACCAAATGGGTGGAAGCTATTCCAGCCAAGCATGCTACTTCAGAAGTAGTATGAAATTTCCTCAAAGAAAACATCATTTCTAGGTTTGGGGTCCCAACCAAGACTATGACAGACAATGCAGCCTATTTCTCTTCCCATGAGATTAATCAGTTCTATTTTATTATGGGATTACCCTCTCCCACTCCTCTAATTATTTTCCACAAGGGAATGACCAAGCAGAATTGAGAAACAAGAACCTGGTGACCATCATCAGGAAGCTGGTGGATGATAAAAAGTAAACATGGCATAAAGCATTGGTTGATGCTTTGTGGACAAACAAAATTACACCCAAGAGGGTGACAGGTATGTCACCATTCTATCTTTTGTATGGTCTCAATGCAGAGATACCAATCACCCTAGAATTGCCAGCACTAAAATTGGCAAAAGCAATCAAAGATCAGACATATGAAAGCTCCATTGACAAAAGGATCATGTGCTTAACTGAGGTGGATGAGCAGAAAAATATGGTGGTAGACTAAATTGTTGTGCATCAAATTTTGGTGAAGAATCTCTTCAACTAGAAAGTAAAAACCCATGATTTCTAGATTGGAGACCAAGTCCTGTTATGGGACAAGAGAAGAGAACCAAAGGGAATGCATGGGATATTCGATTCCCTATGGAGAGGCCCATTTTCTATTCATTAGCTCAATGGTGAAAATAGTTTCTTTTTGAAGTATTAAGACAACATGCCATTTTCATTACCTCATAGTGGGCAACATCTGAAGCACTTCAATTCTTGAAGTATCAAAGAGTCTGGTTGCAAATTTGTATATTTGTATAGTCTTTGGTTCTGTTTTGTGTTGTTCATTTTTATTTATTTTTTGGAGCATTTATTTTTGGGTAGTATGACTCTGTAGCCCAATGGCATACTTAAAGGCACTAGAGATTCTAGATTTTACTCCCTTCGATTGTTTTTACAATCGATGGAAGTTCCCCAACTGGAGCTAGCTATTGTTCCCAAAATCCATCACTTGTTTTTGGGACAACATGTCAAATATTTTGGTCCTACAGGCCAAAATTCTCTATTCCCTTTTCAAAAATATGTTTTGAGCATCTAATTATTTAATTATTCAAGCATTTTTAGTCAAGGGACTCGCAGGTTCAACATGTTCAACAACTTCAATAGGTGAGCTCTCACAAAGGAACAAGTTCTAAACACTTAGGCAATTTCAAGGTTGGTTCAACCAAAAGGTCCATCATTAGGCTTCAAACAAATGGAATGAACCATTAAACCATTGAACCATTGAACCCCACCTCTAAAGGTTCAAAGGCTCAATGGGTTCAAAGGTTCAACAACATCGACATACTTAAAGAGTTAAGCACTTCGGCAAGTTCAAAGTTCAACCACTTCAAAAAGTTCAACAGCTTTGAAGGACTTAACAAAAATAAGACTTCGAAGAAGAAAGATTAAACCATTAAACCATTGAACCTTGAACCCAAATGGTTCATAGTTCAAATGTTCAATGAGTTCAACAGAAAAGAAAAGGATCTAGAAACTTTGAATGACCAAAGGATTCTGAGAAAGAGAATGAACCGTTGAACTTTGAACCAAAATGGTTCAAAGTTCAAAGGTTCAAAGGTTCAAGGAAATTCAAAGGTTCAAGGAAGCTTCGAGCGAAGGAAGGAAGTGAGAGATTCCAGAGACAAGTTCAAAGAGATGGGTCAACCAAAGAGCAAAGGAAGTGATTGAACCAAAGAAGTGGTTGAAACAAAGAAGTGATTGAACTAAGGAGCTGATAGGACCACTTGAACCATTGAACCAATGAACTCTCAAGGTTTAAAGGTTCAAGGTTCAATGTGGTTCAAGCGACCAGCAACTAGTGACGTCCCTGTGGATGTCAAATTCAAGGTAATGAAATGCCCGTTTATTTTCAAATATGGCATAGAACTTGAAAACAAACTCAGCGACCAGCTGAAGAGATAGCCTAAGAGCTCATATCATGAGGAAGAGATAAAATTCATTAAGAGAAGAGGTAATAAGAGGGAAAGAGCAAAAATATCTACACAGGAGTTATTTCTAGTTGGTGAAACAGTCCACCAGGTGGACATCAAAGAGCGCAAACAAATCAAGGATGTGACCTATTTTTCTCCATCAAGTAAAGGCAAAGTGGACAGCTACACAAATATCAGGAAGAGGACCAGGCGGCCTATAATTTAGAGGATACATTTGAGATGAATTGACATTCCATAATTAAGGCTGATGCCTTGTTCTAGCATGGCCCATTGATAGAATTGAAAATGCATTCAAGGCATTGAATGCAACATGGGCCATTCCATGAAACAAAGTGCCAAGTCTTTCTTGGCTGCTATATATTGTAATTTATTATTTTATGCAAAAGAGATCTCTCTGTTATAGAAGCAAACCTCTGCCCAAATTGAAAGGAATTTTCCTGAGACTTTGAGCTCAGATTTTTAATCATATTACGTTATTTGAATGAGAAAGCAAGTGACCTTTCAGACTTTGTGTTGGAATAGCTTATGTTGTTGAGGAAATTGTTCTTATGTCTATTTTTTGAATGCATTCTTGTCCATTTAATTAAATAAGTAGAACTAGTGGAAGTAATCAGGAAGGTGTCATGAATCCAACTATGGAGAGACTTTGTGTTGCCATAATTGACTTTTATGTGTGTGTTTTCAATTTGTTTCTATGTAAAGGATCTTGAGATGACTTTGTGCCCCCATTGTCCTTCGTGTTTCACTCTTTGGTAGTTTAGGTGGAGACTTTGTGCTACACCTCATTTTAATATTTATTGCACCCTATTACATTTACTTATCACTAATAGAAATAATTCCTATTGTTTGTTGTAGACCACTTCTAAAAGAAAAGAAGTGCTTTCAGTGTTTTCACCAAAATTCTCCTATGTATGTGAATATCATCTCTAAAAAAAGAGAGATGTATGGTGTTATCCTACCTTGATTTTTATTTTCAACATATATATATATATAGCACCTCATATTTATAGGGAACCTCCCCTTGATGAGAGGAGATATTTGTCCCCTTTTGATGTGGTCGACCTACACATTTGGCCGATAAATCTTCCTATGCTGTGGCTGAAAGAACCTATTTTGCCTATCAGTTAGCTAGTGACAAAATATTCACCCAACATGTCTGAACACCCTCATCCTCCTATCTTATCTTTCAACCCCACCTCTTTGCCAGATGCTTTGGTTCTTACAAAGAGGGCTCAATTCCCTCTCTATGTTGATACCTTCATCAATGACTATCATGTTAAGAGATGCATCATTGATGAATGAGCTATGTTGAATATCAAGCCCCTACATGTGTTTAATGATCTTAGGATTAGTCAGAAGAAGCTCTATGATTCTCACCACAACTATGTTGGTTTCAATAATGACACGGTTGCATCGATGGAGAACATGAAGCTCCAAGTCAAGTTTGGCCCCAAGATAGTCAGGATTGATTTTTGTGTGTTAGACTTGGATCTTTCATAAAAAATGATTCTTGGCCATCCTTGGACTGAAGGAAATCATATTAGACATGTTTCACATGGTTTAGTTCATACATGAAGGTGAGGTTCATACCATGAAGGCTGACCTAGATCCCTCGACATTATTCTATGCAAAGACAAAACCTTTAGGTGAGGTTTTGGCTATCTCCTCATGGGGATCTATGGATTCCCACACACCCCCTACTTTTGAGTCTCATTTTTTAAAGGATGAACATTGTGATCTAGCTAAGTATCAAGAAACATTCACTCCTTCAAAGGTTAACATGTGTCAGATAACTCCCTCTCCTAACTTGCATCTCTAGAGTGGCTCTTCCCTTGTTAAAGTCCTCTTTTGAGATGTCTCTTTAAGTGTTGAGCTTCCCCTCTCATCATGCTTCTCCCATTAGATTATCAACTCTCTCGATATATCTCCCATGAAGATGGCTAGAGTCACTGAGTTTGATCTTCAGTGCTAAGCCATCCATGGTATAACACGTAACCTGATTGATGAGAGGAAAGCTTATAAGAAGCTCATGCCTGTATATCTTATGCAATGCCATCCTCTTACTTATTTGGGTTTAGAGGTCTTATTCACCAATAAATACCCTACCTTTGAAACTCCTATATTTCAAGAAATGACTGGTGAACCTAGGGATATGGATGCTTCATATCCTTCTTCTTACCTTTTCCCTATTATTTGGCCTCCTTGTAGAGTAAATAGTGGCCTACCTTGAGGGTAGGACTCTGGTTAGGGTGAAGTGGTGGCCTACCCTCAAGGATAGGCCTGGGTCTATGGTGCTTTGATAAGCCTCAAATCTTATCAAAACACCCTCCCCAAGCACTTATTTGATGGATTTCCCTTTGCTTGGCATCCATCATCAAACCCTTTTAGGTCTCTTTAGTCATTTAGATTATGCACTCCTCCTTGGATGCATCCCAAGATAGAATCAGAGTCTTTTACATCTTTTAGTTGGTTAGGATACTTCTTGTTAGTAGTTATCCCTCTACTGACTCCCTCTCTCCTTTTTTGTAGTGCATTTAGGTGGTGTGGGTTAGTGGTTGTGGTTACTTATGAATTACTTCAACCTTCCCTGGTTGGTATTCATCTATCATGGGCATCCTACCACCCCTCATTGCCTTTTATTATGGTTGGTATTAAGGCACTCTCTCATATTTAACCACCACACAATGGTGGTATATATATCAGCTAAAATGCCTTTCTTTCCTCTAACACCTTGACTCCCCCTCACATCTATACAGTAGAGTAACATGACATGGGATTAGTTGTATAAGTAGTGAAATAAAAAAATACATGTTTTGACAAGATCAATAACTATTTTCTTGTCTCCCTTCCTTCCCAGCCTTTCTGGGCAAGTTTTGGTCCTTATCGGGCTCCTTGGGCCTATTTTTAGCCCTTTCTAGCTTAAGCCATAGGTTTCTATGCTAAGCCATGGCCTAGTAGTGAGAGATATCATGATCTTCATGGCTTGGTAGTGGTCTAGGCTATGGTTTTTCCTAGATAGGTCATGGCCTGGGCCTAAGGCCTTCTTTTGGCCCTCCTCTAGCCTCCATTTCATCCTGTTATTGCTCTTGGACCTGCCAAACCTTCATCTTAGGGGTTTTGGCCCATTCTAGATGTAATGGTTGGTCCATTTCTCTCTTTGTATGTGTTTTAGGACTATTCCAATCTATTAAACCCTGAGCTATTTTGACCTATTAGGCTTATGCACTCCTTACCAGAGTACACTTTGGGATAGAAGTTGATCTCTCTTCTTCTTTTAGTTAGTATTTTCTCGATTCATCTGTAGCTGATACCTACTGACTCCCTCTCCCTCTTTCAATGTGGTTATTTTAGGTGTGGGTTCATGGTTGTGGTTTATTGAGCACTTACTCTAGTATTTACCAACTCATCCTCATCCCTTCATGGACATCCTACCACCCTTTATCACCTCATCCCATAGTTAGTGTTGGTATTTGCCCCTTGATTACAACTTGATTATGTTCTTTGTCTCCCTTTTGAAACTCATTTATCCTACTCTTTATCAAGATAATCCTTCCATAACATTTTATTTCATACCTAACCCTAATCATGGTACACCTCTTAGTAGTGATTCACATGGATGATAATAGTCAAGGAAACCTAGGACCCGCTGTTGCTAATTCGATTATCGATGGCCCAAGAGATAATGAGCGTGTTACATTTGGTTACCGCCTTATTAGTGAGATGAAAAATATAACCAAGTATCACATAATCATTAGTGCTTTGGATGATGCTCATTTTATAGGCATGTGTTATTTGTAGCTGTTATCCAACTCACTCTTAGATGTGTCTTAGCTCACTAGTGCCTGGGCCATCCTTAGCTTTGAGTTGTTCCCCCTCTTCAAGGTGATGTGAAATTTGTTCTCCTTCTTTAAGGATGCCCAATTCACCCATATACCTCATAGGGAGAAAACTAGGGTGAAGGAGAGTTATCAATGATGTCATGGAAGTGTCCAAGTGAGTGGACAAAGTGCCTTGATAGTCTAAGTGACAATGACAATGTGTGTAATGTGCTAGTCCTAGTGTGCTTGAAGGAGGCTTGGTTGATCTTCAATTTTGTCATGGTTTAAGATGATTAGGGATGATTCTAAAGTATTAAGCATGTGAAAGAGGTCCCATAAGAATTTTTATATGTTTTGAGTGCTTGTGTGCATGAGCATATTTCATTTGGTTGTTCATAGCTTTCATCTAGACATTTTGGGTCTAATGAAAAAGAATCTGAGTAAGTAGTTTGATGACATCATAATGTTCACATGTGGATGATTCAATGGGAGTTAGTCATATGGTTATGATCACATTAGTCCTTAGTTTATATGTGTAAAGTCTCAAGTCTAGTGATGAATGCGATAAAAGATATGCAAGTACAAAGTTGGGGTCTCAAGTATTTTGATAGTGTTTTCCCATACTTAGCCAAATTTGCAATGTGGCAAGAAAAGCTGAGTAGGCATTTTGATGGTGGCATATCTTGCATGTGTGGATGTTTCAAGATAAGGTGATCATATAAGTTTGTTCAATTTTATGCCTAGTTGATTTATGCTAACTTTTAGGTCAAGTGTTGAAGTGCAATAAAAGCTATGCATGTGAAAAGTTGGTCTTTCCAAATAGTTATTTACATAGTTGGCTCTATGAATAAATAAATTTGAGGAGGAATTTTAATATGATTATATCTCATAGGTTTGAGGGTTTTAGGACCATATTGTTATATGGTTGGATTCTCCTATGTGAGGAGAACATATGGTCCAAATTTGAGAACATGTGAGTGAGCAAGGCAAAAGTTACGAATGTGCAAATTTGGCCTTCTAAGCATATTTGAATGGTCCCATACTCAATCTATTTTGCATGAAGATAAACGTCTAGACCAAATGAAGATATAATGGCTCATGAATGATTATATGATGAATGTCTACAGTATGCAAGTGGATTAAAAGTAGTCAAAGTGATAGTCATTTAACAATGTTAAAGGTCAAGCTTCATACAAAAAGATCAATGGTACATGATTGATCTAAAGTAACAAGGACACGAGATGACAGCAGAGTTCTAAGGTTTAACTATGACTATCAGCATTTGAATATTTGAATTTTGTAAAGGGAAAACTAGTGTTCTATATTTTGTCCATAACTTTTGATCCAGGATGATTTTTCTCATGGAGTTAAAATCAAAGTGGTAGAGGACTCTAAGGTGCACCTAAAAATATAGATTTGAATATTTGAAAGTGTGTATAGTTAAAGATATTTAGGTTCAAATTTGACTATATGTTTGTGTATGTTCTGCAAGTAACCTGAGAAGGATATTCAAGCTTGTTTTGATGTTGTTTTGATATCTCTTGATGAATTGGATATTAGGGAGTCTTGTAAAGTCCATGAGGACCATATATGTGCATTATGAAGGATTGACCAATCATATCTAGTTTGAAAAAAGGTTTAGAAACTGATTGTGTGTTCACTCATAATGACTATGTGTATAGAGAAGTGTTTGATCTAATTGATGGTTAGTAGAAGAGTGTTAAGATGGATGTTAGAACTTAAAGGAGACCTATAAATCATGTGGCATGGGTCCATGTGTTGGAAAGTGTTCCTATGTTTTTTTTTATGTTGGATAAGTGTCAAAGAAGTAATTGGGTCATCATATGACCTAAAAGGTGACTTAGGCCTATTTGAAAGTGTGTTGTGCTTAAGTGTGACCCATGTAGATGCCTTAATAGTGAAGTCATGTGATGTGGACACCAAAGAAGATTTTGGACTTGATAATTTATGAATTCTCTATATATAATGAAACCAAATATGATGGCTTCTAAACTCGTGAGAGATTTGCAAGAGGAGTGTGCATGTGATAATTATGGAGTGAAGGAAGGGTAGAGTGCCCAATAGATGAGTTAATGAGTAGAGAAGATTGAGGATTGAGTGTATGACCTAAGATTCATGTTTTTGATGTTAGTATAGTGATCTTGTATATTTAAGATGAGTGAAGAGGTCTAGGGTGATACAAAAGGTGGCTTTGGATGCATTGACTGTGTAGAGTTGAATAGATCTATTATAATTTATATCTCCATTAGATTAGTAGTCAATCAATGCTAAAGAGATTTTGTCTTCATAGGTATTGTTGTGGCAGCTCAACATCTAGGGGGTTGCATCCTCATTGCAAGGTGAAAGTTGTGAATCGTCTAGTTATCGTTATAACTTAGCTAGTCAGGTGTTATAACACCTTGTGGGATTGTAGTCTCACTAAACAAGGGATGGTAGTTCCTTGATCAGTTGCAGCTAGTCTAAATTAATTCTTGTTATTATAATACAATAGTCCAATTATAGGTTCTAGTGGGTTTTCTCCCCCAAGAGGGTTTCCCACATATGTTATTTGTTATGTGCTTGATTTTGCATTATCTCTCTTGCTCATTTTTATGAATGTTGTGTATGCTTCATGAATGATTATGGTAATTTATTAAGAACTTGATAGGATTGAAATTAAACTTGGATTTTCTAGGCTCAGTAATTCACCCCGCTTTTCAGTGATTGTACCTATAACAATTGGTATTAAATCAGGTCCTTTGGTAAAATCTTAATATCTTGAAGGTGAGCTAAGGTACAATATGGGTAGTCATCAAGGAGGATTATATAATAAGAAAGCATCAATGTTTAATGGATCCAATTATGATTTTTGGTGTTCAAGGATGAGGAATTACATTATGTCTTTAGGGTTTGGTATAATGCAATCTGTTCTGGATGGTTATGTTGCTCCTACTACTCCTCCATCTAGTGTTGCAAATAAGAAGTTGTTTAGGAATAATTTTATGTAAATTAATGCTATCATGTGTGGTCTTTGAGAGACTAAATATACCAAGGTAATTCATTACAAATATGCTAAAGAGATAGGGGAAAAATTGAAGACTATTTATGAAGGAGACTCAAAAGTTAAGTTAGCAAAGTTATAGACTCATCGAAGATAATTTGAAAGTCTTAAGATGAAGGAAGAAGATTCTATGGCATCTTTTATATAGAGAGCTGATGAGATTTTGAACATCATCATAGGTCTTGGAGATAACCTTGAAGAAGCTACTGTAGTTCAAAATTTATTAAAGTCTCTCTCTCTAGAATTTGATCCTAAAGTATCTGTTGTGGAAGAAAGTCATGATCTTACTCAGTTGAAGTTGGATGAATTATATGGAATCCTTACTACTTATGAGATGAGGAAGAATGATGATATACCACTGAACAAAGAACTATCATTCAAGATAGCGATGATCCTAAGAATAAGTTCTAAGGTAATAAACCCAAGGAGGATGACATTTCTGATATTGATGAGGATGAATGTATTACTTTGCTTACAAGGAAATTGAAAATAGGTTCAGGCAAGTATAAGGGTAAAATACCCTTCAAATGCTTCAATTATGGAGAGAAAGAACATTTTTATAGAAAGTGCTCTCATAAGCATGATGATGAAGAGCATGATGAAGACCAAGATGAAGATAAAAAGACATATAGGTCTGATAAGAGGAAGAAAGGATTCATAAGGTTTGACAACAAGTACTTCAAGAACAAGAAGGGTATCTACATAAATAAAGACTACATCTCATCAGATGAGAGTGAAGATAATGAATTAGAGTATGATCATGAAGATGATGGTCCCGTCTTGTTCATGGTCGAGGAAAGAAGTTGCTCACATCAAAAGGAGTCTAATTGGATTGATTCAGATGATGATGAAGATGAGGTGGACTATGAGACAACATTGAGAAATGCTCTTGAAGAACTGAAGATTGAGTAGAATATTAACAAAAAGATGAAGTCTCAAAGCAAGGACTATGAGGAGAAATTTAGTGTGCATGAAGCAAAAATGAATGAAGACACCAAGGAGTATGAAGATATGGTCAAGCATCTTAGTTGTCAATTGGAAATCTTATCTATAATCCTGAAAGCCAAAGAAGATGAATGTTCAAGGTATTTAATTGAAAAAGAGTCATTAAAATCTAAGTTAGAGAAGACATCTAGCTAGGTAAAGTCATTTGTGAGATTTGAAAAGAGCTCAAGTGATCTAGACAATATTTTGAGTGGTCAAAAGCATCCTAGTGATAGAACTGGTCTTGGATATGAAGAAGAACAAAATAATGTAACTCAAGACAAGATGAAGACTAATGTGAATAAAGACAATAATACTTTAAAGATAAATCATCAGACAAGGATTGATGGTGCTGAAAGAATGAACACAAATCAGATTAGACAACCAAATGCCATGAGGTATGCAAGTTTCAATGGTTACTATTTTGCATGTAATCAGTTTGGTCATAGAGCTAGGGAATGTAAGAGACCTATTAGAAATGAGTTTGCTTGTAATTATGATGGGGGTCATCAATCAAAAGATGTGAATAGATTTAAGTGCTTCAATTTTATTATTACGGGACACTTTTCAAACCATTGCACACATAAGGTTAGACAAGGTGAGTCAGACAAGGTGAGTCTTATTGAAAAAGAGGAGGTTGTTTCATTTTTCATGACATAGGACACATTTTAAGTTTATGTCCAAACAAGGTAAGTCAAATGTGTTTCCATCAAGGAGTATGGTTTACTAAAACTTTAAACAGAGAGGTCACATTTCTAGATTCTAAAAGCAAAGGTCTACAAGTTAGAATAGGTTTAATGAGGCTCCTAGAGTGAAATAAAAAAGGAAATTTAACTTATGGAATCCAAAGGTGGTAATTATGAGTCATTATGAGACTATAGGTCTAAGCAATCTATTTGCTATGGTGGAAAATACTTCAAAATTTGAAGAGTGCCAAGGGATCTCATTGTTTACTCATGTTGTGAGTAAAGAGACCAAGATCAAAGAGAAGACAAAGGTACTAGTTGAGGCTAGTTCAAAGATGTGTATGGATCCAAATGAACATCTTGTTGTTGCTGAGCAAGTTTCATGTAAACAACATCAATTATCAGTATCTAGTGATGAGGTTCCAATCTACAAGGTAGATTCTACATATGAAAAGGTATGTCATGAATCTATGTTGTTCCATGTATTATCAATCCAATTATAGAAGAGGAGAGTGATATAGAAAAGGAATAAGTTGTCATAGTTTAGAATAAGAAGAAGTACAATAGAAAGAAGTCTTATAGCTATAAGAGGATTCTAGTGGTTACTGAGGAGATGTGGGCCACTCTTGGCTTCACTTTGTTCTAGAGCATTGTGGTGTAGATGATATATCTAGCTATGCTTCCTAAGAGACTCTTTTTAGTGGAGAAATATTTTTTTCTATGGTGTTTTTTAGAAGGTCCTAGAAGGCTAGAGATGAGGGTTCTCAGTTGAAGCAGGTATGTCGAGGTGGAAGATTTGTTGTGGTGATGTCATGATGTTAATAGCTATATATAGTCAGTCTACAAGGTTAGATTAAATGTTTCCAGGTGTCAAAATGAGTTTGATGCAATGCCAAGAAGATTTTTATGATTAGAAAGTTTTATGCACTTCTTTATGTTGTGTTCCAGGTGATTTCAATATTTGAAGATCTTTTGTGTGCAATAGGATATTTTTTGTTTACTCTCGGGTTACCTAGGTTTTGCTTAACGACAAGTAGGCCTAAAAATGGGTTATAGAAATTCAATGTTCCCAAAATTTTGGAAACTCAAATATTGGTCAAAAAGTGTGTAATGGTTGTCTCTAGGTATACAAGAAGTTTTAGAGGTGAACAATGACCAAAATGAGGTTTGTTGACTCTATTTTTTTTTAAATTTTAGGGTTTTAGGCTATGATGGAAAAGTGATGTTCCTTATGAGTGTTGACCAGTTTTGCCCACAGGCAAAATTTCGATCACCTTCTTCACCTGTTGTTCAAATGCCAGTCATTTTTGAGTTCAATGAGTTCAGAGAGTTCATTCCATGCCTTGGTTCAGTGGTTCCAACACCCTTGGTTCAAAAGGTTCGCCGCTCGGTTCAAGCACCTCAGTTCATATGCATTGAACTTTCGTACCGTTGAACTGTTAAACCAATTTTTTGGTTCAACGGGCTGGGTTCAACGTACTTAGTTCAACGGGTTCGGTTCATGGAGGTTCAACGTCCTTAGTTCATTGGCACACAAGGCTTAACACAAAGGCTCAACTTTTAATAAAGGAAAGGATCCAAGTGCGGCTCAAATCAATGGCTTAATGCATTACTAAGCAAAGGGCCAGGTCACTTATGACACAAAAGCAAAGGGGGCACGGCTTAAACATTCAAAGCCCACGCAAAAACATAAAACAAAAAGTCTACGGGGAAATTGTCTGCGAGCCAAAGCCCATGGTAGCCCAAACAAAACCTCTGCGGAGACATTGAAAGCCAGAGAGTAGTCCATGCAAACCGGTTTCTTCATTTTGCATTTAATGGGTGGACAAACAACGTTTTGACATTAAAAATGCAGACTTCAAGCAGACAAAATGAATAGCTCATTAATATTTTGAGCAACTTGTTATTTTTATGAAGGGACACGTATGCCACTTGTAAAAGAGGGAGTGCCAAATGGGCCTCCTTGCTTCTCATATATATTCATAACTTGGTCATTTTGTAATCATCTTTTCATGGTTTTAGCCAGGCGCAGCCCTGCTAAAATTTCTGCCTAAATCAAATAAAATGTAGTTTTTACTTCCATTTGGATAGATGTTTCAGAGTATGCCTTGAATGTTTGTCTATGTCCAATCATTGTTTCTTGATGCTCTCACAGGGTCAACACCAGCAGACCTGTCATCTACAAGGCACCATTTTTGTAGCTGAAAGGAGAAGAGCTGACATTTGAGAAGACCAGTACAGAAAGAGTTACTTACATTGTGCATTTCACAGCACCTCAGTGATTTTCTATCTCCTGTGTTTTCATGAAAGCCCCCCTGCTAGTCTTTTGCAGCCTGGTCTTTTCTGCCAAGTGTGTAGAGTATGTATGTATTTATCTAATTCTGAGAGTGGATGTGTGAAGGTTGACCTTGTTTTTTGGTGCATCACCTCTTTAGAGTAGGCTTGTTTTTCCTACATTCTCTCTCTCTTTTCATCCCCCCCTTTTTTATATCTATATATATGTGTTTTACTCTTGCTGGAAACAACACGATGCATCAAAGGGAGCTAGCCCTTATCTAGAGACTCTCTCCTCTAGCTTCACTGGTCCCATAGGTGAGAGGAGAGTTTCCATGTTGCGAGAAGGTAGGAGCTAGGCCTCCTTGCCCCAGGTGCAATCTCTAGCATCAATAATGAGTTGAGGTATAAGGATTCTTAATAGGATAATGGGCCAAAAGGGTTGTCAAATCATTCTTCATAGAGATTTGAAGGTTTGTGGTTTTCAAATTATTCATGTTTTTGTCAAGATGGAGGCCTAATTGACAAGATGGTTTGTGAAGGAAGTATGTTGTAGAGGTTGATCTAGGTTGTGTAAATTAGTTTTCTGGAGGGGGCATATGAGAGTTCTCCAAGTATGAATTTTTAGGTCTGTAAGGTGTGTCTACTAAAAGTTGTGGGCTTTTCAATTTCCAAGTAGGGCTATAAGGAGAATAGACAGAGCTAGTAATGAAGATGTGATGTTTTTGCTCAGTTTTTACAAAAGATCAAGGCATCAGTGTTTTAAGTATATTTCTCAATTCTTTTGTGATCATGTTTCCTATTTTGTGAGTGTCATGAAGCTCTTTTGATGGTTCTTGAGGTAGCTTGAGATAGAAGGCTAGTAAGTATATATGGTGGTTCTTCATGGTGTGTGCAGATCTAAAGATGATCAAGAGGTGAAATGGATTATATATATTAGGGGGAGTCCCCTTAAAATGTTTTTTTATGAGTACCATCATATTTTAGTGTTTTGTGGGTTTGATTATCATTGGTTTCAGTACTTGGTTGAAGAGAATGTTAGCATGTAGCAAGAGGAAGGTGTCAAGGCAAGAAGAGGTAGGATCAAGGTAAGGGGGAGTTTATATCATCTTTATAATATGGTCCTATCCTATTGGTGGTATTTTTAGGTTCTTAGGATTAATTGGTACCCACTTTGTCATTATGTCAAAGGGGGACAAAGTTCCTATTGTGAGAGTGCTTGAAGAGAGAAAAGGAAGTTGAGCTATATATTGATAGTTGTTGACATTAATGACAAAGGGGGAGAGTTTTGGAGAGTTTTCATTGATTTAATGGTGATATCATGGAAGTTTCTAAGTGAATGGATGAATTTCCTTGATAGTCTAAGTGATAATGATAAAGTGTGCAATGTGCTTGTCTTAGTGTGCTTGAAGGAGGCTTGGTTGATCTTCAGTTTTGGCATAGTTTGAGATGATTAGGGATGAGTCTAAAGTATTGAGCATGTGAAATAGGTCCCATAATAATTTTTATATGCTTCGAGTGCTTGTGTACATGAGTGTATTTCATTTGGTTATCCATAGCTTTCATCTAGAAATTTTGGGTCCAATGGTAGAAAATTTGAGTAGGCAATTTGATGACATCATAATTGCTACATGTAGATGAGTCAGGGGGAGTTGGTCATATGGTTATGATTAAATTAGTCCCTATTTTATATTGGCAAAGTTTCAAATCTAGCAATGAATCATGATAAAAGATATGCAAGTGCAAAGATAGGCTCTCAGGGAATTTGATAGTGTTTTCCCATACTTAGCCAAATTCGTAATGTGGTAAGAAAAGCTGAGTAGGCATTTTGATGGTGGCATATCTCACACATGTGGAAATTTCAGGAGAAGGTGATCATATGGGTTTATTCAATTTTATGCCTAGTGGATTTGTGCTAAATTTTAGGTCAAGCATTGAAGTACGACAAAAGCTATGAATGTGAAAAGTTGGTCTTTCTAGATAGTTCTTGACATAGTTGGCTCTATGAACAGATAAATCTAAGGATGAATTTCAATGTCATTATATATCACACATGTGAGGGTTTTAGGAGAAAATTTTTATATGGTTAGATTCTCCTATGTGAGGAGAACATATGGTCCAAATTTGAGAACATGTGAGTGAGGTAAAAGTTATGATTATGCAAAGTTAGCCTTCTAAGCACATTTCAATGGTCCCCATAGTCTATTTTACACGAAGATAAAGATCTGGACCAAATGAAAATCTAATGGCTCATAGATGATTGTTGAAGGGTGTTATGGGTTTATGTTGAAAATAATCTATTTTAAGCTAAATTTAAGTGAAGTTGTGTTGATTGCAAGTTGTGAAATTATGCAAAAAGGAGAATGAAAGCAAAGATTGCAAGTGTTTAAAATTAAAGGTCAAGCTTCATAAAATAAGATCAATGGTACATGATTAATCTAAAGCAGTGAGGACACAAGATGATAGAAGAGTGTCCAAGGTTTAACTATGACCATTGGCATTTGAATATTTGAATTTTATAAAGGGAAAAACTAGTGCTCTGTATTTTGTCCATAACTTTTGATCCATGATGAATTTGCTCATGGTGTAAAAAGAAAAGTGGTAGAAGACTCCAAGGCACATCTAGAAATATAGATTTAAATATCTGAAAGTGTGTAAAATCAAATATATTTAGGTTCAAATTTGATTGTGTGTTCATGCATGTTCTGCAAGTAACCTAAGAAGGGTATTCAAGCTTGTTTTGATGTTGTTTAGATATCTCTTGATGAATTGGATATTAGGGAGTGTTGTAGACTACACGAGGACCATATATTTATATTATGAAGGATTAAAAAATCATATCCATTTTGAAAAAAGGTTTAAAAATTGACTGTGTGTTCACTCATAATGACTATGTGTACAAAGAAGTGTTTGAGATAATTGATGGTTAGTAGAAGGGTGATATGATGGATGTTGGAACTTAAGGGAGAAATATAGATCATATGGCATAGATCCATGTGTTGGAAAGTGTTCCTATGTTATTTTTTTCTTAGATAGTCTTAAATAGGTGATTGGGTCATCATAGGACCTAAAAGGTGACTTATGCCTATTTGAAAGTGTGTTGTGCTTAAGTGTGACCCATGTAGATGCCTTAAGAGTGAAGGCATATGTTGTGGCTGACAAAGAAGATTATGGACTTGATAATTCATGAATGCTCTATATATAGTGAAACCAAATATGATGGTTTCTAGAATTGTGAAAGACTTTCAATAGGAGTGTGCATGTGAGAATTATGGAGTGAAAGAGGGGTAGAGTGCCCAATAGATGAGTTTATGAGAATATTAGATTAAGGACTAAGTGTATGACCTATGGGTCATGTTTTTTATGTCAGTATAGTGGTCTTATAGATTGAAGATGGGTGAAGAGGTCTAGGGTCATCCAAATGGTGGATTTAGATGCATTGAGTGTGCAGAGTGGAAGAGAGCTATTATACTTCGTATCTCCATCATATTGGTAGGAAATCAGTGTTTAGGATATGTTGTCTTCATAGGTGTTGTTGTGGCATATTAACATCTAGGGGGGTTGTAACCTCCTTGCAAGGTGAAACTTGCTAAAGGTCTAGTTGTTTTTGTAGTTGAGCTAGATAGGTATTGTAGCACATTGTGGGATTATAATTTCACTAAATAAGGGATGGTAGTTCCTTGATTAGTTGCAACTAGTATAAATTGGTTCTTGTTATTATAGGATTGTATTCCAATTGTAGGTTCTAATGTGTTTTCTCCCCCAAGAGGGTTTCCCACATATGTTATGTATTATGTGCATGATCTTTCATTATCTCTCTTGATCATTGATATGAATGTTGTGTATGTTTCATGAATGCTTATGGTAATTGATCAAAAAATTGAAAGGATTGAAATTAAAATTGGATTTTCTAGGCTCACTGATTCACCCCCACTCTCAGTGATTGTATGTCTAACATAGGGTTGATGCATTAGTGAATGTCATTCTTGATTGTGTGATTTGATTTGAAATCACTTGTGTCCCTTCTTTAAAGGAGATAGAGTTGTAGCTAGATTTAGATTACGCAATATTTGCATTCTCACCCATGGATCACACCATCAACTTCTTCAGACACCATCCTTATCTAGTACGTGTAAGTAATATTATATTTTATCTTTTTAGTTATTTAATTATTTTAATTTTGTGTGGCTTCCAAGTACTGCACAACACTCTTGGTTCATTCAAACACTAAATACTTATACCTTGGGGGCATATGTAATCATACTTCCTATGACTTTACTACTCACTATAATTACACATTAGCTCATGTATAGACTACTGACCCTGGTTATCCTACTTGAAGATATTTTTGACTCACTTAGACCTTTCCTGCATCATATTCTCATCCCATACACATCTTCAGTCCATCTCGATCCTTATTCATGCTAGACAAGCTCTTTAGGCACCCCTTAGGGCCCTTTCAAAATCTTGTTGACCACCCTAGATGGCCTTTAGGCCAAGGCCAAGGCTTAAGGAGAAAAATCATGACCTAGGCTGCATATTTCCTTTACAAAAGCTATGGCCTAGGTAGAATGCATGAAAAATTGGCCTGTTTGGATACAAATAACTAGAAACAACTAGTTTTTGGCTTATTGGCAGATTAGGGTTGAGATATATGCCTTTTCATAATTTATTTAAGCCTCTCTCTTGATCTACATCCTTCATTCTTGCTCTAATATTCTAAATTGATATTTACACTCAAAACTTAGCTACTTCCTTGAATCTCTCTAGGTTCTTACTTGGCACAATAACTTTCATTATGGCAGGTGACACCCCACTATTTTGTAGCTATACTTGGTGATTCACATTGCTCTCTAAATTGTTCCTAAAGATTGTGGTATT
This sequence comes from Torreya grandis, assembly GCA_037957365.1. NCBI lineage: Eukaryota > Viridiplantae > Streptophyta > Pinopsida > Cupressales > Taxaceae > Torreya > Torreya grandis. Next base: position 1,190,346 of record JARHVA010003488.1, read on the forward strand.
CTCCTTTCTCCCTTAAGAATCCATTGCACTTATCTCTTGTGATCCTTGCATTGGCTCTTCCATAGTTTGGCAACTTCTCCTTCACCTCTTTCATAACTTTTGGCTCTTAGTCTGGACTCAACTCACACACAACCTGATCCTCTTCCTCTTCTCCTTCCTAGATTGGATAATCAGTTGGTATAAAGTCTGCACATATCTCTTGAGCTTTATATGAGGGCACTTTTATTTACAAAGTGAAATGCTTGTTTATTTGTAGTAGTATACACACTAGTTTGATTTGTTTTAAGTGAATTAGCTTATTTAGAGTATTGCTTAGAATATTATCTAAAGTTTTTTGCATTTGTATGTGGTTAAGAATACTTTTATTACTTGAAATAGTTATCATTATATGTCATGTCCTCTTTGGAAACATTTTTCATTGCATAATAGAATTCTACATGCTCAAAATAATCTATACAAGTTTCATAAACAATCTCTCTCTTGTTGAACTAAAAAATTACATTGTTAGAAAACAATAGCATTGAAAGTAAAGATAAATCAAGCTTAGATTAGGCATGCTCTTGAACCCTTTCCTTAAAACATCTTTATTTCTTAAAATGACTTTCATTTGGCCTAAAAGTGCCTTTAATTCTAAGTTTACATATCATTTTTTTATCTCTCTTTACTTGACATTGTTATTTTTGCAATTTGTATGCAATCATTTGTCTAGTCTTAGTTATTTGCTTTACTATGGTTAAACTACTAGATATACTTGTGTCCTTTGTGTACTTGATCATACTAGCCCTATCCTAGTTTACAATTCTATCTATAGCTTGGTGCAATCTAGAAAACTGAATAGATAATATAGATCTCCTATAGCCCATAGAAGCCTTGAGCCTTCTAGCCTCTTAGTGGGTTGTTTAAGTAACTTGTGTACCCCCCTGCCAAACACTAGTGGTTCCATTTAGATTCTTGGAGCTACAAGGAGTTATTGAACATGTGAAAGAACTATACTCAAAAGAAAAAGTTATGAAAAATGTGTGTTATCTGGATCATATATGATATCTACATAAGAATCTAATATAATGTGCATACATAACATTAGAATGTAAGCTAATTTAAGTCTAAATTTGTAATGTGTGATGTATGTTATGTCTAGCATTCAAAAGGCTGTCAAGATAGATATAACAACGTATGTAACAAAAAATATGAGTAATAACTGAGTAACTACCTAGGGAGATGAGGCATGATGTCCATCATGACACCCAAGTAGGAAGAGGAGATGCATGAGATCCCTCATGGCATCTAAAATTGGAGTGTGTAATAAGCAAAAAATAAGTGTCATGGTCATAACGCATATAATAAAGCATACATATAACACACATAAGGCATACAAAGTAGGCCAAGGGGCCACAATACAAGGGGCATGGACACATGCCATTCAATCTGAGAAATCAAGACATATAAAGACATGTTCAAACATCCACATACGCAAACATCAAGCAAGTTGGCTTAGAGCCACATAGAAGGACATGTTCAAATGTCCACATACATAACCAAGAAGGCAAACATAAGGACATGGGCATATGTCCAAAGTATATATACAAAGAAAATAAGTGGCATAGAATAAAAGAGTAATGGCATATTTAAATGTCCTTGAATAAAAGAAGCATAGAGATATAATCAAATCTAAACTATGAAAGCGATAAATGAAAGTATGTATGAACATGTAATAAAAATTTATGGAAGAAAAAAGATGTACATATATTGAGTCTTAAATAGTGGTAGACGTTAAGAAATCTAAGTCTAACATGATCAATATCAAAATATAACAATGCTAAATCTGTTATGTAGAGTTTAGAAAGATGTAACCTGGTAATCAAAAATTTGTATAGGGTGCCCCTAAATGTGATAACATGTCAAATGAAGAACCCGTGTATATATGTATGTGACCCTAGTGGGTAGATATTCAAAAATATAAATAGGCGTAGTGGATGTGAATCCTATAGCAATCTGCAAGCACTTGATAAGAACAAGTATAACATGTATGTATGATAAAATTGATTATACTAAGAATGTTAAATATGATAATGCATATAATCTGTAATTTTTTGTTTTCTGTGTAAATATTTGAATGTTTTTATGTTTTTGAAATATTGTATTATTTTTGTATTTTATAGATATAATCTATGTACAAGCAACATGAAAATGAAACTATATACAAGGAGAAAGAAAGAAGGAAAGAATGTACAAATAAATGCTATAAATAAATGAGATAGTATACAACTAGTGTAATGTCTCTATAGATCTAAGAGCACATCCATGGGATGTAGATAATCAAATAGTGGATTAGGTAGGAGTTTATCCAATGTCAGATACTAGATTTATTTGAATTCAAATAAGCCCTCATCATCACAATCATTGCACCATTCTGTATGTATCAGTGGAGCCTTATCCTTGGTGTTAGTTTGTATTCTATGCATCTGAATAGCATGTTGCTCTATTATGTAAGAAGCCTCCCATGTGGTCTTATGGATAAACTACATTGGACCACATAGTATCTGTATAAAAGATGTGGTTCTCAATTGTGCCATCATGTAAAATGTAGACCATGTATCCCTTATGACTGAAAGTTAAACATTTGTCTAATTGTTCAACTATGGCATCCATCAATTGTAACCATGTAATTCCAAGTGTAACCTATATATGAGCACCCTTTCTCATGATAAATAAAAATTTATTGTCCACCTTGGGGCCACATGAGACTAGTAGTGTGATATGTCTTATATAATCTTCTCAATGTATGGCATGTTGTAGCTCATTTTACTAATATCCTATGTGTTGTAAAAATTCCAAAGTGTAAGTATTAGGATTGGAATCCTCATCTATAGTAACATGGGGTATGTATCTATCTACAAAAAAAATATAAATAGTTAATGGATCATTATGTGAGTATTTGTGTTGATGATGATTATATCATGGTGCATATACCTATGGATTTAAAGTCTGTATAATCTAAAGAGTGCCCTAAGCTCTGAAATCATTCAACTTATGTTGTAATGTTAAACATGTATTGGTATCATGTCCTATAAGCCTACAAAAATGACAAAAGGGTTAACCTTCCTACTATTGTAATCTGCTAATGGATTTGTGATGATTTATTATTAGTACCATAAATCCTTTGCCAAGTAATATCTGTAGAATCTGGTGTGGTCTACCCTATGAAATACTTGCCTAAATCCATATAACTAGGTTCCTATCCATATATGTAACCATACTGAGCGAATGGAGGGATCTACCACTAACTGTAGCTAAGTATGTACGCATGTAATTATAGGATCATGAACTAATGATGCTATCAGTGCAAAAAAAGGAGTGAGTGTGTTAGAATCATCTCTATACTCTTCAGGGCCCATTAGTGTGAAAATCAATCCACGTAAATAGTCATAAATGTTAATAGGTGTTAGAATATCCTCTGTGGTGGCATGGGAATCTGTATCAAAGTTATGGATGTATACTTATTATGAGTTAATAAGTAATGGTATATGTGATCTAAGAATCTCACCATCTACTGTGGGTGGAGATATTTGTACTATGGGAGGGTCTTCCTCTATCATGGTTTAAGGTAACTATGTTTTAGGAGAATCTAAAATAGGTGAAGGAATAATCTTGATGGATTCCTCAACCTCACATGTATGTATCTACTCAATCAAAATCTTGTGAGGTGGAGACTCTATAAGAACATGAGGTGTCCCATTTAAAGATGTAATCGAGGTGGTAGGCTCAGTGACTATATAATATCTAAATAGTTGATTATATATTAGACAAGTGTATAAGTATCCATCAAGTAAAAACTTGATGCATCTATGCAAGATAGAAGGTACAACCTCTATATCATGTATCCAAGGTCTTCCAAGTAATAGGTTCTAGTGAAAATGATTAGGCATTGCCTAAAACTATGTAGGTAAGGTTTTTGGCCCAACCATAATATCTAATGTAATAGATCCCAATGTTTGTCTGAGAATGTCATCCAAACCTCTGATATTCTTATATATCTTCTGAATGGATGTTAAATCAATCCCCATAGTCTATAGAAATGTGAGGTTATAAATGGTAAGTCATAAACCACTATCAATTAGAACTCATTTAATAGCAGTGGTCTTGATTTGTGCTTGAATAAAAAGTGATAAATTATGAGAAATAACTAAATATGATGGTAAATACTCATTGGGAAAATAGATATCATCCTTAATGTCTTTGATAGTGTTCATGATAGATGCAAAGTAAATTGGTTATGTTCCATGAGGCAAAGATGTATGATTTAGTGTTTGAAAAAGAATATCTTTGAAAATAGTTTCTTGTTGAAGTAATTTTAATATGGATATTTTAGCCAGTGTGTTTCTTAATTGATCCACAGTAGTAAATGTTCTATGTTGATCTCTAGGTCATGTTGTAGTGTGTTGAGGATGAGGAGGGATGGTTGGATTATGCTTTTCCTACATAGGTTGAGGAGGCACCCTGTTCCATTTAGTAACAACTTGAACCACATGATCTGTTGTCTACCAAGGGTGAGTAGTAGAGGCAGGATGTAAGTAAGGATAATCAACTGGTCTAGGTGGTGGCAGAATAAAAGGAGTCTTTTGAGCCCTATATCATTGAGTAATAACTATAGGTAACTAAAAGTGAGCCATGTAGCAATGATCCTCATAAGAATGGGACTCAAAATAGGGAGGTCCAATATGTATAATAAGTTGATCTATGACATGATCCATGAGAGGAGTAACATACATGTGCATTTTTCTACAAATGGTGGGTAATAAGCATGCTAGACAAACCAAAAGGATTTATACCAAAAATTAGAAAATGGCATCCATCATGATAATCATGATGATAAGCTACAAATTGAAAACTATGTAGATGCTAAAAATAAGAAGGAAAACCCTAACGGTGCACTAGGGTTTCAAAATAATGTGCTAGAAGTAAGTTGGGTTCACCAAATGTTTTAACCTTTTAAGACTTAAAAGAATGTAAATCCTATGTTGTTAGAAGGATGCTTATAGTAAATCAAGGTAAAAATATACAATAAATAAAGCCATTGATTTGTTATATAATTGACTAAATTTGACATTTCTAAAAATAACAATAAATAATGTAAATGAGAACTTAGTTAGAAAATGACTGAGACAGATGATATGGAGGCTAAAATTGAGGTAGAGGCTCGTCTAAGTGTCACAAATAGGATCCAAGTGTCAAAACCCCTTTTAGATAGTATCATCCTAATTGGATAGTAGCACCATGTGGCGTTAGTGTCTCTTTTCTAGTAGTAGTGTCCTTTGTACATAACTGTTCTGAGATTTTGGGTGCACATATGTTTGGGTCTATCAAGTATGTTCTTGCACACACAAGTTTTAGAACTTTGTAGATGACCTTTTTGGATTGATTTTGCATTTTTTATCAAAAATAATTTGGTTTATTTTTTATTTCTTAACTGTGTCAAATGCTATAATTGTGTAATTGATACCATTTAGTTTATAAAAAATAAAATATCTACCATTTATGGTTATGGTTATGGTCAAGGATGAAAATCTCTAGTTCTAACAAAAATAATTTACCCTTGTGGTAAAAGTATGTTGAGTTACTATCTTTGAAAAATATCATGATAGTGGAAAAACATTGTAATCCATATCAAATCATTAGTGGCCTTAAAAAACATCACAAGCCTAGAAAACCATCGAGTACATGTGAAACATCGGAGCCCTATAACACAATGGCATGCATAAAAAATCATTGCATGCCTAAAAATCATCACAATCCAACAAAATCATAACATGCCTACAACATCAGTATATGCCTTTATAATAATCAAAATAATGTACAATTATCATAATTTTGCACAGTCATTACATGCATACAACTTTGGTAGAACATGCATTGCATAACTATTTTGTTTGAAAATACCAAAAAAACATTGTGTATACTTGAAAAAGATATTGCTTGCTAGGAAAAGCATCATATAATCATAAAAAAATATTACGGTGTTAGAAAAGCATCAAGATGATGGTTTATCATCATTACTTAAGAAACATCTCTATCTAATAAAAATTCATAAATGTTTTGAATTAGATCAACAAATTTACTTGTAGACTATAAATTAAAAAGTTATAAGAGTTTTGAATTAGATGAATTAGTTTTGTGATTTATATTTTAAAGTGCTTGATTTATTTGCATATTGAATAGCCTATTTGTATGATGAAAAATAACCTCTATGGTTGACTACACATATAAGTACATTTAATACATTTGGGTTGGGTATAATCAATGAATTTAATTAAATTTTAAATTTTATCTATTTGTTTTTAATTATAAATATATTTTTTAATTCAATTAATTTTAATTTTATTATTGTATTAGAATAAATATAATTATGTCTAATTGCAATGTGTATAAATAGATGCCATGGATTTTGATGTAAACTCAAGTTTATCTTATCACACAATGACATACTCTAATAATAATTATGTCTAAATATTTTATGAGTATTTATACTGATAGGTGTTTCGACATAGGAGCTGTAATGACGTAAGAATGTTAGCATTTAATTATTTGAAAGCCACCATTATAAATAATAATAATAAAAATTTAATTATATCAAAGTCAATATGATTAAATAAAAAAATAAAAAAATAAAACAACAAACATGACAGTTTAAAAATATAAAAAACATATAAATACAAATAAATTCAAACAAAAAAATAAACAAAAATAAAAAGTAAAGGAGAGAAATAAAAATGAAAGAAGAGTAAAAAAAGGAGTAAAATGAATTGCGCAGATAAAATGCAAATTTTTTATATTTGGTACTTTAAAAATTACTTCTTTTCTCATTATTTTTTATGTAGAACTCCCCTCATTCTTTTTAGTGTGAAATTGATTTCCACTTTTCCACTTTGGTTTAAAAATATTATCACATCATAATAAATAAATAGATATTATACAGATAATCATAATTAATTTATGTGTAATATATAGATTTATCACATTGTAAAAATAATTAATTTATAAATAATATATATGAATTTTACCACATCATATTTATAAATAATCATGACAATAAAATTGTAAATATAATTAATTTATTAGTTATATATGAATTTTACCACACCATATTTATAAATAATCATGAATTATAGAAATAAATTATCATAAAAAATTATTACAATAAATAAATAGATAATATAAAGATAATCATAATTTATTTATTTATCATAAAAAAATAGCACATGATAATAAATAAATAATCACAATTAATTTATAATTAATATATATATATATATATATATATATATATATATATATATATATATATATATATATATATATATATATATATTTATAATAAATTATCATAATTAATTTATATATAGATAATCACAATTAATTTATTAGTAATATATAAATTTTATCTCATCATATTTATAAATAATCATATTAATAAAAATAATAAAATTGTAAAAATAAATTATCAATAGTATATATACCTACCATTATTAGGTGTCTTATGAGCTACTCTTTACAATTTTTATTTTTTATTTTGGACAAATGTATTTCAAACCTAAATGTGATGCACGTGAACTACAGATAAATAAAAAACTTCAAAACACTACAAAACAATTGAATTTGGCACCCACCACTTAAACAACTCGAAAAAAATAAAAAAGATAAACCCATTTCCAACCACTTAAATATTTGGAGAAATCAGGGAATGTTTGATGTGTGGATTGAGCCAATTAATTATTAGAATTATTATACGTCGATTATTATTGGTTGGTATTTACAACTCTATTTTTTTAGAAAAAAAAATATTAGGTTTAAAATAAATTAGAACAAGTATCAACATCGTCAAAGTATAGAAAATAGAGCGACACCAAAACAACTATAATAAGTACATTATCAAATTAGGCACATGCCATCGTACTAGAAGGAAGAGGTGGACGATCATCCTAAGACGGTTAAGCATTCCAAGATGAAGGCTCATCCAAAGCCACTCATCGATCTATGGGGTCTTGAGAAGCCAAAGAAACAAAAACGTCCCAACCATGAAGAGTTTGCACCATATTACTAGCTAGACTAGGACCAGTTGGCTATCCCCACCTAAAAGGGGATTTCCCATGCCACATTGGTAGACTTCATCCGCCTACCCTTCCAGTTGAGGAAGAAGGGTGGAGAAGTGGTTGTGGTTGGGAGAATAACTCCTTAGGTGTTTGAGCACTGGAGGTGGAGAGCCCTATGGTGGATTATTCAAGAGGATGCGACTCATGGCATTGGAAGTGTTCCCCTAATAGTCAAGTAACTCCTGCAAATGCTTGAATTCCATGGAAACTTTCTCCAATTGGGCTTAAATCTACATGCAGACTGAAGATAATACAAATACCTTTTAGTTAACAAAGAAATGACAAGATGGTTCCTTATTGTTAAATAAAGTAGAGTTTCTAGTTTTCCATAATTGAAATAAAATGACAACTCTGAATAAATTCCATAGAAAAGCTATAGATGTTGGTCAATTATCAAAATCCCCAAGGAAGACAAACTCCATGTGAAAGATTTAGGATGGTAGGGCTGAAATAAACTATGTATCCACTGCCAAGAAGACTAGGATTCGATGCATTCCCAAAAGAAGTGATTGAAGGATTTGGGTTTGGATTAGGTAGGGCACTTCAGTTGGAAAATTCCAAGGTGAGAAAGATGCTCCCTAAGTGAGTTACCTTGATAGACAAGAAAAAGAAAGAAATGAGCTAGTTTGGCATTCCAGATTTAGTTAAGCCGGGAAAACCATAACTTGGGTGAGGAATTAAGGTTCGAGTGCCTATTGAGTTTACCAAGAGCTGACAAGAAGGGGATCATGACCTAAGAAATAAGTTCTGAAGAATAGATATTGAAGCGAGTATCACAATTACACCTCCAATATTTCCACCATGATCGTGGAGGTTGCAAATCCAGTTTGTGGAGCATAACATTTGGCAATAACTCTTAAATGTAAAGAATAAATAGTAAGTCATAATTAATTAAATTAAATTTCTCCTTTAATAATGGAAAAAGGGCCAAGTCAAAATTAGAAACCAAATCCTTTATAGTTTGAATTCATTTTTTGAAGAGTCTCAAAGCTTTTATACCATGAGTTTTCACTAGAACAAGGCTAGTATTGGTCATGATATGAGACCACTAGATATTATGTTCATTGAAACAAATATCATTATGAAAGCCATAATCAACCCAATTAAAATGGCATTAGCACCACATTAAGCAAACTAGAGTCACATGGCACTAGTGTCCCCAAAATGGTGCTAATTTTCTTTACCTTATCTTTCTTGAATGGATATATTTTCAAAATTAAAACCCTCCTAAGGTCCTCTTAAGCATATTTTATTATCTACACAAGGTTCAAAATACTATAAATACATGACTTTTACACCTCTATCTACTAGATTGAAATTAGATGTAAAATACCTATTCAAACATGAAATAAGTTGAGAAAAATCAAGGTTATTAATCCCTATTCAGCCCTATTTCTACATACTACCATCTACAGCTGCCCTAAGCTCAAATTTTCTAGATTTCCAATTTCAAGTACACTCAAATAATTCAAGACCACTATCATTCTAGCATTACATGCACTTGCACCAACACTTAGGTGGGGAGAACTACATCGAGCTTGATCCCTCCTCTGAGTATTGGTATTTAGGAAACTCTCTTCATAGTGGGGTGTTGAGGATGTTTAACCTATCCTACTAATGAACACAATTTTCAGCACATGCCTTACTTGCAAGGAGGATTAGGGTTATATCATAAATCAACTATTATAGGCACAATATAGACTTTTAGACTTCATGCACGTAGTAATAGAACCTAGAAACACAGGTGTAGGTGTACCCAAAAATTTAGAGTAATTTTGTACAAAGGACACTAGCACCATTTTTAGGACACTAGAGTCACATGGCACGACTGTCCAAGTGTGGTGCTACTATCTAAGAGGGGTATTGACACAAGGATATAGTTGATGATACTTGAACCTATTCCAATCTCAATTTCCAGCACTAAGATCATCTGCATTAGACATTTTCCTGATAATTTTTTATTTACATATATTTATTAGTATTTTTAGAAAGTCAAAGCTAGTCAAAATTTATAACAAACCAATGGTTATTTTATGCATATTTTTTCACTGATTTAGACTACTCAACCCTTTAATAAAACATAAGATTTACATAGCTAAACCCTAAAAGGTTAAAACATTGATTTTGTTTCTAAATGCACTAAAATGTGTTTGCATACCTCTCTTTTAGTGTGGCATTATCGAATTTGGGTTGCCCTCATCTCATGCAACCACATATTTCCAATTTCTATCTTTTATTCATGATTTAGATCAATGCCAAATGAATCACATAGATGATTTTTGTTTGATTTTAAAACAACACAACCATGTATTTAGTTCTATTATTTTAACACCGCATATGTAGTTTAACCATGTACATGGTTTTAAAACTAAGTATGTAGTTTCTAAGAACCATGTATGTAGTTATTAAAAACCATGTATGTAGAATTGATTTCATGAATTTATGTCTACTTTTTTACCCCCATCTCCATGCACTTACCCATAAGTACATATCAAATCTCTATCCATTAGTTAATATATTCTAAAATTACCATTTTTAAAAAATATAGAAAAAAGTATGTCTTCTCCTTTAAGATGTACAATAAAAAGGTAGCAAATCCATTAGATACATAACACTTTTTAACAAAACATTTAAAAATATATATCAACAAAATTAATCATTGTAGGGGAGATCTATGGGGTTGAAACCTTTTTTATAAGTTTTGGTGGGAGTATATACCACTGATGTGCTCTCTAGATCTTCAAAACATGCCAAAAACTTCTTCTTTCACACTTTGAATTCCCACAAATTACGTTAAGCCCCAAATAAGAAGAGAAATTCTTGTGCAAAACTTGTTGGCATGCACATATGTTGAAGCTTTATGCAATAATATGGATGCCCTTTCAAAAACTCCCTAATATTTATAGAGTCATTTCCATGTTGAATCCATTCATATGCAAAGACAACATTATTATCATCCTTTCTTATTGGATAAGAACACCACTTCCAAGTATGTATAAGAGTAGGAGTATAATTACTGTGAATTGACTTCTGCCCTTGGAAGACAAACTTGAAATTCATATTTCAACATGCTTCAGATGATTTTCAAATCTAGAATGTGTGAATCTAGGAATTTGAGTCAAGAGAGGATGGTTAGTATGGTGTTAGTTCCAAAATGAAAACAAAATGAAATAAACACACTAACTAGCATAACATCTCTAGGCCTAGACACTAGGGAGAGATTATTTAACAAACATGAATAAAGCACATAGCTAAAATACAAAAGAAACCTTCTTTTACCTTTCTTGGATGCTCCAAAATGCTTGTTGTAGTGGCTTGCTCAGCTTGTGCTCATGAAGTCTTCATCAAAAGAAGCTTGGCTACCTCCATCTCTCCTTGGCACCTTTGGCTTATGGATTGGCTTGGCTTGGAATAAATTTGGCATGGTCACACTAATTTAAATGGATTTTGGAATCATTTGTGCATTATAAATTTTCATTATCAAGACTTAAAATTCATGTGGTGAGGCCTCATATTTATAGATTTTTGAGAATGTCTAGAATCAACCTGAATCATCCATCCTGAGATTGAGATGTGTGGTTGAGGATTAATTCAATTTTTGGAATTAATTTTATAATTATCCTCATCATGACATTGGAAGAAGGAGAAATTAAAAGGCATGAAGGGCTTTGATGAGACATGGGAGGCATGGATCTTGATATTTGTGGCATTTATGACTTAGGGATGTCTTCCCAAGAAATGAGGTCACTTGATGATGCAGACATTCAATATTCATTTCCAAAAATAATTTTTCAAAAAAAATTCATGGAATTTTTAATTAGGCCTTGATTTGGATTAATTATCTCTTAATCATGTTTAAGCACTTTGTGCATAAATTACTCAAATTAATCAAAATGCCTTGTTATTGGTCCAAAATTTGACTAAATTAGAATTGGAAGGTAGTGTCAGATGCATTGGATATGTTATCCCATTTAGGATGTTATCAATATAAAATAATAAAGCCATGCATCTTGTGCAAGAGATTTGATGAGAAAGATCAATCCAGAGGACCTAGGTGCAAAATTGGCATTTTGACTCGAAATGATCTGATCAAAGTTAGCTGGCCTATAAATTGCATTACCCCATTTAATGATACATTGGCCAAAATCAACACTTGAATAAGTCAGTTTCACATCATTTAGCATGTTTTAATATTTTTAGGCCAAATTGTGTGGTTTAGGTAGAAATTGGTCAAAGGCCTGGTTGGAGGTCATTGGTGGCCAGATTTAGGTGTCTACAATTTGCCCCTATTTGGGAAGATGTTACAAACCATAGGCAAAGCAATGTCTTCTTAAATAATGAGATATGGTCTATATGCCAAGAAGAAGATGGTGGTTGAAGAACAAATCTCTAAATGGTTTTTGGGAAGCCTATGATGATGTCCCCTGGAGGGAGTGGCTGTCACATTTGTTGATGGATGGTCCCTCAAAAAGAAATAAGAAGAAAGGTGGAATTAATCCATGGTTGAGATTAATCCAAATGAGTAAATGCTTTCATGAATTGATGTAAAAAGGATACTCATTTTCCCAAAGGTAGTTATAATTAGGATTAAAAGTCAAAATAATGATTTGCCCATATGCAGTTATAATCATTACAAGGACTTAGATTGGCTAAAGATGATTTTACCCCAGTTAGGGTTGATTAAAAAACATAACTCAAGGATATAACTTGGAATATAGATTAAACATTAGTGGGCACAAAATTATGAAAGAGATGAATAGAAGAATAAGATTGATCAATAAAAAAGATTCAGTTATAGCTGCCAACGAGGCAAATCCTCATCCTTATTAGCAATGATGCAACTAGAATGGTCAAATGAATTATATTGATCAAGATGGGTGGGAGGATTTGCCAAGGCACCAAGGAAAAAATTTTATGGCCCTATTGATTGTAGACCTTCTTGAAGCTAATTTTTGTTGTAGCATGTGATGGTAGGCTTCACACCATGAAGACTTAGCCAAAATATGCATAAGGACTGACTCTTGATATCCAACATTCAAGTGAAAATAATGCACCAATGATAAAAACCATGATGACAATGTTGACATATGAAGATGAATAGACTCATGAATAATATGTGCAAGCAATCACCTAATGCATATATATAGACTGAGTTAAGGCAACAATGTAAAAAACAAACAAGCAAGCAAATAAATAAAAAATCAAAAAACAAACAAACAAACAAACAAACAAAAAACTTGAAAAAAAAAGCTTAAAAACAAAAGCAAAAGAAATCATCTTAATAATGACAATGCCCTAATAAGGCAGATCAAGGATAACCAACTAGGCTTAGACAGGACAAATGTTTTTGGATTTTTGAAATGTTATGAATGTTTTTGTAATTTTGAGGTATCTTAACTCATTATAGAATGACAAGATACCTAATCACAAAATGGTGAGAGCGTTTAGCTTAGGTTTCTTGTAAAATGATGAGAGCATTGGAAAGGGGGACTGAGGTGACCTCAACATGAATTGAGCATGACATACACAGTCTCGAAATGACCTCAAGTCATAGTAATTCCATTCACATAAAAGGTGAGGAAAAACCAACTAGATCCCAATAAGTTCTCAAATCTAACAAATGTCCAGTCAAATGAAAACAATGATAGCAAAGTGATGTGACAATGCATGATAAACAAATGTAGTCTTTAGTTTGCCCATAGGTGGTTATAACTAGGATACAATGGCATAAGTCAATGATACTAATTTTCCCATAGGTAGTTATAATCAGTAGCAAGACTGGTGAAACACTGATTTGTCCATAGGTGGTTATAATCAAGCTCACATAAACAAACTTGATAGGATGAAAGATATCTTACTAGATCAACTGTCACACTAATTTAATTAACTATCATTGAAACATGGATTGGATTGATTATTGAAATTTGATTGGAATCCCCTCAAAAAAAGTGTAGGAATAACCAAATAAACTAAGATCAAAATAGGATTGGGTAAGATGACTAAAAATAGGCTTTGGTCTAGATAGGAATGAAATGACAAGATGGTATAAAATGGCAAGAGGGTTTTCCCCCAAGTGATAGGGTAAATAGTAGGAATATACGACATGGTAAATGGATATGTAAAAATATCAATGACATGGAAATGTGAAACGGTATGGTACATGTTTTTGGCCTGGGTGTGGTTTTTGATTCTATTGTTCCTAATAATGGGGAGATGCACATCCTAATCAACAAATGATACAAACATAATACTTGATCATGTTAATTACTATCCCACACCTCATCTAAATAGCTACTTTATTAAAAATGGCCTACAGATTTGGTTGTCAAGAATGCTTTTGTGATCTTCATTGGTCATTGATTCTGATTCTTTCAAATGTCGAGACAAGGTATCTTTGTAGTCTCTACAAATAAAAGTGTAACCATGGATGGTAAACAAAGACAAACAATAGAAGGTAGGTTTGTTTGTGAAATGGAATGGTAGATGGTAATGAAATGTGGAACGATTGGGAAACAAATGAAGATCAGGACTTTCAATCACACGTATTGTTGTTGATGTTAGATTCAACATAAATTTGGTTGTGGTGGGGCCGAAGACTTGTTATCTTGATAAGACCATCAGATTTTTCTATTGTTTGACCTTGAGAGTAGCTACCATTTGATTAGCTACAGATATGACACTATTTTGATTTGATCTTTGATTTTGTCTTCATCCAATAGTGAAGAACTTTTGTGCTTAGCTATTGGTATCTCTATGAGGTTTTCAACAATGAATTTGTCTTGATTGTCTCGTAGTGCCTTTGAGAAGGTTTCACCAAGGATTGTTGACTTTTGAATTTGATTGTCTTCTAGTGCTTTTAAAAAAAATTCACTAGAAGATGCTGAGTTCTGACTTTGATTGTCCCCTAGTGCCTCCAAAAATGTTTCACTAGGATAGTGTTCTTCTACTACATGAATGTGGTCTTGTCTTCCTTGATCTTTTTCAATTGCTATGTCACCATGGCTGTAGATCAACTAAGTGTGATTCTATCGATCCCAATAAACACTTGTGGGAGATGGAATGTCAGTGATATGGCTATTTTGGTTGATGGTAATGGAATGGGGAGAGGGCACACAATCCTCATAGAATATACTAGGATAACTTGTGTTAAAGATGAAGTATGCATCCTCAAAAATTGTAGAAGGATAAAATATGTATTAAAATTGATCTGCAAGGCATGCATAACCAATGTTGTAACAACCACAAACATATTCTTCTTTTGAATTTGATTCTAACTCAAGAGACTCTAAATCTGATGTTGAGACTGATGTTGATTAAGATTCTAATGGTAAATCTAATGTCAGTTTAAGAATATAACCTGACTCTAACTCTGATTCTGCATCTGATGGGTACTCTGTTACAATGATGTTTTATTGAATATTTGGTTTTCGACAAGTAACAGCCTATGATGGCATAATGGGCTCCATAAAAACTTATTTGTCAAAGTGAGACTCTTCTAGGATGGGAAATAGGTCAAGAGACAACTCCTCAGAAACTAGCTTGTCAATATGAGGCTATTGAAAAATAAGCACATGGTTGAGGTAATGATTTTCCCAAAGGAAGTTAAAATCATTAAGAAGTGACTCAATAAAGACTTGCTTGTCAGAGTGACACTCCTCAACAACTAGTATAGGATCAATAGATGATTCATCACAGGTTGACATATTAGAAGTGGTTGGTTCAATAAAAACATCTTGGATTGGTTCATTCTCTTGGCCTTGGTTTCTAATGAGTTGGAAAATACTAGTTTTGAACACAACTTGGTCTTCGAAGGATTGGATGGGTTGAGGTTTGGATAGGATTGGTACTAGATGAGAAATGGTTTACAATTGGATAATAGTAGGGCCTTAGGGAGCATGATTGATCACATGAACCAAAAGATGAAGTCCTAAAATTGTAACAATAGGGTGGTGTGGGGCTTGATTACCTACAGAAGCCAAAGGACAAGGTCCTAAAATAATGAAGGGGCATTGTGGAGCTTGATTGCTCACACAAACCAAAGGACCAAGTCTTAGTATAGAAATGGTATGATGTGGTGGAGCCTGATTACTCATATAATCCAAAACATCCAAGTCTTCCTCATAAACCATATCATCTTAGTCATGAGCTGGCTCATAAGCTAGTTTTTTACAGTGTTCCATGTACTGATTATTGCAAAGAGGGTATGGATCTGTATCCCAAACAAAATTATCTATAGTTGGGTCTTCAAAGTCCTCCTCACAAGCCTCTTCATACCAATCAAGGTCTCAATTTAGATTTTGATTATATTCCCCATATGTATTATTGTAGGGAGAATAATAAAAATCCTTAAAAATTATTTCTCTATAGGGGTTCCTAGTAGGATTTTGTGCGGCCATTATATCATAAGTTGGATTATACATGACTCCATCATAAGTGTAGCTAGACATATTTGCATAAATAATGAAATATTTCAAAAAAAAAATGTTTAGAGTTCTACAAACTTTGAAAAATGATCCAAAGGATAAATGTTTCAAACTTGGTCCAACTTGGTCAAAGGGGTGGAGCTGTATCTCCAATGTGGTTTGAAAGTGGAGTTGTATCTCTAAAATGGTTTATGCTAAGACTTGGCATAAAACAACCTAATTCCAAACATCTAATGTCAAATGTCATATACACCAAAGGTCAAGCATCTGAATACAAACTGGCATGTCAAAGGTCTAGGTCAAATTATTCCAAACAAGGTCTAAACTAGGAAATTGAAAAGTTGAGTTACTAGGTCTTTTGTCCAAACATGGAGTCAAAATATAGGCTCAAACAAATAGGCATGTGCTAGGAATTTTGGCCAAATGACATCAAAATCTAGACTTGAAATAAATGCTTATGTGATTTGATTTAATCTAACAAATTTGGAAACAACTTTGACATAGACCCAGCACACAAAATCAAACATAAACATGATCAGTTGGCATAAGGCATAAGATAAAAGGCTCTTTGAAGAAATATTGTGTTCTCCCAAATAAAGACACAAATAATGATAAGGATAAGTATTGAATAAACAAACCATCAATAGTTTTCAAATTTGGGTAATCAATTAACCGAAGTTATGCAACATAAAAGAGAAAGATCTATGTATTAGCCCCATGAATTAAGGCATAAACAAAAATCAATCAATGTTTGAATCCAAACTTGACAAAGCTAATTAAAAACTCAAAATTGAAAACTAGGATTTGACCAAACATGGTAGAAAAGATTGGACATTATGACAACACAAGACAAAGGTCTAAATGATATACACAAAATGGTTTAAAACAAATTGAGCAGCCTAATGACATAAGCATAATTGAATGATGTGATCTATGTTATGTTTCAAAAGACTCAAAGGCAAAAATAGTTTGACATGATTTGGGCAGCATAACACTACCCTCCTCAACTCAGATACATTATTTTTATATGACTTATAAGCAAATAAACATGTTTTAGTCTCAAAACATACCAAGCAAAAATGATGAAAATACACTAAGTATAATCATCCAAATCCTAGCAAGGGTATGAAAAAATGGGGTTGACTAAAATGGGGAATAAATTGCACATTAAATTTCACGTCAAATGATGTAAAATACAAGCATAAAAATTGGGTGACCATGACATTGGCTAGTTGTAAAAAGGTCTAGTCTTTTTTAAAAACCACTACATCCTGTTGTTCACTCAGTGTAGTGTGATGTCCAAATGTAGATATGTCCCGTGTGCAACTCTAAAGGAGTAAGAAAAGTCAATATTGGGAGATGAAACCCCAAATCCAAGCTTCCCTAAAGAACTCATGATAGGTAATGATGTACCCCTCGTAAGCCAAGTTTGCATTAAATAAAAGACTAAAAGAGAAAGACTTTAGGGTCATTTTCATGGTCACCCAAACTTTGACGAGTTTTTGAGGAGTGCTTTAGATGACATTCTTTCTAATCCTTGTACTAGGATATTTGCAATAGGAATGGTGCTTTTGATTCCAAGGATTCCCTAAAGGGGACAAATGGAAGAGCATACATGAAACATCTCTCTTATTTCCAAACAAAAATTAAGTCAAGCAACTATTTAAGACAAAAAGCTTGGAAAGATGAGTTCATTTTTAAGCCTAAATGAAAATGAGGTGGTGTTCATTTGACCCCTTAGGCTTAGTTGTAACTTTGAAAACTAATTCTAAAAACACATATTTAATCACCTTATAATTTAATTTAAGCACCATAATAATGTTCCTAATTGATTTTAAAACATGCAAAATATGTTTACAAAAATGATTTATCAAACTTGAAACTCGTTAATTACCTGTCTACCCTTAAGGCATCACCCCAAAAGTTAATATGTTAGATTATAAACATTTTAAATTTTTAATAAAATATATGAAACTTTAATATAAACTAATGTCAAATTATAAAAATTTAGGAGAAAACATGTGGTTTAAGAAAAATCATCCAAAATAGAGTCCGTATGACCCCAAACCAAGCATTTTAAAATAGCTCTCGAGTTTATGTTTTTCAGAAAACACAGTGATCAATGTTGGTTATATAACTGATGTCGGTTACACTTACTAATAGATGATAGTTATCTAATTGACATTGGTTATACCAATAGTGACTAATGGCATCTATGCCAACTGATGATGGTTTTACTAACCAACGTCAGTTACTGTGTATACCCATGATAAAGAAAAACAACAAAACAAAATTAGAAAATCAAATTGCAAGAGTTTTAATGATCCAATTGAATATTTTAAAGTTGCAACTTGATCTTCATGTGTGGGATGCATTGTGTCCCACCGGGCATGCCATATGTGAATCTAGGAATTTGACTCAAGAGAGGATGGTTAGTATGGTGTTAGTTCCAAAATGAAAACAAAATGAAATAAACAGACTAACTAGCATAACATCTATAGGCCTAAACACTAGGGAGATCTTAGTGAACAAACATGAATAAAACATACAACTAAAATTTAAAAGAAACCTTTTCTTACCTTCCTTGGATGCTCCAAAATGCTTGTTGTAGTGGCTTGCTTGGCTTGTGCTCATGAAGTCTTCATCAAAGGAAGCTTGGCTACCTCTATCTCTCCTTGGCACATTTGGCTTCTAGATTGGCTTGGATTGGAATCACTTTGGCATGATAACACTAATTGCAATGGATTTTGGAATTATTTGTGCATTATAACTTTGCATTATCAAGACTTAAAATTCATGTGGTGAGGCCTCCTATTTATAAATTTTTGAGAATGTCTAGAATCAAACTGAACCATCCATCATCTTGAGATTTCGATGTGTGGTTGAGGATTAATTCAATTTTTGGAATTAAGTTTATAATTATCCTCATCATGACATTGGAAGTAGGAGCAATTAAAAGGCATGAATGGCTTTGATGAGACATGGGAGGCATGAATCTTGATATTTGTGGCATTTATGGCATAGGAATATCTTCCCAAGAAATAAGGTCACCTGACGATGCAAATATTCAATATTCATTTCCAAAAATAATTTTTCAACAAGTTTACATAGAATTATTAATTGGGCCTTGATTTGGATTAATTAGTTCTTAAGCATGTTTAAGCACTTTGTGCATAAATTACTCAAATTGATTAGAATGCCTTGTTATTGGTCCAAAATTTGAATAGATTCGAATTGGAAGGCATTGTCTGATGTGTTGGATCCATTATCCCATTTAGGATGTTATCAATAGAAAATAACAAAGGCATGAATCATGTGCAAGAGATTTGATAGGAAAGATCAATCCAAAACACCTAGGTGCAAAATTGATATTTTGATTCGAAATGATTTGATCAAAGTTAGTTGGCCCATTAATTACATTGCCCCATTTAATGATACCTTGGCCAAAATTGGCACATGGATATGTTAGTTTCACATCATTTATCATTTTTTAGTGTTATTAGGCCAAATTATGTGTTTTAGGTAGAAATTGGTTGAAAACCTAGTTGGAGGTCATTAGTGGCTAGATTTAGGTGTCTACATAATGTTGCTTCATGATACCTTGTATAGAATTACCTTTATCCATTCAATCTCTTGGTGGATGATAGTGTTGTAGTTACTCCTTTAGAGAAAAATGAGAAAGAAAATAAATGTCCTTTTAACAATCATTAATAACTAACACAAGCTTATTTTTTTCAATGTGGCCAACTTAGCTCCTCAAGTGTTGGTATAATATAAAAGGGAATAATTCAATAGGTAGTAAGTTGAAATGAGTAAAAATAAGAGTAATTTTGGCCAATGTCTATAATAAATCATTTTTAACTGAATGAGTAGTTTGCTTTATGATACTAAAACTACAATAACCCACATGACCCAACATATGGGAGATGAAGTTCTCTTCACAAAATTTTATTTTAAAGATATAATGGAGTAAGTTTAGGGAATTTGATAAGCACAGAGATTGGAAATTCTAGAAAATGTATCCATGGAGGATGAGAGTTTAAAGACATAGTCAACAGTGTGATTTAATTTATCCATTCTAGTATATCCTTGTTTAAGATTGTAAGGATTTTTTTACATGTGTGATTCATTTCATTAATGAAGGGAGTCTAATCACTAAGAGGTCAGATATTATTGAAGGGATTTTAAACATGTGATTTCAAAATTATAATAAAAATCCACTCACTAAAGCAAAAAATATGATAAAAGGCATTAATTAAGGAATGAATGGGAATGATGATGGTTCAATTAATCTAATATGGTCTCCAATATTACTTTTTTCAGTTATTCCACTATGGAATTTATTAAGATGTTATCAATAGATATTTCAAAGCATTGCTAATAACGTTTTCACCATATTTCAATGTAGATTTAACTAAAGCATAATATCAACAAGAAATTAATAAAGTCTAATCATGAAGACACTAATAAAATAAAGAAATGAAATGATTATAAAGCAATAAATATTGCACGCATGAGGCTAATGAATACTAATGAAAATATTTTTCATTTTTTGTCAAAAATTTTGGTTTATTTTATATTTATTAACTATGTCGAATGTTTTTGATTAGTTCAGTAGGAAAAAAGGGTCCTGAGCCCTATACAAAGTAGCCCCCAAGGCAAAAAAACAAAAAAGCCACCCACAGGCCAAAAATAGCATAGTGATGATAGTGAAACAACAAAGCCAAAATAGCTAAGAAACCAAAAGGCAACAACATTGCAAATAACAACACACTATACAATAACAAAACCTAACCTAGTAGGTCGAACACCCTTGACCTAAAAGTGCGTTTGAGAAATGTGCTTAAGAAGACCTCACTTGCTCCTTTGGATAACAATATAATAATCATCAAAATATCCATTCGCATAAATAGGAGATGAAGGTGAAAAGCTCACCAAGTCCTTAGAAGGGGTGGTGCCTTTGGAGTAAACACAACAACATCAATCACAGTAGCAAACTATATACCTACATCAATAGTCCTTGACTTAGAAATAATAGCAATCGAGATCCCTATGATAGTCCCAAAAAAAACAACAATAATAGGGGAGATAGTAGGTGACGTCCCTGTTACAATTTTAGTAGAAGAACTAAGCAAATCTGATTATACTACAACAATAATAGTAAGGGAGATCTCGACAATAGTCCCAACAATAATAGTAGTAGGGGAAGTCTGAATAAAAATATCAAAATTAGAAACAACAACAAAGGAGCTCCTTCCAACAATCTTAGTAGCAGAAGAGTCATGTAGCAAGGGGAAGAGAATACTTCCCATTATCAGAAGGAGGCTCAAAAGCTTTTGAGCCCAAACCATCATCATCAACATCTACTATAAGGTGTTCATGTAAAGCATCCTTCCACCAAGATGAAGACTGAGAAACCTTTAAACAGGGGCATTTAGATGCCAAATGAACCATATTAAAGCACCTTTGACAACTAAATGGGATTCCTTTGTAATCCAAGGGCTAACACCAAGAGCGATCAACAACTTGTAAAACAACCTCTGTCGGAAGAGGCATAGACAAATCCAAATCCACTAAAATATAAGCATAAGTAGTGTGAGATAAGTGAGTAGTGGCATGATCCACCATAATAAAATGACCCACCGAGTTACTTTCTAGTAAGATTCACACCAAAAATGAAGAGGCAAATTTGGAAGACGAATCCAAACTAGTAGCCTATTGAAAGATTTAGTGAGAGGATTAAAGGTAGGAACCCAAGGATTTATAAATAGTGCATGTTGTCCTCAGAACCAAGATCGACCATAAAAAATAATATTTTAATTAGGGAAAGAATAAAAAATAACTCCAAAGAATCCTTTAACACATGGGTAAATTTCTATTTCCCCTTTTGTAAGGGGATGCCACTACTCAAAGACCTAAGTGTGTAGATCTTGGAGATGTGGCTAGAATCTATAAAATTTTCAAATTGAACCCTTCTTAGAAAATTATTCCTCATTTTTTAGCACTTCATCCTCTAAAATAACAATAAGAAGGGGTAGTGCTAAAAGTTTCACCTTACCCCCAGTCATCGAAGAAGAATGAGCAACAATCTTCTTCTGAGGAAATGAGGCTTCAACATGAATGACATTAGCAAAAGAGACTGTAACAATAGAGGAAGAACCCAAAATAGGTGTTGTACCAGCAATAGCAACCCTAGACATTGATGCTTCACTAACAATAGCCACCTTAGCAACATGCAGTGTCCCCATAGTGAGAGAACCTTGCAATCCCCCAGACGATGCCCTAACTGTGTCAAATGTTATAATCATTCAATTGATATAATTTAGTCTACCAAAAATAAAATATCTATCATTCATGGTTATGGTTATGGTCGAGGGTGAAAATATCTAGTTCTAACAGAAATAATTTATCCTTGTGATAAAAAATGTTGAGCTAAAATCTTTGAAAAACATAGTAATAATGGGAAAGCATTATAATCCCTATCAAGTCATTAGTGGCCTTCAAAAGCATCAAAATCTTATAAAACCATATATTACATGTGAAACATCAAAGGCCTAAAACACCATTGCATGCCTAAAAACCATCCCAATTGTATAAAATCATCACATGCATGTAATATCATTACATGCCTTTACAATCATCTAAATAATGTACAATAATCATAAGCCTACATAATCATTGCATGCATGTAACTTTGATGGAACATGCACTACATACCTAAAAAAATTGAAAATACCTTAAAAAACATCATGTATATTTGAAAAAGGCATCAGTTCCTAGGAAAAGCATCATAGAATTAGAAAAAACATTATAGGGTTAGAAAAGCATCAATATAATGGAAAAACATCAGTGCTTAAGAAACATATTTATCTAATAAAAGTTCTGAAATGTATGAAATATTAAAAATGATCACAAACATGTTTTTATTGGATCAATAGATTACTTGTAGGTTATAAATTGAAACGTTCTAAGAGTTTTGAATTGGATCACTTGATTTTGTGACTCACATTTGTAAGTACTTGATTTATTTGCATATTAAATAACCTGTTTATATGATGAAAAATAACATATAATGTTGACTATATAAATAAGTATGTTTAATACATTTGGGTTGAGTATATATAGCGAATTTAAAAAAAAATCAAATTTTATTTTTAGAGTTTTGATGACTATGATCTAAGGGCCTTAGAATGTGTAGTGATTCCAAAAAATTGTAAAATCATGGAGCATCACTTTGTGAGTGATCCATTAAAAAATCCATTAGTAATAGAAATAAATTTTCTTTTCAAGAGGGAAACAATAATGTATGTGTTTTTTGGCAATATGTTGTTTAGGCTAACATTTTCTAGATATTTAATGTTGAGGATGGTTAGTATGGTGTTAGTTCCAAAATAAAAAAAACACACTAACTAGGATAACATATACAGGCCTAAACACTAGGGAGATCTTAGTTAACAAACATGAATAAAACATACAACTAAAATTTAAAAGAAACCTTTTTTTTACCTTCCTTGGATGCTCCAAAATGCTTGTTGTAGTGGTTGGCTTGGCTTGTGCTCATGAAGTATTCATCAAAGGAAGCTTGGCTACCTCTATCTCTCCTTGTCACCTTTGGCTTATGGCTTGGCTTGGATTGGAATGTCTTTGGC
Organism: Torreya grandis; assembly: GCA_037957365.1. Classification (NCBI taxonomy): domain Eukaryota; kingdom Viridiplantae; phylum Streptophyta; class Pinopsida; order Cupressales; family Taxaceae; genus Torreya; species Torreya grandis. The sequence continues at coordinate 1,214,565 of JARHVA010003488.1, forward strand.
ATGGTAACAGTAATTGAAATGGCTTTTGGAATTATTTTTGCATTATAACTTTGCATCATCAAGACTTAAAATTCATGTGGTGAGACCTCTTATTTATAGATTTTTGAGAATGTTTAGAATCAACCTGAACCGACCATCATCTTGAGATTTAGATGTGTGGTTGAGGATTAATTCAATTTTTAGAATTAAGTTTATAATTATCCTCATCAGGACATTGGAAGCAGGAGCAATTAAAAGGCATGAAGGGCTTTGATGAGACATGGGAGGCATGAATCCTTTTATTTGTGGCATTTATGGCCTAGGGATGTCTTCCCAAGAAATGAGGTCACCTGATGATGCAAATATTCAATATTCATTTCCAAAAATAATTTTTCAACAAGTTTACATATAATTCTTAATTAGGCCTTGATTTGGATTAATTAGTTCTTAAGCATGTTGAAGCACTTTGTGCATAAATTACTCAAATTGATCAGAATGCCTTGTTATTGGTCCAAAATTTGACTAGATTGGAATTGGAAGGCAATGTTAGATGTGTTGGATTGATTATCCCATTTAGGATGTTATCAATAGAAAATAACAAAGGCATGAATCTTGTGCAAGAGATTTGATAGGAAAGATCAATCCAGAACACCTAGGTGCAAAATTGATATTTTGACTCAAAAATATCTTATCAAAGTTAGTTGGCCCATTAATTGCATTGCCCCATTTAATGATACCTTGGCCAAAATTGGCACTTGAATATGTTAGCTTCACATCATTTATCATTTTTTAGTGTTTTTAGGCTAAATTATGTGTTTTAGGTAGAAATTGGTCAAAAACCTAGTTGGAGGTCATTAGTGGCTAGATTTAGGTGTCTACATAATGTTGCTTCATGATACCTTGTATAGAATTTCCTTTATCCCTTCGATCTCTTGGTGGATGATAGTGTTGTAGTTACTCCTTTAGAGAAAAATGAGAAAGAAAATAAATGTCCTCGTAACAATCAGTAATAACTAACACGGGCTTATTTTTTTCAATGTGGCCAACTTAGCTCCTCAAGTGTTGGTAGAATATAAAAGGGAATAATTCCATAGGTAGTAAGTTGAAATGAGTAAAAATAAGAGTAATTGTGGCCAAGGTATATAATAAATCATTTTTAACTGAAAGAGTAGTTTGCTCGATGATACTAAAACTACAATAACCCACATGACCAAACATATGGGAGATGAAGTTCTCTTCACAAACTTTTATTTTAAAAATATAATGGGGTAAGTTTAGGGAATTTGATAAGCATAGAGATTGGACATTACAGCAAATGTATCCATGGAGGATGAGAGTTTAAAGACATAGTAAACAGTGTGATTTAATTTATCCATTCTAGTATATCCTTGTTTAAGATTGTAAGGATTTTTTTACATGTGTGATTCATTTCATTAATGAAGGGATTTTAATCACTAAGAGGTCAGATATTATTGAAGGGATTTTAAACATGTGATTTCAAAATTATAATAAAAATCCACTCACTAAAGCAAAAAATGTGACAGAAGGCATTAATTAAGGAATGAATGGGAATGATGATGGTTCAATTAAACTAATATGGTCTCCAATATTACTTTTTTCAGTTATTCCACTATGGAATTTATTAAGATGTTCTCAATAGATATTTCAAAGCGTTGCTAAAAATGTTTTCACTATATTTCAAAGTAGATTTAACTAAAGCATAATATCAACAAGAAATTAATAAAGTCTAATCATGAAGACACTAATAAAATAAAGAAATGAAATGATTATAAAGCAATAAATATTGCACGCATGAGGCTAATGAATACTAATGAAAATATTTTTCATTTTTTGTCAAAAAAAATTGGTTTATTTTTTATTTATTAACTATGTCAAATGTTTTTTATTAGTTCAGTAGGAAAAAAGGGTCCTGATCCCTATACAAAGTAGCCCCCAAGGCAAAAAAACTAAAAAGCCACCCACAAGCCAAAAATAGCATAGTGACGACAATGAAACAACAAAGCCAAAATAGTTAAGCAACCTAAAGGCAACAACATTACAAGGAACAACACACTATACAATAACAAAACCTAACCTAGTAGGTCGAACACCCTTGACCTGAAAGCGGGTTTGAGAAATGTGCTTAGGAAGACCTCACTTCCTCCTTTGGTTAACAATATAATAAGCATCAAAATATCTATTTGCATAAATAGGAGATGAAGGAGGTGAAAAAATCACCAAGCACTCAAAAGGGGGTGGTGCCTTTGGAGCAAACACAACAACATCAAGCATAGTAGCAAACTATGTACCTACATCAATAGTCCTTGACTTAGAAACAATAGCAATCAAGATCCCTATGATAGTCCCAAAAACAACATCAATAGCAAGGGAGATAGTAGGGGAGGTCCCTGTTACAATTTTAGAAGAAGAACTAAGCAAATTTGATTGAACTACAACAATAATAGTAGGGGAGATCCCAACAACAGTCCCAACAATAATAGTAGTAGGGGAAGTCTGAACAACAATCTCAATTTTAGAAACAATAACAAAGGAGGTCCTTGCAGCAATATTAGTAGTAGAAGATTCATGTAACGAGGGGAAGATAATACTTCCCATCATCAAAAGGAGGCTCAAAAGCTTTTCAGCCCAAACCATCATCATCAACATCTACTATAAGGTGTTCATGTAAAGCATCCTTCCACCAATATGAGGACTGAGAAACCTTTAAACGGGGGCATTCAGATGCCAAATGAACCATATTAAAGCACCTTCAACAACTAAATGGGATACCTTTGTAATCCAAGGGCTGACACCAAGAGCGATCAACAACTTGTAAAACAAACTTTGTCAGAAGAGGCATAGACAAATCTAAATCCACTAAAATAAAAGCATAAGTAGTGTGAGATAAGTGAGTAGTGGCATGATCCACCATAATAAAATGGCCCACCGAGTTGCCAATGCCTTTTTAGTAAGATTCACACCAAAAATTTGGAAGATGAATCCAAACTAGCAGCCTATTGAAAGATTTAGTGAGAGGATTAAAGATAGGAACCCAAGGCTTTATCAATAGTGCATGTTGTCCTTAGAACCAAGATCGACCATCAAAAATAATATTTTAATTAGGGAAAGAATAAAAAACAACTCCAAAGAATCCTTTAACACATGGGTAAATTTCTATTTCCCCTTTTGTAAGGGGACGCCACTACTCAAAGACCTAAGTGTGTAGATCTTGGAGCCATGGCTAGAATCTATAAAATTTGCAAATTGAACCCTTCTAAGAAAATTATTCCTCATTTTTTAGCACTTCATCCCCTAAAATCACAATAAGGGGTATTGCTAAAAGTTTCACCTTACCCCCAGTCATCGGAGAAGAATGAGCAACAATCTTCTTCTAAGGAAATGAGGCTTCAACATGAACCACATTAGCAAAAGAGACTGTAACAATAGAGAAAGAACCCAAAATAGGTGTTGTACTAGCAATAACAACCCCAAACATTGATGTTACACTAACAATAGCCACCTTAGCAACATGCAACGTCCCCACAGTGAGAGAACCTTGCAATCCCCCAGACGATGGCCTAACTATGTCGAATGTTATAATCACTCAATTGATATCATTTAGTCTACCAAAAAAAAAATATCTATCATTCATGGTTATGGTTCCGGTCGAGGGTGAAAATATCTAGTTCTAACAAAAATAATTCATCCTTGTGATAAAAAATGTTGAGCTAAAATCTTTAAAAAACATAGTAATAATGGGAAAGCATTATAATCCCTATCAAATCATTAGTGGCCTTCAAAAGCATCGCAAGCTTACAAAACCATCGATTACATGTGAAACATCAAAGGCCTAAAACACCATTGCATGCCTAAAAACCATCCCAATCGTATAAAATCATCACATGCATGTAATATCATTGCATGCCTTTACAATCATCATAAGCCTACACAATCATTGCATGCATGTAACTTTGATGGAACATGCACTGCATACCTAAAAAAAATGAAAATACCTTAAAAAACATCATGTATATTTGAAAAAGGCATCAGTTCCTAGGAAAAGCATCATAGAATTAGAAAAAACATTACAGGGTTAGAAAAGCATCAAGATAATGGAAAAACATCGATGCTTAGGAAACATATTTATCTAATAAAACTTCTGAAATGTATGAAATATTAAAAATGATCACAAACATGTTTTGATTGGATCAATAGATTTACTTGTAGGTTATAAATTGAAACGTTCTAAGAGTTTTGAATTGGATCACTTAATTTTGTGACTCGCATTTGTAAGTACTTGATCTATTTGCATATTAAATAGCCTATTTATATGATGAAAAATAATATGTAATGTTGACTATATAAATAAGTATTGTTTAATACATTTGGGCTGAGTATAACTAGTGAATTTAATTAAATTTCTAATTTTCTTTTTAGAGTTTTGATGACTATGATCTAAGGGCCTTAGAATGTGTAGTGATTCCAAAAAATTGTAAAATCATGGAGCATCGCTTTGTGAGTGATCCATAAAAAAATCCATTAGTAATAGAAATAAATTTTCTTTTCAAGTGGGAAACCATAATGTATGTGTTTTTTGGCAATCTGTTGTTTAAGCTAACATTTTCTAAATATTTAATGTTGAGTTTGGAAGTGTGTACAGTTCCCGTAATTACAATTATTCATTGCTAAATTTTTTATAATATATAATCATACTTAATTTATAAATAATATATATAAATTATCACAATTAATTTGTAAGTAATATGTAGATTTTATCATATCATAATTATAAATAATCATAACAATAAAATTGTAAAAATAATTAATTTATAAGTTATATATGGATTTTATCACATCATATTTATAAATAATCTTATCTCATATCAACTAATTATAAAAATAAATTATCATAAAAAATAGTACCCCATCATAATAAAAAAATAGATAATATACAAATAATCATAATTTATTTATTTATCATTAAAAAAAATAACACATGATAATAAATAAATAATTATAATTTATTTATTTATCATAAAAAAATATAACACATGATAATGTATAAATAATCATTATATATATATATATATATATATATATATATATATATATACCACATCATATTTATAATAGATAATCATAATTAATTTATAAGTAATATCTAAATTTTACTATAAGATAATCACAATTAATAATTAATAATATGTAGATTTTATCACATCACATTTATTTTTTATTTGCTACGTAAATATATATATATATATATATATATATATATATATATATATATATATATATATATATATATATATATATATATATATATATTACCACATCATATTTATAATAGATAATCATAATTAATTTATAAGTAATATCTAAATTTTACTTAAGATAATCACAATTAATAATTAATAATATGTAGATTTTATCACATCATATTTATTTTTTGTTTGCTACGTAAAAAATAGGTTTTGAAAGGTTTCATAGCTTTGTACAAAGGAGAGAACTAAAAAATTAAAACATTAACGTTTTGATGGGATGCCTTTGCCAATAGCAATCAAAGGGGCGGCAAGAAACCCAATCAATAGGGACTTCCACCAAAGGACAAACAAAAACAAAATAACTTACCAGGGAACTTTCGTGAAGTTTTTGCAAAACTTAACTAGGGGTTCTAACCCCTTTTTCCCTAATTTTTAGAATATTAACACAGGGTCCCCCCAAACAAAGACACATACAAGTATGTCGAGTCATTGCTTTTTATTTTTTTTAACCACGGACCATCCTTCCTTGTTCTCAATCTAAAGGGCTGGTGAGACTTTCTCAACTGGGACGCAGCGCTGGGATTTATCTTCTGCTTTTGACCCTAAATTAGCATCTGCCCTATAATAATCTAAATTTGGAATCTCCTCCAAGGGGGACACTGCTATTGACACAACCTTCTTTGGAGAGATTAAATTGACCAACAATTCTTTTTCAGAGTGTGGCGAGCATTTGGGATCCTTTTTTGATGTAAAATATGCAGGGACTTTGGAAGAAGAGGTAGAATCATCATTGTCAGAAGCCCACTCTTCATCTACAGCCAATATTGTGAGGTTTTTGGGGATAAAATCTTTTCACTAGGGAGAATCTTTCTTTTATCGGAGGAGACTACAATTTTTGGTCAAGTGCCCAGTTCCAAAACAACTATGGTAGTGAAATAATAAACCTTCATAGTCAATAGTTTGAGACCAAGTGTGGTTTCTAACTCGTAGGGTGGTTTTTTCTTGAAGGTTCTTGGAGGTATCAATATTCACCAAGATCCTAGCAAAAGTAGTGTGGGAGAAACTATCAGTATCTGGATGCATTCTCAAAAACTCACCCAAAGATCTACCAATAGCCTCTAGACTAAAATCAATCCAAAATTATAGCGGAAGGTTGGGTAGATGAACCCAGATGGGTTTTACATGCAAAGGTTTAGTGAGAGGATTGAAGGCAGGGGACCATGGGTTCGTAAGCAAGGGGTGGTGATTCAAGCTTCAGGGTTGGTTCTGAATCTTTTTCTTATCCTCAATATTACAAAAAACAATAATAAAGAAGCTTTTAGCACAAGGATATATATCAAGACTCCCTGAGAGTAAAGGGTTTCCATTGTTTCCAAATCTAGCTGTTAAGATCTTGGAGCTTGGGTCAAAGATCCACAAATCTGCAGATGATGCCCTTGGTAGAGAAATATTCCTCCGATTTAAGAACAACTCTGGTTTCCTCTTCGTCAAAAATCACGACTGGGTCAATAGAAGCAGGGATGAGAGATTTGGGATCCGTTCTCGAAGCTGGCCTACGGGAGACAACGTCGATGAAAGATGTGGCCTGTGCCCAGACTCCAATCTGACCTCTGCCTCCATTGCCATGACATCCCAGCTAAGGTTTGACTCTGTTCGACTTGCCAAAGGCTTCTACCCAACAGTAGGCGCAGATCCAAGTTGCTGGCTGTTTGGGGTAGTTAGGAGCAGATCCATCGGACCAACATTCTAAGCACTGTGTGAAATGGCACTGAATGAGACACCAAAATGGACGATTTAACAGACGGAACGAGAGCAACAATTGTATTGAAAACTAAAAAACCTGAAAACGCTCCGAAACAATTGTATTGAAAAATAAAAATATAACTCATAAAAAAAGAAAACAGATAAACCCATTTCCAGCGACTTAAATATTTGGAGAAATAATTCGATCCAGGCAGTGTTTGTCCTATGGATTGAGCCAATTAATTATTAGAATTATTATACGTCGATTTTTTTAACCAGCAGTGCTTATGGCATTACTATGGCGGAGAATTTTCGTAAGTTGGATGGTTTTGAATATTATTATTGTGACATAAATATTTTGATTTGGGTCAAATCGTGATTGTTTTCAAGTTCTGTGGTACAGTCATATGCTCTGTTAAGATGGCGAGCGATATTATATTATATTATATTGTTTTCGAGTGGAATTATATTGGATCTCATTATTTTGCTCATTCTCCCAAAATGAATTTTGTATGCATGAAATCAATTTTGAGTGGAATTATATTGGATCTCATTATTTTGCTCATTATTTTGTTTGCATAACATAATGTTTTGAACTGCTTTACATTTACATAATATGATTCTTTAGATTATTTTTAAAACATTTTAAAATGGAACATGATAATGCTACTCACTTTTAAAAAATATTTTTAATATAAAAAATAATAAAAATAGATAATCAAGTTTTAAAAATATTTATGCAAGATAAAGTTTTTATTAATATACTATATAAAAAGAAATTTTATTTTATTATTGAAATCTTTTAATAATATTATTATTAATAATAATTCACAAAAGGTTACAAAGTAAGTAATTGGATGGTATTCATAGTTTAGATTTTTTGACGGAGGAAAATATTAGCTTAGAACAAACTAGAACAAGCATTAACGTCGTCAAAGTATAGAAAATAGAACAACACCAAAGTAACTATAACAAGTACATTATGAAATTAGGCACATGTAGTCGTACTAGAAAGAACATGTGGACGATCATCCTAAGATAGTTAATCATTTGAAGATGAAGGCTCAGTCGAGGGAGGATCCAAATCCACCCATCCATCCACGAGGTCTTGAAAAGCCAAAGAAACAACACTGTCCCAACCATGAAGAGGTTGCACCACACTACCAGCTAGACCAGGACCAACTGGCTATCCGCACCTAGAAGGGGAAATCTCATGCCATAGTAGCAGACTTCATGCCCCCCATCCCCCTGAACAAACCCCCTCCTCACGCCCGTCACCTCGCCACCCCCCGCCCCCCACCCCCCCTTTTCCATTGCCCCGCCCCTTGATTGAGGGGGACAAGTGGAGAATTGGTTGCAGTTGGGAGAATGACTCCTTAGGTGTTTGAACACTAGAGGTGGACAACCCTATGGTGGATGATTTGAGAGGACGCAAATCATGGCATAGGGAGTGCTCCCTAGTGGTCAAACAACTCATGCAAATGCTTGAATTCCATGGAAACTTTCTCCACTTGGGCTTAAATCCGCATGCATGTTGAAGATAATACATATGTCTTTTTGTTAATAGAGAAATGACAAGTTGGTTTATTATTGTTAAATAAAACAAAGTTTCTAGTTTTCCATAATTGAAATAAAATGAAAGCTCTAGATAAATTCCATATAAAAGCTATAGATGTTGGTCAATTATCAAAATCCCTGAGGGCCAAACTCCATGTGAAAGATTTAGGATGGCAACGCTGAAATAGACTATGTATCCACTGCCATGAAGACTAGGATATGCATGCCCAAAAGATGTGATTGAAGGACTCAATTTTGGAGTAGGTAGGGCACTTGGGTTGAACAATTCCAAGGTGATAAAGATGTTCCCTAAGTGAATCGCCTTGATAGACAAGAAAACAAAGGAAATGAGCTATCTTGGCATTCCAAATTTGGTTAAGCCAAGAAATCCATATCTTGGCCAAGGAATTAAGGTTCGAGTGCCTATTGAGTTTGCCAAGAGCTGGTGAGAAGGGGCTCATGACCTAAGAAATAAGGCCTAAGGAATAGATATTGAAGTATCACAATTACACCTCCAATATTTACACCATAAGCGTGGAGGTTGTAGACCCAGTTTATGGAGCATGACATTTGGCTTAACTCCTAAATGCATAGAATAAATAGTAAGTCCTAATTTATTAAATTAAATTTCACCTTTAATGAGGGAAAAAGGGCCAAGTCACAAATAGAAACCAAATCCTTTATAGTTTGAGTTCATTTTTTGAAGAGTCTCAAAGCTTTTATACCATGAATTTTAGCCAAAATGAGGCTAGTATGGGTCATGATATGAGACCACTAGATATTATGTTCATTGAAAGAAATATAATTATGAAATCTATCATTAACCCAATTAATATGAGGCTTAATTGCTTCATAAAATTTCCAAATGATTTTCACCACAAATGAGCCTTCAATTTTGACATCAACAATAGTGGTCAGTAGAGTGTGGAGACTAATGTTATTCCAACTAGATTTACCTTAGGGAGAACTAGATGAAATATAGTTATGTAGGAGGTTTTTCAAGCTTTATTATCTTTGATGGATTTGACAACCCACTTAGCACATAGGGAAAGTCTATGTTTGTATATATCATTGATCCCCATATACCTCCTTTATCATGAGGAAGATAACAAATATCTTAGGCAACTCTATGGAACCCCCGAGATTGTTTGGCATTAGACCAAATAAAATATTTGAGGATCTTAACTAGTATGTTATAAGAGGGTTTAGAGGGGCCTCGCATGAGGAATAGTAAACATGAGTGGCATCCAGAATATTAGTACACACTTTAAATTTCCCTGCCAAAGAGAGGGTTTTTGATGACTCAATACACCACCTTTTTCTCCAATTTATTTATGGCATATTTCCATAACTCAGCAAGGTAACTATCAAAGGAAAATGAGATGTCAAATAACTTGAACTGTTCTTGTATGTGAATCTATTTCCACTTGTAGTGGTGTAACCATTCTTGCATGGGCATCATACTTTGTCTGAAGCATTGGGTTTTTCTCCACTTCCAAGTTGGAGTTAGAAGCTAGACCAAAAAACCCAATATGTTACATAGCCTCTTTGATTGATTTTTCTTGATCTTCAAGAGTGAGGATATTATCATCATAAAAAATGGCCATTCTTGAGTTGAGAGGATCTATCAGGAATAAAAATACCCCAAATGAGACCCAAATCATCTCTATATGTCAATAGATACACAAGATATTTAGCAGATAAAACACATAATGTTTGAGTAAAGGGGAAATCTTGACGCATGGAGAGAAAGAGGCCAAAATTGTCAAATTTGGGGCCATTGATAGTGAGAAAGGTTGAGGCATATAAGAAGAGGGTTTGGACATCTGAAATAAATAATTGGCTGAAGTTAAGAGCTGGGAGCATGGCTAGAATGAAAGTCCACTCAAAATCAAGCTTGAGAAAGATGGTTTTCTAACAAGAGGATCTCGCCCATTCCATACCTACCCACACAACTATAAGGTTTCATATTATATACCTAGTTTTAATAGATCATGTTTGCTTAGGTTTGATAATGGAGGTAAGATAAGCTGGAGACAGTTGGAAAGAGATTTAGAAATAATATTGTATGAAACATTAATAAGACTAATGGGGCACCAGTTGGTGATAATTTTTGGGTCACCAACATTGGTATTAATTTTATATTATCTTTATTAATGTGGGAACCCAAAGATTTATTTTGAAGAGTTTATTTTTAGACTTAGAGCAAATCAGCTCGACAAGCTCCTAGGTTGCTTTATAAAATTCACAGGGTAATCAATCAATGCATGAAGCTTAGTCATTACTCATGCAATGCAAGGCATGAGATCTATCATGAAGATACTTTGGCATATCACATGAATTTTGATCAACAAGCCTAAGTTTGTCAAAAATGACATCAATGAATTCCTGCAAAGCCCAAGCTTGCTCAAATTTTTCTTCATGGGCTTGGAAAACTACTTTATAGTGGTCCATACAAGCAACTAATATGTTAGGGAGATTGGTGAGTCTGAACTGGGATAACTTTATGGCCTTGATTTTATCTCAAGATTTTTTGGCTTTGAGATATTTGAATAATTATTTGGAAGCCATATCACCAACTTTGACCCAATGGAGGCAAGTGCGAAGTTATGTTTGTTTGGATACATGGTTGTCTGCCACTTTGATTTTTTGTTTGAAGAGGTGGTCTGGGTTTGCATTTTTAAATCAAAGGGATTTCACTCAAGGAGAGAGTAACTCCTCTTATATTCTTTGAGCATAACCCTATTAGTCTAATTTTTAATGTAAGCAATTTGTTTTTCATAATGGTAGAGAAAGGTGGTGGTGCAAAAGATGACCTCAATCCACCACTCTATCTATCTGGCAACATAAGGTGGTCAAGGTATGATATTCAAAACTTAGGAAATGAGATGGATGGCATCCTTGAGGTAGAGGAAGGAGTTGTTTAGGAGGAATTGATTGTGTAACACTTTGAAGTGGTTATTACTCCACTCCACTCTACAAATGATGGGATTGTGGTATGAGAGAACATATTTAGAGTGCACGATGACATGATATACATTGGTATTATAAAAATAAAATAAATTTTAATCTAAAAGCATATAATAGTCCAATCTCTTGAGAACCTTATCAATGTTGGTGGGGTAATTGGACCACGTAAACCAAATAGTGTAAGTTAATGTTCATCGTTGGAAAAGAAGGTTCACCAAACCTCACCATTATTAAAAGTAATACCATTCCTCATGTTATCATATACACCATCTCTTCGATAGAGCACCAACCTTGTCCTTGGGACTCTTCAACATATTCAAATTCTTGCACACAAGACAAGTGGCAAGGGGTAGGTTATTAGCGAAATATCATCATAAATTTGATATATTAGGACCATCATTACAGATATAGATGTTAAGAATCCCTAATGAATGTAAAATAATATCAAGGAGAGTCTAAATAGCCTTGTGTGATGTATCGCCCCTCATGGAAACTATTAAGGAAGAATTTTTTATTGAAACCAAAATACTGGTGTCTCTATTACCTTCATCATAGGGGGTGGAGAATTGAGTAGTGTTAGGCTAGGTGTATTTAAAAGTAGTTTTCAAAAGAGACCCTTAAAATTTAGCTTCTTGTAGATAGACAAAAATTTAAAGATTCAAATTATTGATAGATAGTTCACACATAGAAATTATGAGAGGATTCTAGAGTACCATAAACATTCCAAGATAAATAATTTTGTAGCTCTTGAATATTTTAGAATGTATTAATATAATAGATAGCTCCCCCTGACCATCTTCAATATATTCAAGAGTTCTAAAATTATTTCCCTTGGAAAAGACTTTGATGGTTTCAAAAAATTAAATCCCCAAGCAAACTGTAGTGACATTTAGCTTGATTTTCCTTTCAAGGAGAGTCACCAACATCATGACACGGTTGCACAATGACCTAGAGGTTAGATCCATTATAGAGGATTTCCCAATAAGAGAAGATCTCATTCGAGGCTAAAAAACTTGTGAATCATGGATCTACTAGGGAAAATTTTAGTTGCTATTTATAACCAAATGGCTATAAGTAGGTTTTTTAGTTTTTTTGAAAATAGCTAATCTTATGAAAATATACACAGGTCAAATAGCCTCAATTTTATACAATTTCATGGTTTGGGACACATATTTGTGCAATAGATTTTTCTCGATCCTATTTTAGGACACACATTCACCAGAGTTACTATACATGTATGGATCTGATTTGCTAGAAAATTATACGAAACATGTATAGATTAGTCTAGAATCGCCAAGTATGTATGTAAATAATAAGGACCACCTAGGACACAATACGCTTAAGGTAATAATTATATTTATTCTATGAAAATGTTTTGAATATTCTTTGACACCACATGCTCTTCATTCTATATGGTTTTAATAACTAAAAAACTTAATAATAAATAATTTTTAAACCTAATGTTATTTTATTTATAGCATTGAGTGTGGTGAAGTTGGAATTAAAGCTATGGGGATTGAGGTTTAGATCTTGCCCCATTTTTTAGTGAATTGGTGCTGGCATATTGAGGAGCCCAAGGGAAAATTTAATGTTGGTTCAACACATCACCCACGAGATTAATAAAAGTTCTTTAAATACATATGTGATGGTTTCTTAATTTTTCTTGTCATTTATGCAAGATCTTGGTAGAAGCGAAGCTCTGGTAGTTAAAATATTCAGATGAGAGGTTGGAAATGAAGGTGGAGACAATTTATAATTTGGTTTCCTTGTGATTGAAATTATAAGGTATGGATTTGTGTTTCTTTTGTTCTAAATTTTGAGAGCAGTTCTTTGTATACCTAGTCATCTATCTTAAAATGAATAAATATAATGATAAGTTCCTTAAAAAATATTTCTTTAAATATATTTATTGATGGTTTCTAACATTTTCTAGTCATTGATGCAAGCTATCGGTGAAAGTGAAGCTCTGGTAGTCAAAATATTGGGATAAGAGGTTGGAAACAAAGGTGCAAAGAATTTTGAAGTTGGTTTCCATGTGATTGCAAATGCAAGGTATGCATTTGTGTTTCTTTGTTCTAAAGATTGAGAGCAGTTATTTGCATACACAATCGTTTGTCTTGAAATGAATAAATATAATGATAAGTTACTTGAAAAGAATTTATTTAAAGATATTTGTTGATGGTTTTTCAAAATTTATAGTCATTGATGTAAGTTATTGGCAGAATCGAAACTTTGGCAGTCGAAATATTGGGATGAGGTGTAGACAATTTCTAAGCTAATTTCCTTGTGATAACAACTACAAGGTAGTGATTTGTGTTTTTTTTAAAATTCTGAAGACTAAGAGTAGTTATTTGCATGCACAGTCATTTGTCTTAAAATGAATAAATATAATGATAAGTTCCTTGAAAAGAATTTATTTAAAGATATTTGCACAAACCACTATACATATTGGTTTTCTTGAAAATTTTGTGGATATTTACAAGTTTTTTCCTTAAACTCAAAATTTGTGAAATGGGCATTTTTGGGTTAGTCAAAAATATGGCTAAAATGATCATGAGGCTCTACTGTATTTATTCATTTTGTTATTTGTGCATTATTTAAAAGTATCTTGCCTGTCATTATTTCTTAGAAGAAATCAGTTTCTTGTTTGTTTAAAAGGAGCACTTCTCAAAGGAAATCAATTTTTTTATTTGTTTAAAATAAGTATGTGGTAAAAACTAACCAAATAATATAATAAACTAAGTATAGCAAAAATTATGACAAAAAATCAAAGTATAGAGTATAAATAATAAAGCGACTATGGGGCCATAAGACAATACAACTATGAAAAGAGAGGATGACATAACTAAAAAAAATTGAGTACATACGATAATATCATGTGCAGTACTTAGTAAATTGAGTACAAATCTTTATAAGTCTCTCAAAAGACTAATCTAAGATTGACCATTAAAATATGATATTTGACATTGAATTATGAGTATGTTAAATTTGTTTTAGTTGCTCTTAGTTATAATCATGATTATATTTTCCTTTTCATTGTTCTATTTTCATTGATAAAACGCTTTTATAAAATTAGAAATCTTTCTTTCAAGAGATTGCCTCTTCTATAATTGTTTGATAGATTAGATTATATTATTTTAAATCTAATTCATATATACATATATTTTATAATTGATATATTTAATTATTGCATCATATATTATTATTCCCAAAATTTATAAAAACACCTATGCACGTCTTAGAAACATTTTTTGCTTCCTAGAATCATTGTTATTCTACAACCATAAAAATAAAGATCCAAAGTGCATCAAAATAGTCACTAAAAAACTGTAGCATGTTCTTAAAAATTTATGTTGACCCCTATTTCCATGTTTTGAATTTGTAAGTGAGTTGTGTTTTGATTAGTTTATTTTATAAATTTATAGATTGTGTAGATTTAGATTATGTCTATGATATCATTTTCAAATAGATATTTTGGCAGTTCATTTTTTAGCATTTTCTAAATAAATGTGATGGTATCATTGCTTATTTTTAGGTGTCAACTTTCAAACTACCAATGCAAAAGTTAATTCAAGAAGTGGAATAGTGATTTCATTTTTGAAGGGAGTACTTTGCATTGGTGATTCATAAATTTGGTATTGAAAGGTTTTTTATTTGGAAAATTCAAGGAGTTTTCAAGTTGAATGGGTTTCTAAATATCCTTTCATTAAATCTGTTTTAAGTGAAGACACTAATGAGCCACCAAAAGAGTGTAAATGCAAGATATGTAGTTGAAAATTGAGGAGGAATAAATACTTGCAGCTAAAAATAGATACCATAGAGAAGCATGTGGAGAAAATGTATGAAAATAAAATTATAAATGCAGAGGAGAAATCATTAATACGATGGAGAACAAAAGAAGAGTCTCTTCATGTTAGGTATGTGATTCAATACAATGAATACCTAAAAAATAACAAAAACTTCATGCAAGTAGAATAAACATTGTAGCTTTATTTGGAAAAATGATGGTAATCAACCAAATGCCAGAGACTATACAACTTTGTGTAATTTTTCACGTTCTAAACAAAGGTCAACCAATGAATGATTATATAGGATATAAGGGCATGCTAGAATTTTTTAACATCCCAAACTTTTTAGATACTCACTGGTCAGTTACTAATGGTTTGGAATTGGCTAATTATCTTGCTGAAGTAGAAAAGAGGGATATTCAAGAGGAGATAAGGCTTTCAAGATACATAACATTATCAATAAATGAAGATACAACCATTGATAACACTTCTTGGGTATGTATGCAAGTTTACACTATTGTAAATCATGTTCTTCAACCTCTTTTTCTTGCCATTCATAAAATGAAAGTAAATGCAACTTCTCAAAACCTTTTGGAACTAGTCAAGAATAATTTGAAAAAGGTTGTTGGCATGGACGATTTCTCAATTTCAAGAAAGATTGTTTGTGTAGGGAAAAATGGAGCATCAGTTATGTAAGTTCAAATAAATGGTATTTTTGTAAGGCTACAAACTTATTATACACCATATATGATTGGTAATCATTACATGGCACATAGAATGAATTTGGCATTCAAAATTGTGAACAAGTTTACATTAGTCTCAAAAGTTGAAGATCTTATTCGTGAAATTCATTCATACTTTTGTATAAGTCCAAAAAGATTTTTATAATTTCAAAATTTTGCTAAAGGTTTAATGCAAGATAAAAAGCTACTTAAGGATATTGATACTTTATGGATTTCCCTTTGTGGACTAGCATATAACATATATGTACACTATCAGTCATTGATTGGAATAATGGAAGAACATCGCCACATAATAGATAAAGCTCAAGATATTTTGTTTCGATTAACTAATATAAATATATTATTGACATTATACATCCTTTTACCCATGTTGGATGAAATTAATTTATTGATAAAGAAATCCGAAGAAATAATAATGTACATTTATGAATATTCTACATTAAGAAAATTAATATGCCTTGCCCTTGATAATTTGTATTTAACACAACATTCATTTATAGGGGAAAGTTCACAAGTTGGATCTTGATGACAAATATTGAACATAGTGGTAAATATTTGTAGTTTAATGAAGATGGATATTTATGTGCGAAAGTGTGATAATGTTAAATACCCATACACACTTTTGACACAATTGGTCGATCTAATAGGCTTAAATAGGTTCCTGTTACAAGGGATTGATTCCTTGAGGTTGTATCTTCTGTAAGGTCCACCTTGAAGTAAATTGCAAAATGTCTCTCTTCAAATATTAGAGATCATTTTCCTCAAGATGAATTACTAGAATCCATGGGTATGGTGTAACCTCAATATTGAAAAAATTATAGATCATAAGATTTTCAGAATAAAATCAAAATCATGGCCCAATACTTTTGCAAGAGTCTAGAATTGAATGGTGAAAAGACTGAAGGCATTTTAGATTTGTCAAAGCTAAATGAGTAATATGTTTTATTTGTCACAATAATGTTAGAAAAAATAAAATTTGTGGACAATGTTTTAGAAGATGGATCAATTAGTAGACTATGGACTACTTTAAGTTTGAGTGAAATACTATGTGATGGTATCTCAAAATATTTTAATCTCGTTAATTTATGCCAAATAATGATTTTGTGCATAGTGTAAGATGAGAGAATTTTTAGTGCATTGTCATTTTTAAATTCAGAGTTAAGAAATTAGCTTGACAAGAATTTGGAGACTTGGTTGAGGCTCTATACAATTAGATACAATGTCCTTGATTTTCTATTTGATAGAGCTCTAATAATTTGGCAGTCTATATCTAAAAGAAGAGGATTATCTAATAATTCTTCAAACAAGATACACCTGAAGAGTTCTGAAGTACTGGATCCGAGTCCAACAACTTTTGAAGAGAATGCATGTAAAAATTATCAAGAACAAAATGAAAAAAACCAACATGTTAAAATTTAAAATTTAGGCATTTGAAATCTGAGGTTGATTGAGGAAGGACAATAAATTTTGTGATCCCAAATAATTTTCCATGTATTCATATAGCCAGATTGCATTTTGATAATTAATACTAGGTGATTTTAATTTTGATGAAAAAGTGCTAATACTTGATTAAAAAACATGTATTTTTGTGTTTTATTTGATTAATAGAACATGTCTATAATAATTGTAAACTCTATTATAGGTATATTATGGTGTTCCCTTATTATTTTATATGAAGTAGGTGTATTTTTGTGTTATGTTTGATTAAGAGAACACGTCTATAACAATTGTAAACTCTATTATAGAGATGGATAAGTATATTATAGCATTCCATTATTATTTTATACCAAGTAGGTGTATTTTTGTGTTTTGTTTGATTAAGACAACATGTCTATAACACTTTTAAACTCTATTATATAGATGCATAAGTATATTGTGGTGTTACCTTGTTATTTTATACCAAGTAGGTGTATTATTGGTTTTTGTTTGATTAAGAGAACATGTCTATAATAATCTTAAATTATATTATAGAGATGCATAAGTATATTGTGGTGTTTCCTTGTTATTTTAACCAAGTAGGTGTATTTTTATGTTCTATTTGATTAAGAGAACATATCTATAATAGTTGTAAACTCTATTATAGAGATGCATAAGTATATTATGGCGTTCCCTTATTATTTTATACTAAGTAGGTATATTTTTGTGTGCTATTTGATTAAGATAACATGTCTATAATAATTTTAAACTTTATTATAGAGATGAATTAGTATATTTTGGTGTTCCCTTGTTATTTTATACCAAGTACTATTTTTGTCTTCTATTTGATTAAAAAACATGTTTATAATAGTTGTAAACTCTATTATAAAGATGCATAAGTATATTGCGGTGTTCCCTTATTATTTTATACCAAGTAAGTGTAATTTTGTGTTATGTTTGATTAAGATAACATTTCTATACTATTTGTAAACACTATTATAGAGATACATAAGTATATGCTGGCATTCCCTTATTATTTTATACCAAGTATGTGTATTTTTGTGTTGTGTTTGATTAAGAGAACATGTCTAAAATAGTTTTAAAATCTATTATAGAGATGCATAAGTATATTATGGCATTCCATTATTATTTTATACCATGTAGGTGTATTTTTATGTTCTGTTTAATTAAGAAAACATGTCTATAACAGTTGTAAACTCTATTATAGAGAAGCATAAGTATATTGTGGTGTTCCCTTTTTATTTTATACGAAGTAGTTGTATTATTGTCTTCTATTTGATTAAGAGAACATGTCTATAACAGTTGTAAACTCTATTATAGAGATGATTAAGTATATAGTTCCATTGTTATTTTATACCAAGTCAGTGTATTTTTGTGTTCTGTTTGGTTAAAAGAACATGTTTATAATAGTTGAAAACTCTATTATAGAGATGCATACATATATTGTGGTATTCCATTGTTACTTTATACCAGAATTATTTTAAGTATCTATAATATAATTAACTGTAAGTATCTATATTGGACCAACAACATCTTTTCCACTAATAGTTTGCATAAATGACAATAAAAATCAAGAAAATTGTCACATATGTAGTCTATCAACTTATATTAATTTCACAGGTGATGTGTTGGACCAACATTAAATTTTGCCTTGGCCCTTCGATATGTTGGTGCCAATTCACTAAAAAATGTAGCAATATCTCAACATCAATCCCCATAGCTTTAATACCACTTGCACTGCATTCAATACTAGAAATAAAATATACATTAGGTGTGAGAATATGGGATGTGAAGTCATTTATGTCATTAACCTCTTTTAACACTACCTAGTTTTTTAAGCTTTGAAGTCTTTAAGACATAGAGATTTCAACTTAAAAGTAATTATTATAGTATTAGTCATTTATTATTAATTTTTTTAGTCATTAAAACCAATATAAAATGAAATGCATGTTTGTTTTACTCAATTTTATAAATGTGTTAAGGATCACTTGTGACTTAGGACATAATATGCTTAAGGTAATGATGTCAATCAAATTTTCACCCTTTGGAAGGTAGTTCAATCTTTCAAAATTTAATGTAACATGGAAACACCTCAAGGTTTTAGGTACCCTATTAGAGAGGTAAATCTATTGATTAATGGGATAGATCCCCTTAATGAATTACTTAGGCTCAAACACTAATCTACCACTTGATATGAAAAGAGAGAGAAACCTATTCTAATGGTGGTGATGCATCAAATATGTTGGAACACTACCAACCAACTAAAAATTCACTTCAAACATGAGACTAACCTACAAGAAACACTTCTCCAAATCTACCTACCTAAATCAATAATTATCATGAAGGTTGTGAAGAATTATTAAGCTAGGAGGATTAGTCAAGAGGTCTTGACATGAAACTATTGAAAATACTACTCACTAAAAAATTACACCTCACTTATATACTTAACAAGACTTGTAAAAAGGATTCTAAATTGAACATGAATGCAAGAAAGGACAAACATGTCAAGAAAGCAAGACTATCACTTAGCAATATCAACTAGTCAAGCATACATATTAAAACTAGTTAATGAATGAGGTTAACCAAATTATTCTCATTGATCAAAGGATTCAAATGGGAAAGGCTTATTCATACCTAGGTGGAGGATACAAACTTAGCCTATCAAGGCTAAATATATAGAGAAATGAGAGAGAAGAGAGAAGGACATAAGAGAGAGAAGGAGACAAGTGTAAAGGAGAGTTACAATAAAGAGAGGAGTTATGAAACTATCTAAATAGGTATTAAAAGACAAGTGTACTCTCCTAAAGATTCTCTTCTCCTAAAATGGCACAGAAGTTTGAAACTTGGCTCGACATCTTGTATTTTCTTTTAAAAATTGTCACTTATTTGGCTTGTAAATGGATAAGTGGCCTTATTGATGGTTAGGTAATATTTATTTGATATATCTCTCTACTCTTGACACTTTTCTTTTGATCTCTGAAGGTTCAAATGATGTGAATTTTTGAGTGTTGAGTAATAAGAGGGTATGCTAACTAAATTTATTAATATAATGAAAATGGGGATGCCCTTTTTTATTGTCAACATACTTAATAACTCAATTAACACCCATATTCTCACTCTTGTTTGTTATATCAACTAAATCAATAAAACTAGGTCTTGATGTTGGTTTCAATTTCCATTCATTATCCTTATTCAAAATTATAGAGCCCATTTTAGGCTAGCCTAGTATCCTCTATCTTGAAAATATGATTAAATTCATGGCCCTTATTTTTTTGATAATAAATTCCATCATCTATACCATGAACAAGGTGAGAGTATTTGCCAGCTTAGTCATTGGGTGCACTTGGTGCCCCTTATTTTTCTAAACATTAATTTAACACACTATTTTAATATTATTGATATCAAAGTGATGGGGCCATATAAATGCTATATATTATGTAAATGTGTCATTGAATATTTGGGGTGTTGCTTCTTACATTGATGTCTTTCAATAATACTATTGTTATTAAATTAGTATATGTAGATTTTTGTTAAAGTCTTTGCAACAATTCTTATACCAATTTTATTTTAAATTATAGTCTTTAAGTAGCTTATTAAAATTATTTTAATGGGAATATTTTGAATCTTATTGTATCCCCCTGCTCCTCAAATGGGGCATTACACCAACCTTGTCAATAGGGGAAAATATATGAAGACTATTATCAAGCCCTGAATGGGAATTAACATTATTTCACTAACTGTAGGAGATAGCTACCCTTTGTAAATGATAAATTATGTATTATGGATTCATTTTTCTATACTTTGGCTGATTTGAAGAATATTTTTATATGTCCATATCTATTTTTTTACATCACGATAGGTAATTAATTTCAAATTTTGTTGAGCTATCAAATAATACTAATTCAAACTTAGTAAGACATTTAAGGCTTATATTTTAGTGTTGAATGATTGTTAATAGTGATGCATGAATTTGATGCAAGTATCATCTCAAGGACAACTGTGATCTTTAATTTTTTCTAGAAGACAACATTAAAAAAAAAGATGTATCATCAAACTATACAATCTCCTTGGCTCCCATAGGTACTTGACACTAATGGGACTGGTTCAGATCTGCATAAATTTAACATGGAAAATAATGGAGCCAAACAAACAAAATAATAATCAGAGAGAAAAACTATTTTGTATTCACCACATATCTGAATAATAAGTAGGCTATTAATTAGCCAAGATGCTCAACCAACTTCCTATAAAATAGGAAGGCAAATAAAAAACTAACCCATTAATAGAGATACAAGTACAACTAGAATATATTATTTCTATAAATAATATATTTTACTAACCTAATAATAACAACCAACTACTAAATTACCATACAATAAATACTATTCAACAAATAGTAATTTACCTTATAGTAAATATACAAGTGTGAGCACTAATGTTAGGCTATTTCTAACATTCTCTCCTTTAGTGCAAACATGAGGAAGACATTATCCTATAATTCAACTCTCACCAAACTCAAATGATGTTTTTTCACTTGACTAACCACCAACCTAAAAACATTAGATGGTTTTACAATTAATTTACCAATAACCTAAAGACAAGATTATTTTACGCTCAATTTACCACCAACATATAAACAAAGGATGGTTTTAAATGTGGTTAACAAACAACCAAAAAAATCTAGAAGGTTTTACAAGTTAACTAAAAACCTACATAATGCTACAACATTATTTTAATCCTCATCACTATTTTTACCTCAATGGGAAATACAGAAATGAAAGCTCACTTATTTCAATACTTGAATAGGAATGTACTGTTATTCTTAGTTTCACAAACACAATGGAAAAATATGAAAATCACACCATAAAAAAGTTGTCACCAAATCATTTGGGCCTCATAATTGGTGACCAACAAGAGGCTCTAAAATCTCTAACCCCCATTTCCTTCGTCCTCTAGTAGGTGAAGCTAATCACTCAAAAAAAGTGTTGATGAAGCTCATTCTTTACATGCCATTTTTAATGACAAGATTCCCCCCACAATTCAGACATTGCATACAAGTGATAATTCATCCATTACAATAAAAAATTTGATTAATGACATATTTGACATTTGACTCAACTATTGACTCAACAAATTTTAACTCATGACTCATAATCAAAATCCAATTAAAGATTGGATTTGACAAACTAAATAATACTTTTGACATTTTGGACTTGACTCAAATATTTTTAATTTTTAATTTTTTACTTTGAAAAAATTGGACATACTTTACAAATGAACCCTTTTAACATAAAAGAATATGAATCTAACACTGATTATAGACAACATCAAAAGTAAACTTAACAAATGATTAGACATAATTATAATCAACTACATATGACCAAATAACTTTATTATACAAATGTATCTTATTATTTTGATTTTGAAATACAATTAAAATTTATAAAGAATTAAATTTATAATATATCTAAAATCTATAATTACAAATTTAACTAAGGACATAAACTATTGACTCAAAAAGACAAACTTTTTTATTTTATTTTTGACAATATAAAATAAATCATCTAAACTAATACCATTTAAAATTAACCTTAAAAATTTGAACCAACCTATATATTACTTTGTAGTAAATATCCATAGGTTACAAGATTTGAATCCAAGTAGGTGAGAAATGGTGGTATAGTGGGAAGATGATGGATTCAAACCAAATCAAGGTTAGTAATATTTTTGCCAAAGAAGTGATACCAAGTCAGGATGAGAATCTTGATTACTTAATGCACTCTAATATAGAAGCTGAGGGATTTAATAGGTGCATAATAGTGAGACTGCATCAAACAATAACACTCCAATATATTGATAGGAATTATAGATTTTTAAATGATGTGTATCTACAGATCTATGTGCTTTATGAGTCAAGATCCTAGAAGAGGTGATTATATTCTACAGGTAAGATGCAAAATAATGAGGATGAATCAAAAGGATATTTTCTTTTCACCAATAGGTAGTGTAACTATGGTGTGACTGAGATGCACAATATCTTGGGTCACACTTAATATAGGGTTGTATCATCAAAATGAACACGAAATGTAATATCAGTCTCGATCTGCATGAAGGATATAAAATAGAGTGCATAACACTTGGATGATATATGTTTACAAGTGCTTGTTAGTGCTTGATAAGACTTGGATGATAGACATTGTCGATAGAAAGCATAGGTAATGAGACACATGAACATGTCTTTCAAATTGTAGAATTTTGACAGGAATGTAGAAGTTTGATTCTCCGATTACACACTCCACTTATTTGATTTGTATATAATAATTTCACCATACACAAGTAACAAGTATCAATGGAATTTATGATCTCAAATGATTCACAACAACTATCTGTGCATTCTAAATAGACCTTCAAAGTTAGACACATAATAGTTGATATTTAGACTGTATGAAGTGATTTCTAGATATGTGCTTGGCATGAAGACTCCTATAGGTAGTGTCAAATATTTTATGATGCACTTCCTAAAAATAATATTGATTATTAATCCTTTCCATTAATCAAGATAACACAAATACATGGGACTACCCTTTGATGATTCTTATGCTACCATTTTACACAGACCTTGAATGACCAACTCTGATACTAGATAATGGGACTGGTTCAAATATGTATAAATATAACACAAAAAATAATGGAGCCAAAGACACAAAATAATAATCATAGAGAAAAACTATTTTGTATTCACCACATATCTAAATAATACATAGGCTATTAAATAGCTAAGATTCTCTACCAACTTCCTATAAAATAGGAAGGCAAACAAACAATTAACTCATTAATAGAGATATGGGTACAACTAGAATATATTATTTTTGTAAACAATATATTTTACTAACCTAATAATAACAACCAACTAATAACTCACCATATGGTAAATACTATTTAGTAAATAGTAATTTACCTTACGATAAATATACAAATGTGAGCACTAACGTTAGGCTATTCCTAACAGACACTCTGTGCCCTTGTTTTTTTTATGGTTTCCCTTTTTATTTTATTTTTGTTCTTTTCTCTTATGTGCCATAATTAATATAATTTTGTGTATTTTTTAAAAGCCTACATGTATTTTAATATAAAAAAATTATACATGTATATTTATACATAAATATTTTAATTATTTGATTTAATTTTTATGTCAATTATATGAATATCACAATCTACCATTATTATTCATTCTCAATTTTGATTTGTGTATTATTTTTATTTTTTGTTATGTCAGTCATTAAAGTGAACATACTCATATATATTACAATAATCCACCACTCCTCAGATCTCATTGTAGGAATGCCTCTTAACGTAGTTAATGAGTACTCTAATTAATTGATGTCAATTTTTTAATAAATAATGGAAATAAAGTTTAGAGAGAGGCATTGTATACTATAAATTTTATAGTCTAAAATAACAAAACTAAATAATGATTGAAATTGTGTATATAGATTTTAGGGTATAGACTTCACTTATGTAGTAGAATCTAATTGTTATAAGATTAAATTCACATATCAATATAGGTGATTACACTTTATAATAAGATTGGAAAATTAGGGAGTAGTTTAATTGCTTGGTGTTCATTATTTTATAAGTTAGATGAGAATCAATCTTAGAGACAGTTAATGTATGTAATAAATTTTACAATTTGAAACACTAAAATTTAAAAATAAATGAGACAAGTATATAGCTTTTGGGGCATAGTTCATGGTGGCTTTAAGGTTGACTTCATTTATGTGATAAAATCTAATTATTACATTATTAAATTAACATATCAATTTAGGTGATTCCACTTTATAATAATATTTTAAAATAAATGAGTATTTTAATTGGATGGTGGCCATATTTTTTAGATTATATAGGAAGCAATTTTAGAGAGGTAATGTATATGAAAAATTTTAAAATTTAAAATAACAAAATTAAAAAATAAATGAAACATGTATATAAATTTCAAGGCTTGATTAATGATATTTTTAAGGCCAAATTCACTTGTGTAATATCAACTAATTTTTACAATATTATATTAACATATCAATCTACATGCACATTTCCACTTTGTAGTAAGATTGGAAAATTAGATAGTAATTTAATCAAGTTTCGTGTGAATTTTGGACTAGATCGATCGTATTTTTATGGATAAGATTTTAGTGATTTTGGTCTAAATTGTTATTAGTAATGGATTTTGGGTCACTTGTAGTTGGACATTTATATTAACTTATATAATATAGTGAGTAAATCAATTAATTGAGAAACTCAATTAATTGGAAGTTTGGAATTTTTGGTATTTTAACAATTTTATTATTATAGACAACCTTGTTCTTATAAATAAGACATAGGTTTTAGCCTCTCAAATATACATGGACTAAGACCTATGTTTTAGTCACTTAAATATACATGGACTTTGGTCCATCTTTTTATGATTAGTAATCCAATTTTAAGTGAACTAGATACCTATGTCTTAGTCACTTAAATATACATGCACTTTGGTCCATATTTTTATGATCAATAATCTAATTTTATGTGAAATTATATATTAATCTAAAATATATTGTGATTAACTAAATTGGTAGTAAATATTGTTATTATAAGGAAGACTTGGGTTTAGTCTCTCAAAGATACAACCCTAAGACCCATAATTTTATGATTAGTAATGTTAGACAAAATATAATTCTAGGATGTATTTATCCTTCATAAAAATGGATTAGCATGTGTGTTATAGAAAAATGAACATAATAAAATATAAAACACAAATATTCATAAACATTTAATTAGCTTTAAAATATGTGTAAAATAGTAAATCAGACCTAATTAATTAATTGCACTACCAAATAAATATAGATAAACATAATATTTAAAAATGTATTTTAAATATTAAAAAAATTGGTGACACTCATTAGAATCTAATAAAGAGAAAAAATGCTTGAAAGTGATAAAAAGATGACACAAAAAATTCATATGGGTCAAATAAGAATGTCCAAAGAGTTCTATTCAAAGCGTTCACTAGCTTGAGCATCTAGTTTTACTTTGGGAAAAAATTAGGTATGCAAAATATGCTTTAATGATTGTGTTTGACCTATATGTAATCTAAAAAATATAACTTAGTTTTCCATGCCTTCACTTATAACACTAAAAAAAATGGGGTTATTTTCCTTGCACTGATCTAGGTAGCAAGATCTAAAAATCATAATGAAAATAACATATGTTTTGGGACCTGAGTTATACTAGGGAATAGTTGAGCTATATTTACATTTTTATGTCTTTTTATTGCGAATAAGGCCTATAACACACACACACACACAGAGATATATATATATATATATATATATATATATATATATATATATATATATATATATATATATATATGTACATATATATGTATATATATATGTATATATATATATATATATATATATATATATATATATGTATATGTATATATATATATGTATATGTATATATATATATCTATATGTATATATATATATATGTATATATATATATATATATGTATATATATATATATGTATATATATATATATGTATATATATATATATAAGAGCTGATTTGTAATAATATCTAACATATAAGACAATAGTAAGAACACAAAATACATAATAGTTTACAAAAAATCTACACAATAAACTTGTTTATTATAAAATTAACAAGAATTTATTTAAAATAATACAAGTTGTAAGGTTTTTTTTAACATTCATACAACACTTTACTATATATTATAATGCGCGCGCACACACACACACACAATATATATATATATATATATATATATATATATATATATATATATATATATATATATATATATATATATATATAAGCGCTGATTTGTAATAATATATAACATATAAGACAATAGTAAGCACACAAAATACATAATATTTTACAAAAACTCTACACAATAAACTTGTTTATTATAAAATTAACAAGAATTTATTTAAAATAATACAAGTTGTAAGGTTTTTTTTAACATTCGTACAACACTATACTATATATTATAATGCACACACATTACCATGTTTATGTAGTTTCTTGCATCCACTTTTTACAATTTATCATGTATGAGTTCTTTACACGCTTTGAAAGATTCATTTTTCCTAACAATAAATATGTCTCTATTCAACAAGTCACTTTGTAATGCTTGCATAGTAGGGAAATTTATAATCACCAAATATTGAGCAAATTTATCATTTTGTAATGTTTCTCAATAAATATATGTTAAATTTCCATCAAGATGTTACTTACACACCTTCAATCTAATAGATATAATCAGACAAGTATCTATAACACCTATGCTTAAATTAATTTACTTGATAATGTTACATATCTCCTTGTTACACCTTATTGTGATTACAACACTATGAAACCTTTTAGAGTGTAATGATACTACGCATAAATCATTCCATAACTCTACATCATTTCTAACATATTGACAACCTTGCATAACTATAGTAGCTAGTATACATGAAAGCATGCACAAACTCATTGACTTGTGTAAACTACATTCGGCACTATTACTTACATATCTAACCTATAAAACATATTTCATAGCTAGTACTTGTGATAATAACCTTTCACAATACTAATTTGCATACAATTGTCATTTTGGATATCCATGAGAAGTTGAAACATTTTCCAACAATATCCTTCTTGTTGAACACTGCATAAGGGAGCACACCTCTATCTTTTAAAATATTTGAGTAGCCATGACCATATCTTTATTACACTAAGAGAACTTATAAATACTTACTTCCTTTGTTAATTAATTTCAACATTTTCTTTTGTGTCTATTTTAGCTAATTTTTGATTTAGTGGTCTAAATAAGCCAAACTATTAATAATTCAAATTATATAAGATATGACATAAATTACACAAATCTAAATGTGAAAATTAGATTGAGATTAAGCTTAACATTTATATAAATGATAATATGACATGGTATTTAGATTGTTTACTATTTTATTATGATAAATGTTTATGCATAGTCACTCAATATCACTTGAAAAGGATCTATGGTCACTTGCTTAAAAGGATAACTATTAGAATATGTTAGGATGCTATCAAGAATGCTTAGATGCCTATGATGACCATATGTGTATATTGTCTTTTATAACTATATTTTATGTTTTTTCTATATTGATCCTCCACAAATCATTGTTCTCAATTTTAAAGATGTTTTCTATGTACGTTCAAATGCTCCATCCTGTACGTGGATTCAAATTTATCTTCATTCACCTTTGAAACCCTAGTTCCACTTTTGAAACTTGATTATCCTATAAAAAGGGGTTATAAATATGGGTTGGAAAACCCAAATCACATCCCAAAAAGTGGTTAAGCATTACTATGTTACCATACTCTGAAGAGAGATCAAACCATGCACATAATTCTCCCACCTATGTGTATGTGTGCTCAATAGTGATCTTATATAATTCAATGCAACTTTTTTAGATTTTTAAACTTGACAATATGCAAATTTGACCTTATTTTAGGTGTTAAAAATTATCTTAGGAATTTTTAATATAAGGGTTTTATATTTGTGGATGCTTTAGGATGGTGCCTCAAGGATGTGCAAATAGATATCTTAATGTGCATGTAGTTTTCCAAGTGATCTCCAAATAATATCTATATGAGCGATAGATAAGATTATCCTTCGGATTGATGTTTGTATATATAATACTATTTAGGTAATTTACCTCTATAATTGACATGTAAAAAGTGTGTAGTAACCTAGGGGAAGGGTTTGAATTTTAAAAATATCCATTTAGAGGATTTGGGACACTATTGGTGGAGGACACTATTGGGAACTAACAATATCCATTTGTTAAAGGCACTTTTGAGGATGGAATAAATAATTATCTATAATATGGTGATAGTTTGCTTAGGATAATAGATTAGTTAGACACTGAATAGGGAGATCCAATATGTGAATGCTACGAAATTGGGATGGCCAAGTCCATAAATAAAGGAATGGATAGGAGAGAGTGTGAGCAAGATTCATGTGTAATAATAAATCATATATGCAAAAAATAGGTCAAAACCTAATTTTTCAAGTGTCTAATACCAAGCTTATGTGTCTACAAAATTTTCCCTTTAAGTTTAGTATTAAAAATGCTAAATAAATGCGATAAAATAATAAATCTTGTACCTAGGTATAATCTAATTTTGTGTATAGGTATGCCTTGAATATCTATCTTGATCCATACAAAAATTCAAATAAACATGTAAAAAATCAATGTTCACTCATGATATAAAATTTGAACAAATCTAGATCACTAAAATATTTGAAATTGAAAAATAAAGGAATGAATACACCTGTGAGTATGTGATCCAAATGACATATAAATACATTGGATAATGGGGTGGCTATGTTGTAACGAGATGCCAATATCAACACGATATATATATATATATATATATATATATATATATATATATATATATATATATATATATATATATATATATATATATATATCGTTAGAGACTGAGAAGTGATAGTAATTAAATGGCACATAACTCTAGTTTCACTACTCAATATATAATCATAAATATTTTGGAGGAACTTGTACTAGGTTCACATGCCAATGATGAAGCCCCAAACTAGGATCATATGTAAATTTGAATACTCTTAATCAATCACTAAAGATAGATTTTAAATTCAAAGTGATTATGTAGTTATCTAGGAGAGAGTGTGAGGAAGAGTAATGTGTAAGCATAAGTCATATATGTCAATAATAGGTCAAAACCTATTTTTTTAAGTGTCTAATACCAAATTTGTGTGTCTACAAATTTCCACTTTCAAGTTTAGTATTAAAAATGCTAAATTAAGGGGTTAAAATAATAATTTTGGTATCTGAGTATAAGCACATTTATGTCTTTAGTTATGCCTCGAATATCTAGCTTGCTCCATACAAAACATGTAATGAAACATGTAAAAAATCAATCTCTACTCATGATATAAAATTTAAACCAATTTAGATCAATTAAATGTATAAAATTGAAAAATAAAAGAATGAATACACCTATGAGTATGAGATCCAACTGACCTCTAAAATCATTAGAGAATGGGGTGATTATGCCATAAGGAGATGAAACTATTAAAACCATGGATTGATATGTATATGCCTCAAATCTCCTTAAAGATTGAGAAGTGATAGTAGTTAAATGTCACATAACCCTAGTTTCACTACTTAAAATATCATCATAACTATTTTGTAAGAACTTGTACTAGGTTCAAATGCCAATGATGAAGGCCCAAAACAGGATCATATGTAAATCTAAAAACTCTGAATCAATTTTTTAAGAAATATTTTAGATTCAAAGTGATTATGTAGTTATCTAGGAGAGAGTGTGAGAAAAAGTGATGTGTAAGCATAAGTATAATATGTCAAGGATGTGTTAAAACCTAATTTTTAAAGTGTCTAATACCAAATTTGTGTGTCTACAAATATCACCCTTTAAGTTTAATATTAAAAATGCTAAATTAAGGGGATAAAACAATAAATTTTGTACCTAGGTATAATCACATTTTGTGCCTTTAGGTATGCCTTAAATATTTATCTTTCTCCATAAAACATGCAAGGAAACATGTATAAAATCAATGTCCATTCATGATATAAAATTAACCAATATACATCACTATAATATTTGAAATTTAAAAATAAATGAATGAATACACCTACGAGTATGTGATCCAACTGACCTCTAAAGTCATTAGAGAATGGGGTGATTATGCGGTAAGGAGATGCCACTATTAAAACCATGGGTTGATATGTATATGCCTAAAATATCCTTGGAGACTGAAAAGTGTTAGAAATTAAATGTCACATAACCTTAGTTGTACTTCTCAAAATAATATCATAACTATTTTGGAGGAACTTGTACTAGGTTCATATGCCAATAGCAAAGCCCCAAAACAGGCTCATATGTAAATCTAAAAACTCTGAATCAATCATTGAAGATAGATTTTAGATTTAAAGTGATTATGTAGCTATCATTGTTTCCATCATATAATTAGATAAGCACATGCATGAAAAACAACCATGCCCCCAGATTTGTCCCTCTATAACTCAATGTGATATAAACTGTCATGAATCTATATGTCATTTTAAGCAATAATTTAATCTAATATGATACTATGTACCATGTAATTTGATAATCATGTTGAATCTAACCCATGTAATATGTGATATCTTGTCAAAATTTCTATCACTTTTTCCTCATGATCTTCTAAAATGCCCTCCATATGCTTTGCAAATGTGTGAATATGTGAATTTGTCCCAAATTGAGTAATAATATGTCCCAATATACATCATTTAAATCATGTGATATGACCCAAAATATAAATTATATATTTGTTAAGGTCTAAATCTCTATGGAAATCCCACTAGTATGCCCCACTTTTGAGTTGAGAGATGTAGCCTGTGAATCACTCATCTCAAAAGAAAATATTTATATGCATCATGTTATATAAGAAATATGTAAGCATGCTTCCTAACTTCATTATATTATGCTATCATAGAAATATTATATCATTCACACACATTTGAAACATATATCATACATAATACATGTGTATGCCAAATAGATATAACAACTAGGAATGTAGTAATAATAACAGTAGTAATGATCATCATATATATAAGCACCTAGTGTAAGCCAAAAAAATATGCATGATATGAATCATGGAATCACAAAAAAATATAATAATGTGTGATATTAATCACTATATCACAAAATCAATTTTCATGTAGATATACACCCACATATGTACACTATGTCATGATCAAGATGCACACGTGCACTCAAGACATAACATGAATCTAACCCAACATAGAGAATGTGGTCATGAGAAAACATATAAATTACTCAACACAATTGATACATTGTGTGACCACACACAATCAATGCCCTCATATAATCATGAAAAATATCACTCAATGTAACACACAATGTAACAATTATTAATAGTCACTCATGGAACATGCAATGTAACATAAAATGGTCACACAATGTAAAGAAAAAAATCATCACATGACGTAATACATAATCATTGATCACACCATGTAACCATCATCAAATTTAAACATGCATAGAATAAGAAAATATAGTTTACACTATCAATACATGTCATCATCAAAGCATAATAAAGCACATTATCCATAATATAACTCTCTAAGTAGTGTACGTAAGATAAATTAAAGTATAATAAGTTCAATTATCTAAATATGATCAATGTAATGGTCATAAAAGTATAGAACCTATAAAGTGTACCAAGACTTACGCATGACCCCAATGTGGATATGTAGCCCTTGGGTGTAAGGAATGTCCTATATTTATATGTCCATTTATTATGTATAACATGTATGTCCTACATACCAATCATGTATACCATGAAAAACATGTGTGCATAAAATGAACATGTAATATACCATGCATATGATAAATAACATAAATCAATCATATGACTAGAAAAGCATGTCATGAATAGGATCTATTTTTTAAAGTTTTTTTAATGGATTTTTGATATGAATTATATAAAATTCATATTCCTAAGGTGATATCCAATGGATGATAAAAATTTCATGGAGACTCTAGTGATAAAGTGATCAACTCTGGATAAAGGATCTCATCAAATGCTTACATGTCATCATCATAATCATCATCATACCTATGTATGCCAGTCATCTTCATCTTTTATTTTTATTTTTCCCAAGTACTATGTATATGTATTTGATTTTATTCCAATGTATATAATGGTTCATGCTATGTCTTATGCAATAATTACATCTCACTCTTGATGCTCATTATTTCCATTATGTCAAATCTTGATTATATAACACTCAAACATGAATGTAATACACGTTTTTGGTAAATCAAATATAGATTGCACCTGATGTAACCATTGATATCCAAGTATAGCATGAAATTTTTCTATAGTTTGCATAAAAAATATCAAGGATCCACAATTTTTTCCCATAAGCAATCTATAGTGTAATTTGCCCTATCGATCCATCACAATGTATAATGTGTTGCAATTCATTTATCATGTGACTTGATTGTTGTAGAAATGGAATTCTACATGAATTTTCATCTTATTCTTTATCAATTAAAAAATTTGGTAGATAATTACCATTAATTTATATTTTAATACTTAATGGGTCATTTCGTGAATGCTTCTATTCTCTATATGATATGCCCTTATGTTGTCTTGTTCGAAATTATAATTGGCTAATTTTGTTGTATCTAAATTACCATGATGACCCCTTGATTATTAAAATTATAAATATTTTCATGTAATGTTGAACATATATCTATCTCATGCCCAATTATTCTATGATAAATAAAAAATTATTTCTCCTCTTGATGGGCTATTCAACCCACAACTTTATGTTAAGTTGTAGGTAGAGAAATCAAATTCCTATCAAGTAACAACTATACTATGGTGCTCACTTTATCTTGTATACTAGTAATTTGTGTTTTGATATTAGGCTTTATATCCATGAGGTTTAAATTATTCACTGAGTATGTTAAAAACATTGAGTATTCACCTTAGATGCATCATGTAATGTGTTGTGCCTCTTATGGTCTAGTCATGCTAGATTTGAAAAAGTATTATCTTGATGGAGCACTTATCATTGAAGTATCTTGTCATGAATTGATATTGTAACAAGTGTTTCTATTTTTATTCTTATGATTGTTTGGAAGAGGTGCCTTTCCTTTATATAATGTGATATTACTTACCATTTTCATATCATATTGATACTCCCCTTGATAAATGGGTGTAAAATTGAGATGCGATAAATACTCATCTATGTCCAATTGAACTTCATTATCATCAACATAATCATTATAATATTATTCTATGCAGATATGATTACGATTATTTGAATTGAATAATAAGGGAGGATCTAGTATCTTCTTTGTTTGCATGTTAGAACCATTTTGTGTGTCCTTTATTGTCTCTTGCTTTATTGATGTATCTAAGGTTATGTCTTTTTTGTTAGATTTTCTTGAATTCCCAATTTCATATGGATGAAATATTTATGGTGGTATGATTTTAGATGGAGGTATTATGGTGGAATAAAAAGAATCATATTATTGACTACATCCATCACTATATTCTACTAATTTACAATATTTAAAAGGTTGATTATATGCAATACATGTGGGAAAACATACCCTATATACAAAAATTAATAATATATGTAAGGTAGAGTGTATAACTTCCATTGTAAGAATCCACTCTCTACTTAAGAGTGTGTTAAAATGAAAATTATTTGGCATCATGTGAGACATATTAGATAGTATCTTAGGGTCCTCTATAATATCTAAAGAAATTGATCCTAACACATGGCAGTGTATATTATCAAAGCATCATATATTATTATTTGATTCATGAATAAAATCCATATTGATACCCAATGTTTGTATAATTATGACGTTGTGAATATTCAATCCTAACCCATTATCTATCAAGACATGTTTGACTCCCTTATTTAAGTTTTTCACTTGAATGAACAATGAGATATTTTAATCTATAGTATGTTGAGTAGGTAGATATTTTTTATCAAAATAAATCATGTTTTCACTATATTTTAATTTATTGATGTTGGATGAAAAATAATCAAGTTTTGCATCATTTGGTAGAGTTTTTTCATGCAATGTTGCATATAGAATATCCTTGTAAATAGTTGAATTATTGAATATTTATATTTGGATATCTTAGATTGGGTATGATTAAGTTAATCAATAATATAATCTCCTTTAGTTAGATTGGTTGGCATCATGGAAGGTGGAGGGGGATGAGAAGAGATACTTTGACTAACTCCATTTTTTAATGCATGATGGGGGATCCTACCTTTTTGTGTTATGATAACAAAGACCACTTAATCTAATATAAGTATAAGGAAAATAATGGGAACATAATGGTAGCTATCACCACCTCGAGGTCTAAGAGTATGAGGAATAAAAGCAACCTCGGTGCCCTTTAAAATATAGTGGTTATCATAACCATCTCAAATTATATATTTAGACACTATGAGTTATTAAGGATTTTTAAGGATTCATCATCATTAATTTATGTCTTAGTTTTACTACATGAGTTTGACCAATTTAATTACATGGTTGTGAAAGATATTACATATTCAAGGAATCAACCTATAATTATGACAATCATGGATTGAATCAAATATGTAACCATTATATCAATGATTTATTTATGTGAAAAATGGAAAAGAAGAAATCAAATCTAAAACCCTAATTTCTAAATTTAAAAACCCAAGAAAGAATGATGAAAACCTAAGGGAGACATAGGGTTTGACACACTTGAAATAATGACTAAGTTCACATAATTATTTTAACTTATTTTGGTTTTAATGATCCAAATAAACCAACCTATTGATAATTTAGATTGTATAAGATATGAAATAAATTATGAAAATTTGGATGTAAAAAATAGATTAAGATTGAGCTTAATATTTATATAAATGATAATAAGATAGGGTACTTATATTTTTTTTACTTTTGATCATTGTTTCTGCATAGTCACTCAATACTAGCTGAAATGGATATGTGGTCACTCAGCTCAGGAGAATGATTATCAAAGTTTGCTAGGATGCTATCAGTATTTCTAAAACACCTATGTCAACTAGATATATCTACTATCTACCACAACTATCTTCCATAGTTCTTCTAGTATGTTCTTGTTGACCATTTTAACCATAAGTCAAAATGGGTTAACCCCCCTATAGTCAAAACTTATAAATGGGTATAATATTTTGTCATAAGGTGTGTTATATTTTATTTAATGTCATTTACGCCATTTTAGCCTTGGTCATGGTCTAATTAGTCCTTATGTCATTTTGAGTCACTTGAGGATCATAAATGAGCATTAAATGCAAGTGGTATGGTTTTGAGTTATGTACATGTGTTCAAAACTCCTCCTCAACATAAAATATGTCATTAAATATAAGACATGTTAGTTTCTAGCTAAAAACTTGTAGGTGATAACTGAAAACCAAGAAAATAGGTCCAAAAGAAGGAGTTTCAAAGGTATATGACCTATGAGAGAGAGTGTCACATGGGATAGGGTTATGGGATGGATCTTTAAATTCCTTAGACTCTTTTACAAACTTGACATGATTTGGAAGTGCCAAATTTAGGCTAAAATTATTCTACTCTTCCATCACTCGACCATGCACATGAAATTGGTCAACATGTTTTTGGTTGGTACGGCTAGTAGGATAACTTTCAGGTCAAATTCCTTTGGGGGTGATAGTAAAATTATAAAAATTCACTTTAATTCTTGGATTGTAGAGAATGGTTTCCTATTCTTTATGAACCATATTCAAAAAGTTAACTATTCATTTCTACCTATGGTTTTACACACCCTATAAGTTTTGATCTTGTTTGAGTTGGTCCATAGAATTCGGATTCTAAATTTAATTTTATAGGATTTTTAATCTCTACTCTCATGTTCCCCATGCTTTTTGCATGTTTTGAAAGTATTTTATAAGCTAATTTGTTTTGTTTTGAAGAAAGTGTCACCATGTGAGGTTGTAGTCAGTTTCACTAATTGCAAAAGGTTTGGTTCTCTACAAGGGTTTAATATGGATGTGATATGATTTTATCCATGTATCTAATATCATATCAATCACCTTATTAATTCTTGGTCTTACAAGTTCATGCTTTGATTCAAATACACAATCACATTATGTCACAGTCAATCTTTTATTTGGTTCTAGCTATAGTCATGGTGTTTTGAGCTTTAATAATGTTCATGGGAGATATATAAATGGATTGAAGATGTTTAATATCTTATTGAATCATAAAAAACCAAGTAAATGCTCTTTAATTGACAAAGGAGGTACTCTGATTGTCAATTCTCTCATATACATAGTCATATGCCATTGGTGTGCACTCTCAAAAGAATGGCATGTTGGAATGGAGGTATTTAAACTTATTCCAAGTCCTAAAAAGTTTAGAGGATTAATTTTATCATCTGGAAAAAGGTATAATATTGGTTTCAAGTTCATGTACCATACAAACTAATCACTCAATCACCACTACTTGGTTTGCAACTATGTTAACATCTATAAGAAGTTTAAAATGTTGAAAGAGAGTATAAAAACTTGTTTCAAACTCTAAAATGATTTTTATATTTCACTTTAACACCTTTAGTGAGCATAAAATTGGTTATAAGGTCACATATCTTGCACTCAACCCACATTCCAACTCCACCACCTATATACCTACAAATGTCCACCTATAGGTAGCTTAACAAAGATTTAAGGGTATTGCACAAAGGAGTATTAAAATTATTTGAAACCTTATTGAGATCCTAAGATGTTGAACGGAACATAATATAAATGTGTGAAACATTAGATTGGTTTTCAGTCTCAAGAGATTATCTTCAAAGTTGGATGATAGTGTTAGGGACAAAATCCCTAAAAACACAAAATAGAGGCCTAAGCCATTTTGATGATGCCACATGAAAATGTTGTAAAGAGATTTGATGCATCCAAATTCACTTATATTTTATCCTAAATATATTTTAATAACCTTACAAAAGGAGGAATACATATGAATAGTGGAAATTAGTATTTGGGGGTCTTCAAATTGCCCACTTGTTCACTCCAAACATTCAATGATGTCTACAGGAATTCAAGTTCCAAGTGACCTTTACCCCTCAAGTGGTAGTATGAATTCACATATTAATGTTAGGTAGTAATTTTGAGTTTATGAGGATATTTTTGTTCCAAGGATCATCAATTAAGGTTGAAGAACTAGGTTTTTGGCCAATAGGTACACCTACAGGTGTACCTTGGTTAAAAAAGAACACCTATAGCTGACTGTGCCATAGACCTATACATGAAAACCAAATAGATAAGGACACAAAAAAATTAATATTTACATAAAAATAAATTTAAATGATTCAAATGGTACATGACATATTTTTCAAGAGTAATCAATACCTACAGGACCCTTGCACAGTCAAATATAGCTGACTATGGTATGGCAGTGAGTAAGATCATGGTGATATGGGGTTAACATAGTGTGAATATGATATGAATAGGTAAAAAAAAATTAAAATGACCTTAGGGATTCTAGGATGGTATTTATGTTATGATATAAGGCCTAAGTCATGCAATTACACCTTTAGGTACCCTTTCAAGCAGAAAACATAGTCAACATTTGCACTCAGCGTATACTAGTCAAGTAGAAGGGTGTATGAGAGAGTATGTGGAAGATTGGAGTGATAAATGGGTCGAGAGAAACTTCATAATTATCATAATGGTATCAATATTATCTTACCATATGGAAACCATGAAGATAAGGGCTCTAATAGAGCAATACATAGTCCACATCAAGACCCTGTAGACAATGAGCTTTCCCATAAGTTTTTTTTAAGTTTTGATGCATTGAAGGATCTATCCATGTGATCAGGTTATAAAAAATTGTGAAGATAATATAAAAAACTTTGATAATATCAAAAAACATTTAATTTGATTTGGGAAATAGGGGAAATACCCTCTATTTTATTTTAGATAGAGGGTACTCCCCTAACATTAAAACTTGCATATTTTAGAGAATGGAGATAAGAGAGTGAGTTAGGGGTTGGTTGAACCTCACAATAAGGTGTGGAAAGTTAAATGACATATATACAAAAATTAATAACCATTCACAAGTGAATGAAACATGCTATAATGGTCTAGACCTTTAAGGATGCAAATAAGCCTATTAGGCTTGGTTTAGGCCTAAAAACCATGTAGGGGTCAATATCACTTTCATCCTTAGGTGATAATTATAACAATTTTAAACATGTTTATATGGATATTTAAGATTTTTTCAAGTTATAAGGATGCAAATGAAGCCACATGAAATTAATTTTTGTCTTAAGAGCCCATTAAGCCTAAATGAAATGGGAAAAAAAGCTTGAGTAGGCAATTAGGATTGCTCACATATTATTGGATACTTTGCATGGGAGCTCAAGGAACTTTTAAAATTTTAATAGGGTATTGAGATACTATTATTTGAAATAGGTTCACCAGTCCAATGTTAGATCTTTATAAACAATCCCTAAGGGTGGAAATGACCTAAAAGCCTCTAAAACCCTTACAAATGACTTGATTGGAAAAATAAGGAAGGAGATGCATCCTAACAGACCATAATGGAATGGGAAGTGGTTGAAGGTTGTATATGAATTACCAAGTCTTTTCCCCATTAACTTGAGTGTTTCCCTACTTGTACGAATAGGGGGAAAATAAGCTTTTCTTGACTATTTTTGACGTTTTTAAGGTTATAGGAGGTTTCAAGTGATAAAAATAAATTTGGGAGAGATATTAGGACTTAATATAACCAAATATGATCATTTAATGCTTCATAAAAACTCCTAAGTGCTTCTACAAGTAGCTTCATCTCAACCAATCAAAACTGGCATGGTGAGTAAACTAGTGGAAGAGTGAAAACTCTATGTGTGAATCAATTTATGGTCTACCTGATCAATCTAATGATATGAGGGGTATTGAAATGTTTCATTAAATAATTTTTATGTATTTTCATGGAAAACTTAATCCAAATTTGAGGCCAAATTTGAGGGGTGTGTGAAAGAAGAGTTATTTGGATTGCAAACACTGATAACTCATCTCTAAAAGAATATTGATGATTAGGGATGAAACCAATTCATGGTAAATCATTTATAAAACCATCCCTCTTATTTAAATCATGATATCTATCCATAGTTAATTTTTAGATGTTATAAAAGGTTCAAATGATGGAGGTAGTTTTTTGAGAAAATAATGAGGAGTGTTACACCATATTTTAGAATTTTCTTGCATTTGAGAGCCATTTGTCCTATCAGACCTTGCATGGTCTATATTACACTCATTATATTGAATTTATAACTCCTTTTCTCAACATTACACATGTATTTTTTACTCTTAGACTTCATTCTTTTCTTCTCTTTCTCTAATTCTATTAGTAACAACCATTTTAGCTCTTATAAGCTAATGCCACACCATGTATGGAGAAGCCTTGCTGGAATGAAATTTTATTTTGAATTTTAACATTAATCAAAGTATGGTTTTGAGTTCATTTATATTTTTATAATTTTTCAAATTTATGTATGGTGGAGTTAGTGATAATTCTCTATCCTTGCATGCCTTATCCTTTCATATTTATGCAAAAATTCCTATTATAACACGTCATATAGAGTGTAGTCAAGTATGTTAGGCTATTCAAAGTGTATTATTATTATTAGAGTGTGAATTATACCATATATTCCCTTTATCTTGTGTTTTTTTCATACATCTCACCTCTATGTTGAAACATTGATGTTAGAACCCTCTAGGACTTTGAAGCTAGTTTATATGCCTTCTTTCATTATGATAGGAGTATGATGGTCATGTGTAAATCATATTAGTGTATAATAACCTTATAATAGGTTAATTTTATGTAAATTATAACTCTTTTACCACAAATAAGCACTAGTGTATGTGATAAGCATTTGAAGATACATTCAGGGAGCTAGCCCTTTAAATCTAGAGGCTTACTTCCACCATAGGTACACCCATATACCTAGAAGTATTCCCATGTTTCCAAAATATGGAATAGTAATTAACACCCTCTTCTAGGGTGAAATATTTTGTGACAATAGTTTCGGCATGCTTGGTGGGACTCATTGTCTTCAAGACAACTTGTCAAGGTGATTGATGGTCTTAACAACATCAACTATAAATTGGTGTGCTACTCAACATTTGGAAACTTAAATCAAGGTAAAATATAGTTTAAGGCCATTATTTTATCATATAATTGATCTCATGATTCATGGTTCTTACTAGGTTAAAATATAATATAGTCTTTAACCCTATTAGTCCACCTATCCAGCCTGAATTTCCTCTTAAAGTTTAATACCCTCATCCTAATTAGCCCTTTGAAGAGCAAGAAGATTTTTCTAGCCAAGGAAGTGAAAAGGTTGAAGATATTGAATAAATTGAAGATATTAAATAAAATATGGCTATGAATCATGATTGAAATACCTTTAATACTAAAAATCCAATCCACCTTTGAGCTTATGATGACATTCCTCCTAATGCCACAAAGAGTGTGCCTACATTTACTGGTGAGAGTCATGTTACAAGTAGTGAACACATTAGGGATATCTCAAAATTTTGTAGTTTCCATAAAGTAAATAAATATAAAATTTACATTAGAATCCTTACCATGTCTCTTAGAGGTAAATCTCTTGATTGTCATAGGACGTTTCCTAGTAGATGTATCATATCATGGGAAGACTTTAGAGTGTTGTTGACTTCAAGATTTAAAGATGAAAGTGACCATACCTCTCTTATACATCATCTCAATGTGATGAAAATAGTCCCTAAGAAAGAAATGAATTAATTTAGTGAGAGGTTTCAAAAGACTTGGTATATATTGCCTCATCCCATGAGACCACTTGTTAGCTTTGTGTTACCTACCTACTTGAGAGCCATTAGTACCAATATTACTATCATGCTTCAATACATGGGTGGTTTCAATCTTATAAATACATATGAAATTTACATTAGAGTTGAGAATGGCATCATTAAATATAGGAAAATTCATCTTAATGTGTATATACCTCCATTATCTTATACTTATACTAATATTCAAGTGTGTCCCAAGTTCCCAATGCTAATGACAAGCCTAAGACTGCTTCTAAAAAGGTAGATGAACCTAATCCATATGTAATAATTTAAGCATTATAATCTAATATTAGGAAAGAGAGAATGAAAAATGGTGCCTATAAAAATAATTACCCCTATCAACAACAATATGGCCAACAATTTTTGAGAGGAAGAAGTCAAGGGCATCCTAACTTCAACAGGCCTACCAATGTCTATAATCCAAACTCCACCACCAATGTAATAGAGATGGTACTGGAACATAGTAACTTGGTGTAAGTAGAATATTGGAAATAAGTCTAGTTTATGAATGCTAAGGAAGGTAGAGATCAAGATCTTATTTCTCAAGGAGGAGTCACTCCTATCCTATTAGCTAAAGATGAAGTCATGATGTAAGCAAATGAACGTTAACAACCTCATGGAGAAATTTTCACCAACTTCTTGGTGGAGGACACTTTTGTGATCAATAAAGGAACATATATTGAAGATAATAAAAGGTTCAAGATGAAGGATATATTAGGTGATAATATCATGCCTAAAATCTCATCCAATCCTCCTCCAAGGCAACAAAACATTGCTACAAGCGTGGCAGCTCCAAACACACCTAAACCTCTTCCAAGTCAAAATGGGGTAAGTTTTGCTCAAGGTGTCTCAATTACTCAATTTTCAAGCATTCCTTTTCTCTAAGGACTCAAGATAAGGTGAGTAATACTTCCCTAAAAATATTGGATTCTTTGAAAAGTGCCAAAGCATCTATCTCCTTATGGGATACCCTTCACATGCCTGGCCAAAAAGAACTATTACAAAAGCAGTTGTCCATTATCCCTACTAGTCCTTTACCTTCAATTCAAATTCATAGTAATGTTGTAATTAAAAATGTACCTAATATTATTATTGAATAATTTACTAGAGTTGAGAAACCCCCACCATTATACCTCACTCTCATAGTGGGTGATAAATTGGTGCACAATTGCATAGTTGATCGTGGAGATTTTAATTCAATCATGCCCAAATTTGTAGCTGATAATATAGGCTGAAAATATGAACCACATTAAAAAGATTACTCCAACTAGATGGTACACTTTTTAAGATAATATGGATGATCAAATATTTTAAGGTATTCTTACATGATTGCCCTAGTTTTCCCATTCTCTAAGACATAGTTGTTGTTAACCTCCCAACTTACTTTGAAATCTAACTTTCAAGAGACTTTACAGCTAAGATAGGTGGCTATCTCTCAAATGATTTTTCCTTCTTGGCCTTTAGGACAAGGTATGGAACCAAGGTGACCATAAGAACTCAGCCTCTTGCAAGGTTTCGTATTGAGTCCTATATTGAAACAAGTTATAATTTGAACTATGTTGCCCATGAGAAAGAGGAATCTAATGTGGATGATGGTGCTACTAAAATTGAGGGAATTTTTTATTTTTTCTTGGATTAGTATGGTGTATATGCATATGAGCATGACCATTATGTATATTTTGAGAAAACTAACCTTGGTACTTATATCATGCATGAAGAGCCATTTGAAGGAGCTAAGGTAAGTGTCAAACATTTTTATGCTGCTAAAGGTAACTACATGATTCATGATTATGATGATGATAGGTTGATGAATCTAATTGAACACCATAATGAGAATAATGATGTACTTATACCTACCATTGATGAAGCTGCCCTTGATGATGACACTCATGAGGTAGATGAGAATGACTTATGGAAAAGGTTTGATGTCATATTTCAAGAGTGTGATTAGCTTGGTAATGTTACTTCTCCTCTCAATAAGTCTACATCTGATTTGGTTAATGTATCTAACAAACATGATGTTGATTGTCTCACCAAGCATGGAGATGATTTTCATGTTGTGAATGAATAAAAACTATGGTAAAGATTCAATGCCATATGCAAAGAATTTGACAAGATTGGTAAGTCTCCTTTTTCTCTAA
Source organism: Torreya grandis (assembly GCA_037957365.1). Classification (NCBI taxonomy): domain Eukaryota; kingdom Viridiplantae; phylum Streptophyta; class Pinopsida; order Cupressales; family Taxaceae; genus Torreya; species Torreya grandis. The sequence goes on from JARHVA010003488.1 coordinate 1,258,712, forward strand.
GAGATTTTCCATCTGATGTCAAGGTTGCAAACAATACTAACCATGTTTTTGAGTGTTATTGAGTTTTATATTGAACACAAAGAGGAATGCCACTCTGCTGATCAAGAACCTATAACCATGAAATAACTTGATGAAGTTATTTCTCAAAGAGTTGTGAACATGGAGAATGAGGTCAAAGAAGAAGTTGTTGTACCTCAAGAATAGTCTAGAGATCCATCAGATGTTGATCCACATTCATAGGTGTTGAATCATGAAGAAGGTGGGCTTGATACTCTAAAATATCTACTACATTATATCTTAGAAGAAGACAAGGTTGAGAGGACTGTCATACACTCTAATATATATATTTTTGGAGAAAATCTAATGGATATGATAGAAATAAAAGTGGTTTCAACCCAAATGAAGGTACTTAGAGAACAATACAAAGCATTCATGAAGGTTCCAAATAGTCCACCTGTAGATAAGATAAGATATAGAGTTGGTAGGTTTATTGAACATGCACATATGCAAGTGATTGGTGATGAGCATGCTTCTCATGCTAGGCTACCTTCATGGAGTAAAAAAGATGTAGGGGGGTTTATATTTGATCTTGGTTGAGGTATGATAAGATATTTCACCTCAAGAGTTAGGTTTGTAAATAGTAAAATAGGTGTGTGTGTTCTCTTTCAGTTGTGTTGTGTTCCAAAAGTGTTCTAGTTGAACACATGTGTGTTATTTTTGAGTGTGTCTTTCCCTTGTGATTTTAATGTTTAAAAAAAAAATTTAAGTGTCAAATATGGTGTATATATGACTCCATGTCCTAATAGATAGGATTAGACTACTGTTCATGGCATAACAAGCATATCATCCTTGGGAAATCACCAAGAATGTTGACCATTTTGACCACAAGTCAAAATGGGTCAACCCCCTATAGTTAAATATTATATAGGGGTATAAAATTTTATAATAAGATGTTTTATATTTTATTTAATGTCATTTTAGCCTTGGTCATGGTTTAATTAGTCCTTATGTCATTTTGAGTCACTTGGGGGTCATAAATGAGCATTAAATGCAAGTGGTATGGTTTTGAGTTGTGTCCATGTGTTTAAAACTCATCCTCAATGTCAAATATGTTATTCCCTATTAGACATGTCAGTTTCTAATTGAAAACTTGTAGGTGATAACTGAAAACCAAGAAAATATGTCCAAAAGAAGGAGTTTCAAAGGTGTATGGCTTATGAGAGAGAGTTTCACATGGGAGAAGAATTTGGGATGATTATTAAAATTATTTATACTCTTTTACATGATTTAAATGATTTATAAGTGCCAAATTTTGGATAAAACAATTCTACTCTTCCATCACTCCACCATGCATAAGAAACTATTCAACAAGTTTTTGGTTGATACAACCACTAGCATAAGTTCTAGGTCAAATTATTTTGGTGGGTGATAGTACACTTAGATATCTTCACTTTATGATTGGAGTGTAGATAATGGTTTTCTATTCTTTATGAACCATATTTAACAAGTTAACTATTTTTTTTACCTATGGTTTCCCACACCGTATAAGTTTTGCTCTTGTTTGATCTGGTCTATGTAAATAAGCTACTAAATTTTCTTATATAAGATTTTAAATCTCTCCTCTCATGTTACCCATTATTTTTTTCATATTTATAAATTGTTTTATAAGCTAATTAGTTTAATTTGCAATAAGGTGTCACCATGTGAGGTTGCAGTAAGTTTCACTACTTGTAAAAGGTTTGGTTCTCTAAAAGCATTTTATATAGATGTGATATGATGTTATCCATGTCTCTCCTATCATATAAATCACCTTATTACTACTTGGTCATATAAGTTCATGCTTTGATTCAAACACAAAATCACATTATGTCACAGTCAATACTTAGTTTGATTCTAGCTGTAGTCATGGTGTTTTGAGATTTTATAATGTTCATGGGAGGTATATAAAGGGTTTTAATATGTTTAATATCTTCTTGAAGCATGAAAAATGAATTAAAGGCTCTTCAATTGATAAAAGAGGGGTTGTGATAGTCAATTCTCTCATATACATAGTCATACACCATTGGTGTGCACTCCTAAAAGAATGGCATGTTGGGATGGAGGTATTTGAACTTGTTACAAGTCCTCAAAAGTTAAGAGGATCCATTTGAGAATTTGCATAAGGTATAAGACTAGTTTCAAGTTCATGTACCATATAAACTAGTCACTCAATCACCATTGTTTGGTCTGTAACTATGTTAACATCAATAGGAAGGTTAAAACATTGAAAGAGAGTATAGAAACTTGTTTCAAACTATGAAACAATATTTATATTTCACTTGAACACCTTGAGGGAGCATAAAAATAGTTATAAGGTAACATATCCTACACTCAACCCACATTCTAACTCTACCGCTTGTATACCTATAAATGTCCACCTATAGGTGGATTAATGGAGATTTAAGGGTATTGTATGGAGGAGGATTAACATGCCTTATAAACTTCTTGATATCTTAATATGTTAAGGAGACCATAATATACATGTGTGAATCACTATATTGGTTGGCAGTCTTATGAGGTTATCTTTAAAATTGGATGCCTATGTTAGGGACAAAATCCCTAAAACATGAAATAGAGGCCTAAGCCATTTTGATGATGCCCCTTGACAATGTTGTAAAGATATTTGATGTATCCAAATGTAATCATATTTTGGCATACACATAGGATAAGAGCCTTGAAAAAGGAGGAAGACATGACTAGTGTAACATAGTATTTGGGGGTCTCCAAGTTACCCACTTATTCATTGTAAACATTTACTAATGTCTACAAGAATTCAAATTCTAAGTGACATTTACCCTCAAGTGGTAGTATGAATGCATATCTTTATTTTAGGTAGTTTTTTTTAGTTGAGGAAGAAATTTGTGTTTCAAGGAGAATCAGTTAATGTTGGAGAACTAGGTTTTTGTCCCAATAGGTACACCTATAGGTGTACCTTGGTTCAAAAAGAACACCTACAACTAATTGTAGGTATGTATAGTCTATAGAAAATACCTATACATGAAAAACCAATAGATAAAGACACATACAAGTTGATATTTACCTCCAAAGATCTAAAAAGGAGTACAAAGGTACATGACATAGTTTTCAAGAGTAATCAATACCTACAGGATCCCTACATAGTTAAATAAAGATGACATTGGTTGGTAGTGAGAAAGATCATGGTGATATGGGGTTATCATAGTGTGAATATGATATGAATAGATCTATTTTTTTTCAATGACCTTATGGATTCTAGGAGGGTTTTTAGGTAATGATACAAGGCCTAAGTCATGTAAGCACACCTTCAAGTGCCCTTTCAAGTAGAAAACAATGTTAGGCCCCCTTTTCTATAAACTACATGGATCATGCCAACTCGACATATCTCAGATCAATGTAATCTTGTGGAGTGATTAATTCATTTTTGTACCATTTGGTACCATCTAGAGGAATCCTTTAGGATCTTATACCAACTAGCAAGTATTTATGTGGCACTGACCTTCGAAGGACATCCTTGCAGGAACTTGTATGTGGTGGCTCAAAAAATGTGGGTGTTAAAATAGTGGAGCAAGTGGGATAGTGACCCCCAAATGATAGCTCAACATACAACATGCACTTTTCCAACCTAGGTAGTGTAGTGGAGCCAACAGAATAACAGCCCCTAATTATAACTCATCACTCAACATGTGCCCATTTGACGTAGCAATAAAATGTCCATTTTCCTATAAAAAAAAGTTTATATCTAAAAAAGTGGGGGGGCAGGAAATTAATATAGTGAATCTCTAAAGAAATCAAGAGCCACTATTAAGTATTTATATTTTGTATAAACTAGGAGAGGTACTCTAAATGTATAACCCAAGTTTGCTTGTGAGCTACTGGGCATGAGTAAGGTTAAATACGAGCACTTGCTCTATTTTCATGTCTTGAACTTTATATGTTGAACTATGAGTCAATGAAGTATGTTATTGAAGAAATGTAGTGTTGATTCTTGCATTATAGTTTGTGCTATGATATGTTTATGACTTAGTTTTATGTAAGCAATGTTATAGTTTATTTAATTTGAATGTTTCATGGTATAAAGGTTCATCTTTGGTCACTAATGGCATCTTTGTGCCATCTAATGACTTTGGCCTACCTATAAAATAGACTAAGTGTTGGAACTAGTATGTGCCAAGGCCCTAATGTGCATGCATATGGCACAAACCTAAAGAAGGTACACTTGAATACAAGCCATTCCCATCACTCAGGTAAGTGCCTGAATGATCCTTACTCATCATCTCAACAACTTACATCATTAAGAAGCTCTGTCTAATAGATATTAATTTGCACATAGGATTTATGCCATTGAGAAGGCTCACACCTATTAATCTTCCCCAAGATAGCCTATATTTGATAGGATACTTGAAACCTTCTTGCCAATGACTAAGTCCCTTTGAACCCAAAGTTATGCCATATTTCAACTAGCCCAACATGGGCCTAGTCCCTTTGCCATTGTACTTTAGGTGAGTGCACAAGGCTTGTGCCTTGTGTGAAATTAATACCAGTATAGTAGTGTATTAAATGTTGTGTGCTAGAACATATTATGTTCACTCCTAGCTATTCCAATCATATAATTGACTTGGTTTGACTGCTAAGCACATGACTAAGCACAAAATCGAAACTAGTGAACTTTTCTACAACATTTTGGTTTCATTGTCAAGACCCATGTTGAATTTAATTGCTATAATGGTGTAATATAATGATGCTCTAACTATCACTTGATAACATCAATCAGTAGTTAGAGCAATTGGAATATAATTTTGCATAGAAGCATCCTACATGCAAAGGACAAGCTCTAAGAAAATGGGTGCAAACCAACCTATACGATGTTATGTATGCAATTTTTTTTGTGAACTACCTAAGCATGTGTACCAGTGGTTTGTTGCCTATACTAACTATAGAATAAAAAGCTATATCTAGTGAATTGAATGGAAAATAAAATAAAATAGAGAGGCTTGAGAGCCTAGATGAAGTCTAGATGCACATTGTAGATAAGTGGTGGAGCACTGCATTAAACAACTATGTGTTAGGGTTTTTAGTGTAGACCTTCTCATGCCCAAAAGAAGTAGAGTATGAGTTTCTTCATGAACCAAGGGGCACATTCATAAAAGTACTTGACACTAAACTAAAGAAGCTTCTGATGGGTTATGGTATATAAAACATAAGAATAGAAGGCTAAAATCCTTATGTGTATGAGCAAGAACATAAGGTAAGAAGGGGAAGATGATAAACCTGACACCCAAGAGCTCTAAAGGCTAAAATATAATAATCAAAGACATATATTGATGGAGGATCTAGATCTTGGAAGTGATGAGAGAACCCATAACGAGTGGGAAGGGCATGGGGAAGGATCCCTTTAAATGCAATAATGTGAGGAGAGAGAGGAAGAAACAAGAGATTAAACTTTATAGTTGGGTATTAGATGAAATGGGTTCTTATAATATGTGGTGATTGAGGATGCACTAGAAACACCTGACCCCTTTAAACCTAAAGTACAAGTTCATGCACTAAATTTTCCATCAAAAGATAGAAGAATGGTAACTAACCATGTTATCAAAGTCAACTTTGATAGGATTCAAGAATTGGATCAAGAGTTTATGATTAAGCAAGTGATTTGATATGAGGAATTAAGTGAAGACACGGTGAATCCATCAAACACAAACCTATGAAATTTAAACATAGGCATAAACATTCCTATGTAGAGGACATCAATTGTGCCAGTTGGGCAATAGCCAGTAGGAAGTGGCATGGCACCACAAGTGAGTGGTACTATGCTGACAAGTTTAATAGTGTAGCTAAAAATTACAAGATCATAACTCCACCCTACAATTGGAGGCACTATAGGGCCACCTACAATATATATGCAAGGGTAATAAACACCCCAAAACCTAACACCACCCACTTAGTATCTCTATTATGAGATGGTGATGCACTTACCCAAGTATCAAAACATAGAGAATACTATAGAGCATGTGATTAAATGTGAGCTATAATGGCATGATTAGGGCATCACCTAGTCCATGCACAAGGCAACTCAGTGCATGACCACCTTTCTAGACCACACCCATACCTGGTATCAAAAATTTGATCTAAACTAGGCTATGGTTGACTTGATATACTGAAGGAAGCCTTATTGAAAGAGTTTGATATCCCTAAGTTCAAGAAATAGAGCATCAAAATGCTCAAATAAATCAGCTAGGGGTTATCTAAGAGCATGTAACCTGTATGATGCATAGTTTAAAATCCTTCTCTCTAAGCTTTTGTATGACATTCACCCCTCTAAGCATGCATAATGGTTCATTCGAGGCCTACTAGTACCCTTAAGATGACCATTGCCCATGAAGACCTTCATAGACCCATTTGAAGTGATTGAAGCCACACTCTGGTCTGAGGTAGTATGCAACACCAATACCAAGATTAGCCTATTCATGGAGGTGTAGATTATGTCAATGGCCTCCCAGCTATAGAAGTTGATTACTAGTTTCACACATGACACTCGTAGTGGGTTATGGTGCACTAACTATGAAATGGAGGGGAATAAAAAGAATAATTGCCTATGAAGAAATGTTTGTACCCTATTTCTTAGCTATGAAGTTTATCATGGGATGCATGACTCTTGAAACTATCCTCTAGTGGCTATAGCACACTAGTCAAGTGAACACTACCATTTATTACAAGATGTGAGATGCCTATACACACTCCATAATATATTATCGAGTCATTGATAAGATGTGCCAAAACATGGAAAGAGGTGTGTAATAGGAAACAACATCAGCCAATGGTCAAGCAAGGTAAGGAAATGAAGGCTATGGATAACACAATATGGGTTATGAGAACTAGTGAGGTGCATGTAGGTGAGGAGGAGGACATGGTAGAAGAAGATTCCCACCATGATCATGTTATAAATGTGGATTGACTGAGCATTATTAGTGTGACTTCCCCATGCACCCAATGTTTGGGTATTTTCAAGGACCACATGTGATCGAGGAATGCCTAGACTTGTACAAAAAGCTAACTCAAGGTCAGATTAGTATAGATAAGGGTGTCATAATGGCTAGGCAAAAATCCAAAGAATAAAGGTGGGATCTCAAGCCATAATAGACTCACAAAGAACCACCTAAAGTGGGTTCACCACTCAGTCAACCACTACATTGACCCAAAAACTATGTTTGGAGTATGAAAAATTAAGCTACATGGAGTGAATAGTGTGACCTAAGCCAAAAGCTATTCCCTATCCCCACCCTACATGATAGAAGGACATCCTAAAATAATCCATGAACATGATACAAAATTTGCAAGGTGAAATCTAGTTGGCTAGAGATCTAGAGGCATAGACCACCACTTTACATAGAAGATAAGACAACTAAGAAGCTGAAGTACATGAGTTGATTGAGATCCTACACCTCCTATAAATAGAAGGGATGCCATCCCTATTGAAATATTTTCTATTGAAGCACATAGGAAAGAAAACAAAAGAAGAGGTTGCACCTCAAATGATTAATATTTTTATGCCACATACAGAGTAGGCATGTGAAGGCATACTCAAAATGTAGAATATGACCAAAAGTTATTGATAGATGACACCATCAATGGATGGTCAATTTGTGAAGTACTTGTAGACATGATAATCATGATTAATATTTTGACCAAAACCACCTAGGAGAAGATGGGATGGCCACCCTTGAGGCCCTCACCTCACATGTTATTCATGGCTAAAAAACCCAAGCACAACCTATAGGGATATTGAAAGGTGCCATTGTAAATATCATGGGCACTAAGTTTCGAGCTAACTTCAAGGTCATCGAGTTGGTAGGGTAGGATAACTATCTAGTGTTCTTGGGTAGGCCATGGTGCTATGATAAAAATGCAAACATGCACTTTAATAAGTGCTACATGAATTTTGAAAACAACAAAGAGAGAGTGGTGATCCCTCTATCAAGTGATCAAAGGCCCCTATATGTAGAAAGCATTAATATCAAGGATGAGATCAACCACATTTATAACATCACTGTGTAGGGTGTCAAGAAGCTCAACTCTATTGACCAAGATGTGTTCAAATGGGAGAATGGACAATTAGCCTCTAATACAACTGATGTAGCCTATGAATGATGGGTAGAAGAGGCTTACAAGGTTAGTAGTTGAAGGTACCACTTGATGTACATAGCCAAGCCAAGGCTAGCTAGAATGAGATTGGTTAGGATTGATCAAAATCAAAAGAGATGGGTTCCCCATGCTAGAAAAGATGAAAAAAAGATGTTTTGTCTAAGTAAAGGGAATCTTACAACACTCCAAAATTAGGAAGGAAGCTATTTTATATAGAGGTATATTCATGAAATTGAAGCTTCTATCCCCAAGAAAATAGATAGAATGGGTGCACTAGTGCATACCTTGAATTATACTACTAATCATTGGTGGGTAGTGTAAAGACCTAACTTTCCAACATGGAAAGATGTAAATGAAATAATATGCACTAGGTTTGGCAAGAGTAATGAGGACTTGGACATACCCACTTACTCAGGTGATTCTAACCCAATTGTGCATGTGTGATTGTGTGAATAAACCTAGATTGTCTATAGTGAGAATGTGCTACAATTATTGTGGGTGCATGTCTTCTACAAGACTTTGAAAATATGAATGTGAGTTTGGTGCATTGTAAATGAGACATGCTGTGAGATAGGAAACTGAGAGATACTCAAGGAGAGGTTTATGCACACCTTTTCCTTTTCTTTATATAACTATAAACTACTAGAGCCATTGCAAGTCATTCATAGGGCAGTGTTTGAGGACACTACCATCCTAGAAGAGTAACTTAGTGAAATTTTTAGGGAGAAAGGACTAGCACTCTTAATATTATTTGAATAACAAGTACTCAATAGTGACTCCAATGAGGAAGATGAGACTTGGAAAGAATGCAATTGGAAGGATATAATAGGAAGAAAAACACTTGTACCCTTGTGGATGACAACACCCCATATGTAGAAGATCCAACACATCTTTGAATTCAAATAATTAAAGGGACAAGGCAAGTTTAAGGATCTCATCAGGAGAAGAATGAACCCTACCACATGCCACTCAAGACCACTAAAGTAAACATCAACATAGAAGGTGAGCCAAATATTGCCATTATAGGTGCTTACTAGTCTAAGGTAGAGATGGCATGAATCATAGAACTCCTAAAGGAATTTTTTGACTTCTTCCTACGCATCCACAAAGATATGAAGGGCACATATCATTCCCTTGTAGAAATGAGAATCAAGATGGTGGATGGTGTAAGGATGGTCAAAAAGCACCTATATTATATGAATCCCAATCTTTGTGCCAAGGTGAAAATGGAGATTGATGGTATGCTAGCCACTGACATCATCTGCCATATACAATAATCTAAATGGGTGAGCTTGATGGTCATCAACATTAATAAGGTTGGGCATATATGGATCTATATCGACTATAAGCTCTTGAACACCACCTACATCAATGACCCATTCTTGATCCCATTCATCGATGAGGTCCTAGATAGAGTCACAGGCTGCAAAATCTATACTTTCACTAATGGTTTCTCAAGCTATCATCAAGTGTAGATCAAAGAAGAGGATACACCCAAAATAACCTTCATGAATAAATGGGGTTATTTTTATTATAATGTGATGCCCTTTAGACTTAAGAATGCACCAGCTGTATTCTCCAGAGTGGTGATCACTACCTTCAAGGAATTTATCCATAGGTTCCTCCAAGTCTATCTCAATGACTGGACTATGTATGGCCTTGTAAAAGATGACTATGAAAATATATACCTCATGTTTGAGAGGTACATGTAGCTCCAAATATAATTAAAATTGAATAAGTGCATCTTCATAACCCTTTTAGAACATTGATTAGGCACATCATTTATAAGGATGGTTTACTTGTTGATCCTAAGAAGATAGCCATCATAATTCAACTCTAGAATCCTTCAACATAGAAAGACATTCATGCCTTTCTAGGCCATTATGGCTACTTAAAGAAGTTTATATAGAGATATGCAAATATTGCAGTGCCTTTATATGAGCTCTTGTGCAAAATGGCCCATTCTATTGGGGCAAGGTGTAATAGGAGGCTTTTAGAACATTGAAGCTAAAGTTGGATAGCATGCCAATTATATAATTTCTTGACTGGGCTAATCCTTTCCACATCCATGTCAATGTTTTAGGATCTACAATAGGTACCATCTTGGTGTAACTAGGAGAGGGAAAGATGGACCACCCCATCTCCTTTACAAGTAGGAAATTAATGTAAGTTGAGTAGAATTACACCACTATTGAGCATGAGGCATTGACAATGGTCTATGCTTTATAAAAATTTAGGCAATACCTGTTGGCAACCCCATTCATCTTTTTCACTTATCATGAGGCACTCAAATACCTTATGAAGAAGCTTTTTTTACATGGGCACATATACAAATGGAATATTTTATTCTAATAATTCTAGTTCTATGTTGTTTTTAAACCTAGAAAGAGAACTTGGGGCCAAACCATTTGTCCTACATCAATTTTGGTGATGTGATGGTGCCAATTGAGGATGACATAATAGATGCATATATATACACATTCTATTGCATCCCTAAATATTTATAAAATATTGCCACTTTCCTAACATCTAGTTTTGCACCCTAGACCTTATCAACTAAGGAGAAGAAGCAACATGTGGTTTGCACTACCCCCTTTCAGCTCATTGAGGATTTATACAAAATGAGTAGAGATGAATTCCCACTAATGTTCTTTAGAACATGAAAGGGATTATATCTTATAATAAGTGCATGAGGGGATCATAAGAGGCCATTTCATTGGATATGTAATGGCATGTAAGGTATTGTAGTCAGGCTTGTGGTGGCCAAGCCTATTCTAAGATGTAAAGGAGTACACCAAGACATGTGACATATGTCATCACAAGAAAATCCAAACCATAAAAATAAGATGCTTCTCATGCCCATTCTCTCCCAAGTATCATTCAAAAAATGGGACATTGACTTTGTTGGGCCACTAACTCCCATAAAATGACACATAGGTGTAATATATATTTTAGTAGCCACTAACTATTTCACCAAGTGGGCCAAAGTTGCATTGACAAAAGACTACACAATCACAATAGCCACATGATTCATATGGGAGAGCATCATAAGCTAGTATGGGTGCCCATTAAGTCTGACTAGTGATAGGGGTACTCATTTTATCAATGAGATGGTGTGCATACTTTTGATTGAATACATGGTGGTACACCACAAGACCACCCCTATCATCTATAGGCTAACAACACAACTGAAGCATTCCATAAAATCTTGGGTACATGCCTGACAAAGATATGAAATGTTGCCTGAAAGGATTGGGATGATCATGTTTCATTAGTATTATGGGTGTATCACACAACTTACAAGTGCATAAATAAGGATACACTATTTCAACTAGTGTTTGGCACTAAAGTAATTCTTCCCATGGAATTCATGGTGTCCTCCTTATGTATTTCATGGATTGGTCACTTATAGGACCAAGAATCTTAAAGAATAAGGCTTAAAGATTTGGAGTGTTTGGATGAAAATCATGCTCAAGTAAGATGGAGTCAACATAACAAGAAGGCTTTCCAAAAGTGTTGACATGATAAGCATATCAAGTACAAAGATCTCAATGAAGAGAATTGGTGTTACTCTATGATTCCAAGTACTTTAAGCACCTAGGAAAATTACAAATATAGTGGATGGACCCCTACATTATCTACCATTTATTGGAAATAGACACATGAAAATTGTGCATGTTATCCACTGAAATGCTCCTTGGGAATTTTAATGGTAACTGATTGAATCCATATATGTAGTAAGATGGCTCTTGCACCATAAAAACTCTAACTTCTTGGTCACTAGTCAATTTGAGATTGAGTTGACCAGATTATAGTTTGGTACAAGCCAAACCATTCTTTTCCTTTATTTGTTCTTTGTGTAATGTATAGAGACAAAAAGAGTCATGTCGTGGCTATAAGGAATTATCTACTGGTACTTCACATATAATTCTAATCATTTGAGTTGAGCAATTTCTCCCTCTAGGCACATGAGGCTAGACATCTAAGTAATGGGCACATGAAGTTTATTAGGCATACGCAGAAGATGCATAAGAAACATGTGTATAAGATAATTAGTGTAGGGCACTTAAAGGCCCAAGAATGAACTACTCTAGCCTTACCTTTGTGCCAAAGTTGAAAGAAGGCACATCAATTGATCTTGTGTTAGAGACCTAAGAGGTAAGTGAAGACACTCAACATGGTTGAGTGCAAGAATGAAAGTGAAGATGCACCATCTAATAGTGTACAAGAGAATCATAAGAGAAAAGAAGGGCTAGAGGACCAGTGCAAGGGATTTATATGAGTTAGAACATGATGAGGTAAGATGATGCGCAAGAAATTGACCAAGACAAAGAATCATGCATGAAATAGGAGCATAGATAGAAGAAGAAATGGAATCAAGGAGGTTGAATCACACACATGTGAGGTGCGACACCCAAGTTTCCATAAGGAAGGCAAAGGTTATACCAAGTATACAAGCATAAAAGGAAATTGTCTAAAGATAACTAACATCCACCCAAAGTGAAAATAAATGACCATTTAAACCACACGTCACTTCATCAAAAAATTGATTAGGAACATTCAATTAGGTGATGACATTTGGCACAAAGATACATAATTAATGCATTAAGGAGGAAATATTCTCTAGGATTTTGTAGATTTTCATGTCTTCAAAGAAATCAAGGTGCCTATGCTATAAAGCCTACATTAATGGTGGTAGCTGAGAAATATGGGTGTAAAAGAGCAAGCAATATACTTTCTTAGGTTACAAATTTTAAGCTAATTTAACCTAGAGAAAACCTAAGCAAAGACCTAAGAGCTAAAGAAAACAACCCTATCATAGGGAAAACTTGAGCACTTTAGTGAATGGTAGCATTTTGAGAAAGATTGAATTCATAGTGAGGCTAATTTTAAAGAGTGTAGAGAGAGATTTGTCTAGAAAATAGAGTTGGAATGAGAATCAATCACCTATGTTAGGGTGTGGAACTAAAAGCTTCAACTGTTGCAGACATGAGGAAGGTTGCTGAAGAACCAGAAGCACCATCGTTGGCAGCATGACTGATGTCGGTCAGATGTAGTGCAGAAGGCAACTGGCAATGGCAGCTAGTCGTCCAACATCGATAGAACCAGGCAAGCAGGGACTGGCGTCGGTCGCCAGTGTGTTCCAAAACTGTTGTTGACGAACAGTCAGTTAAGTGAAGCGAGTGTTTGCATGTCAAATGACTAATTATAGTCACGAGTTGCGTGTCTAATTATTGTAGTTAGATTTCTATTTTTGTAACCATGAGATCCTATTTAAAGACCCATAAGGCATGTATTGTAATTATCAAGAAGGCAAGTAAAAGCATTGAAGCAAGCAAGTTCAAGGAGATCTACAGGTGTAAGGTCAAGGAGATCAGCTGAAGCATTCAATGAGGGATAATAACTCAGGATATAGAGTTGTTAAGGTTGAGCAAGAGAGAGAGGGAAGAAGGTCTTGAGGTGTGGCAAGCCTTTGAGGTGGAGGAAGAAGTGGCATCTTCCTTATTGTATTTTCTTCTAGTAATATTTAATACAAGAGTGTGTATTGTCTCTCAAATTCTTTTCTGTCTCAAGTTTCTAGTTACTTTATCATTCTGGTATAATTCCATGTTTAATTTCTTATAAAAAAGTAATCAATTGTGCTTCCATTGGATAAGGGGTCACCTAACAATTGGTATCAGAGCTATTTATTGTTCTAGGTTCCTGACAGTTGGTATCAGAGCTACGGTTTGCCGGAAGTAGGTTATTTTTGATTACAGGTCATTCACAAGGTTTTCTGATTGAGTGGGAGTTCAACAATGGTAGAAGAAAGTAAGCTACGAATGGAGAAGTTTAACGGCAAGAATTATCAACACTGGAGGATGTAGATTGAGGATTATCTATATCAGAAGGATCTGTACTTACCATTGGGTGGGGTTGCATGCAAGCCCATAGATATGAAGGATGAAGAATGGAGTGTTCTTGATCGGAAGGCTCTCAGTTCCATAAGGTTGAGCCTTGCATCGTCTGTGATTTCCAGCTTATCACAGTGCAAGACAACGGAAGAGTTGATAAAGTCCTTGGTGAATTTATACGAAAAGCCCTTGGCTTCTAATAAGGTATATCTTATGAAGCAGCTATTTACTTTGCAAATGCAGGAAGGTGGATCGGTACATACTCATCTCAGTGATTTCCATGGTTTGGTAAACCAATTAGCTTCAGTCAATATTGTTTTTGATGATGAGGTAAAGGCTCTCTTGATTTTATGTTCTTTTCCTGAAAGTTGGGACAGTTTGGTTATGGCAGTAAGTAATTCTGCATCTGCTTCTAAAATCTTAAAATTTGATGATGTTGTGAGTGTGATCTTGAATGAGGAAATACGTAGGAGAAGCATAGGTGAATCATCAGGTAATGCTCTAAGTGCAAAAAGTAGGGGAAGGCAAAGGGAGAAGGTTGAGCAAGGGAAATCAAGGTCGAGAAGGAGATCCGAATCCAAAGGTGTTACCTACTGGTTTTGTGGAAAGAAAGGACATACAAAAAAGGAGTGTTGGTTGAGAGATAAAGAGAATCAACATGCAGGTATTGAAGAAGCAAAGGATGCAAATATTGTGGTACAGGATGCTCTCATTCTTTCCTTGGATAGTCAGGTAGGATCATGGATTTTAGATTCTGGTTCATCTTTTCATGCATCCCCAAATAGAGATTTGTTCCATGAGTATGAACAGGGAGACTTTGGAGTGCTTTATTTAGGGGATGGTATGCTTTGTCAGATAGTTGGCAAAGGGAAAGTGCAGCTGAGATTGCAGATTAACAACACATGGGTGTTGAAAGAGGTCATGCATGTTCCGATTCTGAAGCAGAGTTTGATTTCTGTTGGAAGGTTGGGTGATGAGGGATGCACAATAACCCTCACAGTGGATTCTTGGAAGGTTACCAAGGGAGCATTTGTTTAAGCAAGAGGTAAGAAAGTAGATACTCTTTATCTATCTACTTGTATTACTGATTCTACTTTTGGTGTAGATTCGAAGATGTGGCCTAATAGGCTCGGTCACATGAATAAGAAGGGAATGGAAGTTCTTGACTCAAAAGGTATGTGTTCAAATTTAGAAAGCATAGATAGAGTTCATTGCAGAAAAAGGAAATTTAATGCTTTTGATAGGAATAAGGAAGCCTTGGTGTTTATGGAGGAGATGAAGGACAGATATCAGTCACAGGGGCTAAATAAATTTGAGCAGGGCAGTATGGATAGAGGTTTGATCCAAGATGAGCTCGTGGATGAAAATTTCATCACTTACAGGAACACACAGATGCCGATGTTGGTCACATGGGACCGACGTCGGTCATCTAGATACTGACATCGGTCATGTGCAGACCAGCAGGGTTGGTAGGTCAGGCAGGAGAAGTCCGATGTCGGTCATAAGGATCGACATCGGCAGGGGGGACACCGGCGTCGGCCAGGGAAACGACGTCGGCAGTCAGGGTTAGTGCAGGGAACCGACATCGATCGGGAGCAGACTGGGAAATGGCTGAGATCAGTCACTGGAACAGATGATGGGTGGACAGTTAGCTATCAAGGAGTCTCAAACACCCATATGGAGGTCAAAAATGGTAAGTGAACCTCATATTCATTATTCACCTTCTTTATATTGCTTATTGATAGTCAAGAACTAGGAAGATGGAAGAAGCAATGCAGGTAGAATCTAGAAATAGTGGGAGCTTGGCATGGATGAGGAGTGTGAGTCCTTGGAGTAGAGCCAAACAGGTATTTGTTGGTAGAGTTGTCAGCTGGAAGAAAGCACTGGATGGAGGGATGGATTCCCATATTAGAGAAGAGAGTGGATGGGCATGTGAGACAAAAGGCTATGGTATATGGTCTTGATTAGGCTAGAAAATAATGGAGGTTTGACCATTGTATTTTATCTTTACCAGGTTGGATAATATTAGCTACATTATCTTGTTACTGTATTGTGTTACTTGTTGCAGGGTTTCATATACAGGGAGTTTTCTGAGCTAAGGGTAGAGTTGGTTCAGAAGTATGTCATGAAGAATTTGGGAGCAGCAAAATTCTTTTGGCATAAGTGTCAGGTATAGCGTCACAGGTTTGCGTGGTGGTTGGTCTTCAAGAGTGACTTTGAAGAGGGATACAGGGCCAAAGGAACAAAATAGATGGTGTACAGGTACAAGTACCATAGCAGCTATTTATCTCCAAGTGGGAGATTATTAGGGTGTAGAGCTAAAAGCTTCAACTGTTGCAGACATGAGGAAGGTTGTTGAAGAACCAGAAGCACTAGTGTCGACAGCATGACCGATGTCGGTCAGATGCAGTGCAAAAGGCAATCGATGATGGTAGCTAGTCAGTCAATGTTGGCAGAACCAGGCAAGCAGGGATCGGCGTCGGTCGCCTGTGTGTTCTAGAACTATTGTTGACGAACAGTCAGTTAAGTGAAGTGAGTGTTTGCATGTCAAATAATTAATTATAGTCATGAGTTGCGTGTCTAATTATTGTAGTTAGATTTCTATTTTTGTAACCATGGGATCCTATTTAAAGACCCATAAGGCATGTATTGTAATTATCAAGAAGGCAAGTAAAAGCATTGAAGCAAGCAAGGTCAAGGAGATCTATAGGTGTAAGGTCAAGGAGATCAGCTGAAGCATTCAAGGAGGGATAATAACTCAGGCTATAGAGTTGTTAAGGTTGAGCAAGAGAGAAAGGGAAGAAGGTCTTGAGGTGTGGCAAGACTTTGAGGTGGAGGAAGAAGTGGCATCTTCCTTATTGTATTTTCTTCTAGTAATATTTAATACAAGAGTGTGTATTGTCTCTCAAATTCTTTTCTGTCTCAAGTTTCTAGTTACTTTATCATTCTAGTATAATTCCGTGTTTAATTGCTTATAAGAAAGTAATCAATTGTGCTTTCGTTGGATAAGGGGTCACCTAACAATTGGTATCAGAGCTATTTATTGTTCTAGGTTCCTGACAACCTAAGCTAACATTAATATCTAGGATAGCTCAGAGGTAAGGGTACACTCATAAATCCTATGACTGCATAAGTATTGACCACCATTCAAGGCTTTAGCAAGCCACACTTTCCAAGGTTTAACAAAAGCATATTTAGGATGATGAAGAAGTGAAAGGCATTAAGCTCTACATAGGCATAGTAGGAACCCAAGCGAGTGAAGATTGTAGAAGACATGATAGATGCCAAAACCAAGGTGTGGTTAGTCGAAGTAGTTAGCATCATAAAGGTAGATACCAAAGCACTAATAAAAATGGCATACCAATTTATGTAATTCCCCCCAAAGGTTGAGGTGTCAGAAGTTGGTGCTCATTTATGCATAGTTTCCAACTTAAAGAATATAACCAATATACATCAAGCCACTTGCAATACTTGTTATAAGACTAGATGGTGGACACAGAGTGCAAGACACCATAATGTGATGCCCTATTTGATGTCTAAATTTGAGACAAGTTAAAATCTTTCATTGTGACTTAACTCTATGAGTTGCCCTATTTTGGGAAGCTAGAGGAACTTGTCAAGTTATTCCTCTCATGAATCTATGAGGACCTCATGTACCTTGTATCTAGATGCATGAAAATTTTAACATATTTGATCAAAAAGTTAATCAAGTTCCCAAATGCCAGATAGAACATCCATCAAATGATGGATGATGATGAAGAGGTAGAGCATATTACAAATATCCTTAATTACTTCAAGGGGGGTTCACGTTCCCAATTAATAAGTGTAAAGACCTAGACATGAGGGTGATAATATGCCTCATGAGTTCCAGATTGTGCCTAGGCAGTCAGTAGACTAATGTATCAAAGGTGTACCTCTGAATTGCCTATGACATGATGTAGGGCATACAATTCAACATCATAAAGTTCATCACTAATGATTTAGTAAAACATGCATTAGAGTGCCATAGTGACAAGAGCCCCTTCAGGTGGGGATCCATCCTCATATTGATTGTCATGGAGGAAATTAAGATCTTGAACATAAGTGGGGATAATCTTTGGGTCTTCTTAGAACACCATGAAGCCCTAGTGCATAAGTATAAAAACTACATTTTACCCACCTCCTTCAACCCAAAGTACAAGATATGCATGATGTGTTGGTGTGAGAAATACATATAAGCTTTTGGATTGGAGTGGCTCATTCCTCAAGGGCTTCCCTAGAGTATGTTTTAGATGACGTCTTTTCCCATAATGCAACATTATTGTGTAGAGCACTTGGTGTTGTGGGATGGGAATTTTTTGAGATGGTTAAAGCTTCCCTTTGCCTTCTCGATAGGGTACCTTAAGGATACATTAAAATGGATCCCCAATGCATGATACATGGACATTCCAATAAATTAAATGGATGCAGAGAGGCACAAGATGAGGTACCGATTCCCTCATGCAGATAGGAAGTCCACTAAAGATGAATAAGATACATTAGATTGCCTAGACATTGATCCCATCTAAGATGTCACCATCCTAGGCTACATCCATAGATTATACTATAAGATTAATCCGTGAAAGAAGGATTCTATGACCGAGTAGAGTGTCGTGTAGAGGGAAGACCCCCCATTCTAGATGAGGGATGAAGGAATGCTAATGCTAGTCAAAAAGAAGAAGAGGGGGAGACTTTGGAGGAAATAGAGGAGTGGCTAAGGATAAATATCACTTTAGAAGGAAAATCATCTCCTTTAGACTCCTTAAATAAGTTTGTGTGATTTTCCCCTAAAGCTTCTTCTAGTGTAAAGGAGAAGAAGGGGAAGGATTCCTCTATCATACCTAAGATAGTCATATATGATGAAGAGGAGTCAATGGAAGAAGAGAGTGGGAGGGGCACATACATTGTACTTGAATATGATGAGTCCTCAGCAAGTGAATGAACCCCCTCCCTACCACCTCAAACTAAGTTAGAGAAGTAATGATATAGATGGAGGAAACTTAGCTTCAGTGAAGTCAAAATGTAGAGGGCACAAGAGGGCACAAGAGCTAGAGGAGAAAAAAGGAGAAATGACAAAGGCTAGGATACTAAAAGAGGTTATTAAAAAGGTTGAGTCCAAAGAACAAAGTAAAGAGGAGTAAAAGGTGTATAAGGGAGAAGGAAGGAAGGATAAAAAGGAGAAGAGCCTGAGGAAGTAACACATTCAGGTGCATCGATAGAAGAAGAATTAAATCACAAGTGGCAGGACATGGCCCTAGACCAAGAGAATATTTATGCACTACTAAAGTTGCACCAAAGATGAGAATGCATGAGGGTTAAGGGCATGTCCTAAGCTAAGATATATTAATTAGAGTCTAAGGAGATAGAAGTAAGAGAAAAAAGTGTGAAGCATAGATTGCATAGAGGAAGGTCAAAAAGGAAAAGGCCAAGAAAAAGGAGGCAAAGAGGAAGGCCAAGGAATAAAAGGCCAAAAGAAAGGAAAGAGAGGAAAAGGTAGCCTAGGTAGAAAGGGCCTAGATGATGAAGAAAAGAGAAAATAATAAGGTTTCCATTAGTTTATAACTTGGAGAGGAGAGGATACCAGAAAAGGTGCCTAGCACCTCCACTAGAACAATATAAGAAACTACACTATAGGTGCACCCTAGCTCTGAAGGGGTACCTAGAGATAAAGAAGGTGATACTAGCACCTTAGAAAAATAAATGGAGAAGGAGATAGAGGCCCCATTGGGGTGAGAAGAGAAGAATGTTGGCATAATGGAAGCTCATGCCAAAGAGCCATGACAAGAGGAAATGGATGAGGTGGAAAATTCCATGAAATAACCACAAAGCTCAAACTTAAATAGCTAGTCAAGTTCATAGACAAGGTAGAGCCATCCCTTTTGCATGGTATGGATACCTAGAGAATGAAATAGGTTTACAAGGTTTTCACACTTGTAGAGTAGATGCTTCTTAGGATGAGGCCAATGTTTGAAGAGCCAGAAGACCCTTGTGAGGCCTTAAGAAGATAGTTGAACAAAAAGTTGGACATGGTGGAAGACCTCTTAACCAAGTTAGAAGACGGCATAGAAGAAGCATATGCCATATTTTGAAAAATTATCACCCAAGCAATAGTCATTTATGTGCACCTTAAAAAGGCAAAGGAGAAAAAAGATGCCTTGTTCCAACACTCCTTAGTGAGATAAACTGAGTATGTACAAGTAATGGAAAAGGTCAACACCTTGAGTACCCAACCAAAGACCTAGGAGCAATACCTAGAGGCTCTCTTTCATGCCTTCCAAATGAAGGTAAATGAGCAAAGAGATATCTTAGATGGCAGGGTAAGGTGAGCAAGATAAAGGCTTGATGTCTTTAGGAAAGAACTAGAAAACATAAATGTTCTCGCTCTTGAGTGTACCTCAACTAAAGTAGATGGCACCATTGATGAAATAAATGTATTTATAAAAGACTTTGAGAACTTTAAGGAAGATTTAGAGTAGGGTGTGCCTAAGTTTTACACATCAAAGGCACTAAAAGGCTAGTTTGAGGTAGACTAGATATTTTACATGGGGTAATGTTGGGCCTTATTTTCTACTAACTATGTGGACCATGCTAACTCAACCTATCTCAACATGATGAAATCTTGTGGAGTGATTGATTCATTTTTTTACCTTTTTGTGCTATCTAGAATAATCCCTAAGGATCCCACACTGGCTAACATTTAGTTGCATGGTACCAACCTTAAAAGGACATCCTTATAGGAACTTATACGTGGTAGCTTGAGAAGCATAGGTGTTAGGATAATGGATTAGGTAGGATTAAAACCCCTTAGTGATAGCTTAACATACAATGTGAATTCATCTAACTTGGGTAGCATAGTAGAGCTGATAGAATAGCAAATCCCAATAATAAATCATCACTCAACATGCACCTATCTGGCATGGCAAGAAGATGTCTATTTGCCTATAAAAGAAGGCTTGTATCTGAAAAAGGGGGAAAAATTAATATAATGAAGTTTTTCTAAATTAAAGAGCCACCATTAAGTATTTATATTATGTATAAACTAGGATAGGTACTCTGAATGTATAGCCCAAGCTTGCCTATAAGCCACTAGGCACAAGTAAGGTTAAATACAAGTACTTGCTCTATTTTCATGTCTTTAACTTTGTATGTTGAACTATGAGTCAATGAAGTATGTTAAAAAAATAATAAAGTATTGATTCTTACATTATAGTTTGTGATGTGATATGTTTATGACTTATTTTTATGTAATCAATGTTATAGTTTCTTTACTTTAAATGTTTCTTCGTATAAAGGTTCATCCTTGGTTGCTAATGGCATCCTTGTGTCATTTAGTGACTTTAACCTACCTATATAATAGACTAAGTGTTGGAATCAACATGTGACAAGACCCTAATGACCATGCCTATATCACAAACCTATTTAAGGTGCACTTTAATCCAAGTCATTACCGTGAATCAACGAAGTGCCTGAATTATCCTTACTCACCATCCCTATAGCTTTCATCATTAAGAAGCTTTGTCTAGTAAATATGAATTTGCACATAGGATTTATGCCATTGAGAAAGCTCACTCCCATTGAGCTTCCTTAGGATAGCCTAGTACCAATAGGCCACTTAAACCCATCCTAACAATGACTAAGTCCTTTTGAAGCCAAATTTGTGACATGTTTCAACTAGCCCAACGTGAGCCCAGTCCCTTCACTATTGCACTTTAAATGGGCACATAAGGCTTGTGCCTTATGTGTAATTGATGCGAACATAGGAGTGTGTTAAATGTTGTGCACAAGAACCTATTATGTTTTTACATAGATATATCAAGCATATAACTAAATTGGATTGACTGCTAAGGGCATGACTAAGCGCAAAAGCTAAACTAGTGAACTTTTTTATAATAAACATAGTCAACATTTGCACTCAACCCAAACCAGTTAGGTAGAAAGGTGCATGAGAGAGTATGTAGAATCTTGGAGTGATAAATGGGTTGAGAGCACCTTAATCATGATCATAGTGGTCTCAATAATATATTACCATATGGAAACCATGCAGATAAGGGCTCTAATAGAGCAACACATAGTCCACATCAAGACCTTGTAGATGGTGAACTTTCCCATAAGCTTGTTTTAGGTTTTTATGCATTAAAGGAGATATCCATGTGATCAGGTTATAAAAAATTATTTATATCATCTTTGTATCTTGGATAATCTCAAAAAACATTTAATTTTCTTGGGGCAATATGGTAAGTACCCTCTATATTCTCTCAGATAGAGGGTACTCCCCTAGCATGCAAAGTTGTAGATTTTGGAGAATGGAGATAAGAGAATGAGTCAGGGGTTGTTTTAAACTCAAAATAAAATGTGGAAAGCTGAATTAAATCTAGACCAACATGAATAACCATTCACAGGTGAGTGAAACATGCTAGAATGGTCTAGACCTTCAAGGATGTAAATAAGTCTATTAGGCCTAGTTTAGGCCTAAAGCCCAAGTAGGGGGTCATTATGACTTTAAACCTTAAGTGATCATTCTAACAATTGTGAAAATGTTTATATGGATATTTAATATGTGTTCAATATATAAGTATGTAACGGAATCCACATGAAAGTCATTTTTGTCTTAACACCCCATTAGGCCTGCACGAAATGAAAGAAAAAACCCGAGTAGGCAATTTGGATTGCTCACATATTATTTTATACTTTGAATGAGATATCAAGTTACATGGAAAAGTTGAAGAGGGTCATAATCTACTATTTTGTGTAATTGTCTCACTATTCCAATGTTAGATCTTTATAAACAATCCCTAAGGGTGGAAATGACCTAAAACCCTCTAAAACCCTTAGAAATAACCTTATTGGAAAAAAAAGGAAGGAGATGAATCATAATGGACCAAAATTTCATTGGAAGTGGTTATATATTATATAAGACTCACTAAGGATTCTCCCCATCAACTTGAGTGCTACCCTACTTGTATAAACAAGGTGGAAATAATGTTTTCCTGAATATTTTTGATGTTTTACAAGTTATAAGAGGTTTAAAGAGATGAAAAAATATTTGTGAGAGATTTTAATGAGACTTAATATAACTCACTATGATCATTTCATGATTCATTAAAAATCCTAAGTGTTTTTTAAAGTAGCTTCATCTCAGCCAATCAAAACTCGCATAGTAAGCTAGTGAGAGAGTGAAAATTATAAGTGTGAGTTCATTTATGGTCTACCTGATTAATATAATGATATGGGAGGTATTAAAATGTTTCATTCACTCATTTTTATTTATTTTCATGGAAAATGAAAGCCAAATTTCAGGCCAAGTGTGAGGGGTGAGTGAAAGAAGAGTTATTTGGACTGTAGGTAGTGATAACTCATCTCTAAAAGAATCTTGATGATTAGGGATGTAACCAATGCATGGTAAATAATGTATACAACCCTTGACTCTTAGTGAAATCATTATATCTATCCCTAGTCAGTTTTGGGTCGTTATAAAAGGGCCAAATGATGGATGAAGTTTTTTGAGAAAAGAATGAGGAGTCCTACACCAAATTTCAAGAGTTTATTGCATTTGAGGGCCATTTGTCCTATTAGACCTTGCATGGTATTTCTAAAACTCATTATCCTACGTTTATAGCTCATTTTATCAACATGAGACATGTCTTAGTGACTCTTGGACTTAATTATTTTCTTCTCTTTCTCCAATTCTATAAGTAACAACCATTTTAGATATTATACGCTAATACCACACCATGTACGATGAAGCTATAATGGAATGACATTGTATTTTTCCTTTCAATATTAATTAAATTATAGTTTTGAGTTCATGAATATTTTTCTAAGTTCACAAAGTGATGTATGGTGGAGTTAGTGATAATTATATATCCTTGCTTACCTTATCCTTTCATGTTTATGCAAAAATGCCTATTTTAATAGGTCATATAGAGTGTAGTCAAATATGTTAGACTTATTTAAAGTGTACTATTAATCTTAGAGTGTAAATTTTCCCGTCTATTTCATTTATCTTGCGTTTCTTTCATACATCGCACCTCTATGTTGAAACATTGATGTTATAACCCTTTAGGATTTTGAAGCTAGTTTGTATGCCTTATTTCATTATGTTATGAGTATTATGGTCATGTGGAAATAATATTGGTGTATCACCCCATTAGAATAGCTTAATTTCAAGAAAATTCTAACTCTTTTTCAACAAAAAAACACCAGTGTAGGTGATAAGCATTTAAAGATACATTTAGGGAGTTGGCCCTTTAAATATAGAGGCTTAATTCCACCATAAGTGCACTCACATACTTGGAAGTATTCCCATGTTCCCCAAATATAAAATAGGTTTGAACACCCTCATCTAGGGTGTAAGATTTGGTGACAATAGTTCCATCATAGATCATCGTGCTTAATTTTCAATATGTTTTATGTGTCATATCAAATTATCAGTGTTATGAGTAGATTTAGATTTGTCTTCCTTCACATTTGAAATCATACCTGCATTTTTAACACTTTTATATCATATTAAAAAGAGTTAAAAATATGTTTTGGATATCCCAACCACACCCCAATATGTCACTTAGTGTTTCTTATGTTCCCATACTCCAAAGCGGGTTCAAAACACATGTAGTTATCCCACCTATGTGTATGTGTTCTCAATATTTATCAACTAGAATGAAGTATAACCTATTTGGATTTTTTACTATTGAAAATATAAAAATTTGACTTGTAGTTACATATATACAATATTATACATTTTAAAATGTCAATCTTGACCTATATTTACATAACATGACTTGTGTAAACACATATGGCTCTTGCACACCCGTCTTTGTTATCCATTTACCTTCTGTGAGCTCAACCTTCCCAATGTTCTATGAACCACATTAGAGAATTACATTGCCTATTATTAATATAATTTTTATCCTAATTGTATTTTATCTTGATCATCAAATCACTATTCCTATTTCCCATATGCCTATAGTGACACCCAAATAATTCTAACTACTAGATTTATCCACATGTACCAGATCTATCTATGCACCATTTAATAGTAATTTTGTAAAATTAAATCATAATTATAGATTAACTTGTACATTTAACATTTAGTGTAATGATAGTTTACCCAAAGATTCACCTATTTAAACACATTAGACCTAAGCCTATTCTTATTTAACACTTATCAAGCATACATATAGTATTCATAGGAAACCACTTGGACATTGAGAATAAAAACCTAAATCTTCCAAATCAAAAGTTAATCACAAGGAGTATGCCCTAGGTAAGTGTGAATCACCCCCAACCCAATTTATTTTTCCCATTTTTAGGTGTCAAAAGATATGTTATAGGTTGCATCCATACTAAAATAATATTATTGTACACATACACATGATTGGAAGAACTATATGTTGTTTAACCCCTTTTCAGAGTATTAAAAATGTAGGTAGCTCATAGACACTTAATAGGGGTGGTTGGGGTTATATAAAAAATTAATTTACATTATTTTATGGTAAATATAATGTCAAAAGTGAATCTAATGTTTCAAAGTGAAGGAGATAAAATTATAGACTTGTGCACACATGAAGCTCATGATATTACATAAAACAATAGTTTATAAGCAGGTGTAGTGATTTTTGATGAAGTAGTTTGGAATAAATTACAAGGACATTTATAATATAGGTTAGATGAATATGGATGTCACAAGCATCTAATTTCTATCAGAGTTATCTAAGTGGGTCCCTAAAATTGGTTCTAAGATCTGATTGACTCCAGATCTAATTTAGTCCTTGCTACTACCTGCACATAGTCTTTGAACCAAAATATGATAGTTACAAGATCAATAACATATTATTTTTGGTCTTTTATAAAAATAGTAAAGTATAATAAATTTTTTTTCATTAAGGTCTGCTTAATTAAGACATATCTCAGAGACTCTAAATATTCAAATTTATATGTTTGTAGGTTCACGAATATAAAATAAGGTAAAACATAACCTTACTTTAGGTGATAAAAATTGGCTTAGTGTTCCTTTGATGGGTTTATGTAATTGGATTATTTATGATAGTTCCTTAAGGATGTGAAAATAGATCTCTTAATGTGTAAGAAGTTTTTCAAATGATCTCTAAAGGAAAACTAGTTAAGTGTTAGATATAATTAGCCTTAAGATTGATGTATTTATAATGAATAATCTTTAGGTAATTTAAATTAAAAATGTGTGGGATGACCCATTGGAAGGTTTTAAATTTTAAATATATCTATTTGGAGAACTTGGAAGAGATGCAGGAGAAACCACCAATTTATGAGAGCCAATGCAAGGAGCACAAGGGACAAGTGCAATGGTATCTTGTGGGAGCAAGGATAAATCCATAATATTTAGGAACACTATTAAAATAAACGTGAATCACCAATGGAAGAAGTAATGGATTAGGGCATCCCTTTTCACAA
The DNA here is from genome assembly GCA_037957365.1 of Torreya grandis. Taxonomy (NCBI): domain Eukaryota; kingdom Viridiplantae; phylum Streptophyta; class Pinopsida; order Cupressales; family Taxaceae; genus Torreya; species Torreya grandis. The sequence continues at coordinate 1,285,207 of JARHVA010003488.1, forward strand.
AGAAAGCTATTGTGGCAAGCAAGAACTAAGAGAGATTTAAAGAGGAAGCCAAGCTTTGGATGTGAGTGATCAATGTAGAAGATCAGATCAAAGATGTATCTAGAGTAAATTTACTAAATTTAGAGGTTTAAATGAATGAGGAAATGCTAATATATCTCATCCCTAATCTGCTAAACTGTAATAAACTAGCCATTTCTATCCATTTAGGCCCTTTCACGACACTTTTTCATGCATTTTGCCTAGGTAATGACCTAGACCATATATTTTGTGAAGGAAACATGTGGCTTATGCCATGGGTTTTCTCCCTAAGCCATGGCTTGGGTCAAATAGGGGCCCAAGCAAGTCAATAGCTTCCTGAATGGGTCCTGAGGGGTCCCTAGAGAGTCTATTTGGCATGAGAAAGGGTCAAGATGGACTAAGGATATATGGGGGATCAGAATATCATGCAGGAAAGGTCTAAGTGATTTGCCTATGAATATAAATAGGATAAACAAGGTTAGTAGTATGTACATGAGTTGATGTGTAATCATAGTGAAGAGTAGGGTCACATGAAGTAGGATTATATATGCCCTTGAGGTATGAGAGGTCAGCGGTTAACTAAACAAGGAGTGATATGAATTAATTGGAAGCCACACCTAAGCAAAATAAAGTAATAAATAAAAAATAAAAGAAAACATTACCTACACTTACCAGATAAGGATGACAATAGAAGAAATCAATGGCATGATCCATGGGTAAGAGTGTAAATACTGTATAATCCAAAATTGAACTCCAGATCTAGCTCTAGCTCCTAAATATAAGGGACACAAGTAATATCAAATAAAATCATACTATCTAAAATGAAATTCACCAAGGCATCAACCCTAGTGTTCTCCCTATGAGGGATATGGGTGAACTCAAAATCCTCAAAGAAGAAGAGAAAATTGCATGCTACCTCAAAGAGGGGGAGCAACTCAGAGCTAAGATGACCCAGACACTGATGAGTTAAAATAGACTAAGAGTGAGTCAGAGAAAAATTTTAGATAGCATGTACCTAACTCATATGCATTAATCAAGGTACCAATGATTATGGGATATTTGATGGCATTATTCATTTCACTAATTAGGAAATGACTAGATGCAATAATATCATGGCATCATGGATCATCAATAACCCAAGCAAAAACTACATGTTTTGGGTTGCCTCAACTACCACCATCTATGTGAATCACCTCTAAGAGGTCCACCATGATGGGGGTTGAGGATGTAGGATGAGAAACTATAAAAAGGTTATCTCAATGTAAAACAAAGTGAGTGAGTTGCACAAGGGAGTCAAATAATGAAACCAAGCCATAATCAAAGTGGTTGATAAACACCTATTATAGTAAGAGGCAATAAGGGAAAGTTGGGGGTAGTTTGGATAAAATGAAGACCAATCAACAAGATTAGATCAAGTCCTAAACCACTACATCTGGCTAACACCTCCAACCTATAGCCATGATGAAAAGAGAGAGAGAGAGAGAGAGAGAGAGAGAGAGAGAGAGAGAGAGAGAGAGAGAGAGAGAGAGAGAGAGAGAGAGAGAGAGAGAGAGAGAGAGAGAGAGAGAGAGAGAGAGAGAGAGAGAAATTTATAATGAAATGACTACATAAAATTAGAGAAATGACTAACTAAAATAAACACAAAAAATAACTTTTATCCCTGGGTGCCCACAAAATAGGGCATGAGCCTAGGAGGTCAACAAGGACTTGAAATGGGTCACAGGGACCAAAAAAAGCCCAAGGAAGCCTTGAATTAAAAAATAGAGGCTACCAACATGCTTAGAATGCACCAAAACCCACAAGATAGAGGTCTTGTGGTCTAAAATGCAAAAAAGGGAAAACACCCCAAAAAGGGCCCACAAAAAGCTAAAAAAGAGGCTAAAAATAAGAAAAAGAGAGAAAAGAGGTCATTTTTCACTCTTGTTTTCACTTTGAGAGAGCCAAAGGAGAGCCCATGAGTAACCCAAATCCCAAACATAGTAGAAGAGGACATGAAAGTATGCCAAAGATGCATAGGATGGTCTAAGTAAGTACACTGAATAATTTTTTTGAAAATTTATTCAATTTTTGGGGTTTAGGAGACCCTAAAGACATTTTCACTCATTATAGATGATTCAATAGGAAAATAAAATGAAATAAGGGTACAAAATAACGGGCTTGGTGAGTTAAATTATGGCCCATGGAGTAATAACTAGGGAGCCCTAAAGCTCCCCAAGATGACCAAGCATAGGCCATGGCTTGGCTGGGCCAAATCATGGCTTTACCCAAAAAATCATGGCCCAAGGTAGTAGGGTCCCAAGTTAAGCCCCACCTAATTATATTTCTTTGTCCCATCGGGCATGCTATAATGTAGCTCCAAGAATATGAATGAAACCACCAGTGTTTGGTAGGGTGATAAATAAAACCACTAAGAGGATATAAGGCTAAGGGGTTATATGGGCTATAGGAGGTCTATATTGGCTATCCAATTTGTCAGCTTACACCAAGCTATAGATAGACTTGTAAACTAGGTTGGGGCTAGCATGAAAAATTACACAAAGTATGTAAGCACCTCTAGTGGATTCAACCATATTAAATCAAGTATCTAAGACTATATTATGGATTGCATAAACAATGTGAAAGTAATAATACTAAATGAAATAAGATAACTAATGAAATGTAAATCTAGAAACTAAGACACTTTGAGGCTAAATGAAAGATGTTTCAAAAAAATAATGATGTTTTCAAGAAAGGGTTCAAGAGCATGCCTATTCTATATTTGAGATATCTTTCCAAAGCAATACTACTATTTTCTAACAATGCAATGTTTTATTTTTAGCAAGAGAGAGAGAAGGTTTGAACAAGTTTTCTAGTTTATCTTGGGCATGTATATTTCTACTATGTAATAAGTAAATCTTCTAAAGAGATAAATAATATGCAATAAAGTAATATTTCAAGCAATGAAAGTACTCTTTAATGATGCATAAATGCAAGAAAACTTCAAAAACTACATTAAACAATGCACAAAATAACTAATTTACTAAAAAAATTCAAACCCTAGCATATATACTACTGAAAATAAACAAACAGTTTAAATTTTCAAAGCAAAGTGCCCTCATAACAAACTCAAATAACGTTCAAAATTTCTACCAACTGATTATCCAAGCTAAGAAGTAAGATAGGAAGAAGATCAGGCTACATGTAGGCTGAGTCTAGACCAAGAGCCAAAAGTTGTGGAAGAGATGTAGGATAAGCCACCTATCTATGAGAACCAATACAAGGAGCACAAGGGATAGGTGTAATGGATCCTTGTGGGAGTAAGGAGAAATCCACAAGCTTCAAGAACACTATAAAAATCAATGTGAATCACTAATGGAAGTAGTAATGGAGTAGGGCATCTCTTTTCATAAAAAAAGCTATTGTGTTAAGCCAGAACCAAGAGAGATTCAAAGAGGCAACCAAGTTTTATATATGAATGATCAATGGAGAATATAAGAGCAAGGATACATATACAGTGAATGTACTAAATGTAGAGGCTCAAATGAATGATGAAATGACAATATATCTTAGCCCTAATCCACCAAACCATAAAAAACTAGTTGTTTCTAGATGTTTGGGCCCTTTTGGGACACTTTTTCACACATTGTACTTGGGCCACGACCTAGGATATGGTTTTTGTGAAGGAAACATGTGGCCTAGGCTACAAGTTTGCTCCTTAAGCCATGACCTATGTCAAACAGGGGCCCAAGCAAGTCAACATCTTGAATGGCTCTGGAGGGGTCCCTAAAGAGTCTATTTAGTGTGAGAAAGGGTCAAGATGGATTGATAATGTATGGGGGATGAGAATATCATGCGAGAAAGGTCCAAGTGAGTGGCCTATGACTCTAAGTGAGATAACCAATGTTGGTAGTCTGCACATGAGCTGATGTGTAATCATAGGGAGAGAAGGGTTATATGAAGTATGATTATAGTATCCTCTTCTCTTCCACAATTTCTAGGTTAAAAAATGATGTCACACATCAATTTGCTTCATCTAAGAATGATACTCAGGGACCTTTTCTAGACATATTATGATTTGAATTTTACAATTTATCTTTACATTATTTTGAGTGAACCCAACCATAAAACACAACCTTTGAAGCCATAAGGATTCCTTGATCACATGAGTACCTTTGATGTGATTATATTTTATGGTGGATATAATAAAACTAGCATATTATTTACTTATACAAATTACAACTCCACCAAACAAGTTAAACACATATGCATTGGTATATCTATGACAATCTTGTTATCTAACCCAATTAAAATCTACAAAAACTTATAGATTCAATATCTTTCTATCACCAGTTTCACCTTGATGTAAAATTTCATAATCCAAAGTCCCATGTAAATACTTAAATATCCTATTCATATCCATCATGCTCCTTACTTTGTTGGACACAAATATGCTCACTACTCCCATTTCATGTGCAATGTTAGGTTTTGTATATACCATTTCTTACACCAATCTTCCCAATGAAATCACTTATGAAAATTAAATCATGTCTTACAACTCTTTTTATGTCTTGGTAAATTACGTAGTATAAGTTTATAACCATTTTGAAAAGGTGTACCCACAAGTTTTCAATACTACATCCTAATCCTTTCCAGTATTGTCTCAACATACTTCCCCTAGTCAAGTAGAGACTCTTATTAACATGATCTTTTTTTATTTCTATATTGAATTTAAATATTTTGATACCAATATATTTAATGTCAAATTACACAAAAAAATTGATGATTAACTTGTTTTATATGATTTTGTAAACTTTTACCAACAATATGTCATCCACATAGAGAAATATGATGACAAATTTATCACCCTCCACTTTGTAGTAAACATAAGGATGAAATTTGTTATGTGTAAGCCCAAGTCCAATCATATAACTATAAAACTTATGATTACACATTTTAGGTGATTGTTTCAAGTCATATAAGGACTTCTTTAATCTGTAGACCAAGTCCTCTTTGATTTTCACTTTGATTTTTTTAGGCTATGACATGTAGATTTCTTCTTCAATATCTCCATGCATAAGCATTATCTTAACATCCATATGATTTATCTCAAGATCAAATGCAACATTAATAGTTAAAGGAAATATAATGGAATTCAATTTTATAATAAGATAAAAAGTATCACCAAAGTAAATTCTATTTATGAGAATCGATTTACTAGCAAGGAACATTACACTTCTATAGTTTACCTTGTGCATTTTTTTTCTTCTTGATAACCCATTTTTAGTCTATATGTTTTCATCTAGGCGGAAAATTTACCAAGTCCAAGTCTCATTCTTGTCTAGTGGATTCATTTCCTCCTTCATGAATTTCTTTCAAGACTTTCTCTCATTGCATCCAAGAGCTTCTTTTACCATCTGGGGTCTTCATAATTAGTCACAGATAACATGAATTCAAAATGAAAATATAGTGGGCTATATCTCTTAAGAATTTTGTGCACCTATTCTTATCTCCTCAAAGTAGGAGTTACAATTTTCTAATCATAGTAATAATTGCACAATCCTCTTATTAAGACTCTTAATCCATCACATCATACTCAGCTACATGATATTTAGCATCTACATCAACATGAATCCTTTATATTTATTTCTTTGTCTACTTATTTGGTTCTTCTTGTGTAATAAAATTACACAACTCCCTGATGGCTACATTATGACTATAGACCACCTTCTTTATCTTAGGATTTTAAAGATTGTACCCATTACAACCATTATTGTATCCAATAGTGATACACTTTACAAACTTAAAAGTCAAGTTTAGATATTTTTTCCTTTGGAATATGGGAATAAGGTTAAAACCAAAGATTCATAGGTGTTGAAAGCATGGATTCTTACCATTCCATACTCATTACATATTATTATCAGAAACACTAATGTGGGTGATCTATTGATAAGGTAACAAACAATATCCACTACTTCAACCCAAAACATTTGCTCCAAGTTCCCACCATAGAGAATATACCACCCCTTGTCCATTAACATCTTATTCATCTACTTTGGAACTCCATTATACTATGGTTTATATGGAGTGTTTTTTCTTTAATTTTTCACTACTCTCAAACTTACTCCAATTTTTTTTAGAAATATTCACCCCCATTTTTTGTGTATAATGCTTTGACCCTTTTCTCCATATGATTCTCTATAAGGGATTTTAACTCCTTTGATTTCCTAATAAAATTATATTTATTTTGGAGAAAATATATCTAGGTATTATGAGACAAGTCATCTATGCATGACACATAAAATACAAATTTATTTAGTGATGGGACGTCTACTAGTCTAGACACAACACTATGGATAACCTACAAGATTACACTTGTTTAAGAATTTTTTTTGGGTAAATTCATACAAATATATGTCACATCACAATTTCAAAGTTAAATTACTTATTAGGTTTTGATTTAATAAATGGCTTTGTATTCCATGTGGATTTGACTTGGATTGGTTATTGACTACTATGGATTTTCATATATAGTTTTTGTTTATTTTATTTTAAAAATTATGTTAGATGGAAATTCATTTCTATCTCATTTGAATTATTCTAGATAGATTGGAAATGCGTATACTAAGTTTCAACAAATTTATTTGTTGTTTATACTACTTATGATTATAACACTATTTTGATACTCTAGCCTATTTTAAGCACTCTTTCTGTTGTTATTAGTGTGTGATTGCAATGCATGTTTCCTTCTAGTAAAGGGAGAGTATCATTGTGGAGATTGAGGTAGATTTGATACTAATGGTACTAGAGAGAAATATATGTATACAAGTCTAAGGATGTTTATTGATAATGAATCTAGAGTTAACACCCACATGCCACCTAAGAAATATACATAGTTTTTATTTCTCATTCTTTAGTGAATTCCATGGTTAATAATGTTATGTGTTTTGATATATTTAAATTTATAGTTAAGATTGATTGGTTGTATGCTATTGCTTCTAATATAATTGATTCCATGGTATTCATTACATATTTGTTGATACTAGTCTTTGAATATGGACTTACTGGTGATGACAAAAGTATTAGTGTATATAGATGAATAATATCACACCAATACCTTTATCATCATTTGATGACTAAAATTGAAGTTAGATATGTCTAAACAACCAATCGACATCTATAAACTTGTTTATCTAGTGTTATTTTGACTTAATGACTGTATGAGCTTTACTTGTCACTGTTATGACTTACTTTGAAATATGATTTTTAAATTTCCATGTTGCTATCTTATTTGAAATTGTTTAGATTACCTAATTGAGAATTATATTTAATTAAGTCATAATCCTATTTGGCATATAACTTATACTGTACTTCATTAGACATTGTTGTCCTTATATTGACTTGCAAGAGTGACTTGTCACTTGATGATGAGATTATCAATGTGGATAGCCAAAGCCTATCACATCAATAAACCCATCTTCATATTCAATTAAGATAAATTATATACTACCTTATGAAAATAGTTGACACTTATTGGATTATCATATTTGTCTTATAATACTTTTTGGTCTTGGACTTGTTTGGCTTCCATTTTAAGCTTGTACTTTGTGATATTTGATTTTTAAAGTTTATGTTTGTTATGTTATTGTATACAATGAAAAATGGTAAATGATTTGGTCCTATTTGAATCAATGTTGATATACATTATTTAAGGAAAAAATTATACTATGTTGATTAATTGAAATAATTTTTTAAGGGTCATGATCTTAAGAAAATCTTGATTACTAAGCATTAGAGATAAAACCATGAAACCATGCTAAGCCTCAAGATATGATTAAAAAATTAAAAAAAAAATCATATTTTAATGTTATTATTAAATGATTATGGAATAAAAATTGGGTCACCAACCTGACCAAATATTAAAAGGAATTTATAAGTATGTTGAGTTCTAAAGAAGCTTGTTCTAGAATATTATGGAGATTAGGGTTAGGCTTTGTGTAATGTCTTTCTTTGAATTTTTTTTCATCATTAGTTTGCATAACTTAAATGTAAGGGAAGCCTTGGAATATTTTAGATCTAAGGTTTACAAGCAAGAAAAAATGATTTATGTTAAGAGTACTATGAATTTATTCTTAATAACTTGTAGTCATCATTTTGATCACAACCATGAAACAATCCATTGACAACCATTTCAGGCTTGTAGAAAACTATAAAAAAGGGTTTAAGGGTGGAAGATATGAGAAATGGAAAGTTGAGGAATATTTATGAGTTCAAATTTGAACCACACCCTCTTTGCTCATTTTTTCTAAAACTAGGTAAGAGAAAAAATTTCATTCTTTAATCCTCTTATGTATATATAAGATGAAGCATTTTATATATTTTTAACACACCAGTATGAATATAAAATCAGCCTCAGATTTGTGCTATTTATTATTAGTTGTAACCATTATTGTAATTCTAGATTGCCTTGATTTTAGTTGTGTTGAATTCTTGTTAACTAAAAATTTGTTCATATTGATCTTACTATATTGACCTATTATTTTCTATGACTAAAATATTATTATTTTTGGTTTTATATATAAAATAGGAATCATAATGAGTGTGCACATTGGTGTGCAATAATACACTAATTTTCATGCCTATTTGATTCTTATACTCTTGTCCTGACTTAATAAATCAAGAAAAATAAATTTTGGTAATGAGTCAAATGTGGTTACCCTAATAATATCTTGATTTAACCTTGCAAGCATAACATGCATAGAATTTCAAAATAGAAGATAAGAACTGAGTCAGATTTAGATTCATGGTTAGTGTCTACATTTATGATTTCCTTTTATTATTAACTATCTCTTTATTGATACAAATTTTGATTAGAATTCAAGGCGAGTTACATAAAATTGATTTGAATGAAATAATATTAAATATTGTTGGAAATAAGTTATTGTCTTTAATATAGGGGAAGAGATTAAAATTCAAGTTATCTTCGATTTGGTTTAATGACTATCTCATTACAATAAACTTGAAATTAAATTGATTGAAGTTTGTTATGAGTTTTATAACTAAAATATGCATCAAATCAAGTTGTATAGAAAGAAATTCCTCATTTTTCAGACTTTTGGAATTACTTATGAAATGTTATTGTCATGTTGTTATATGGATCTCTTGATTTGAATAGACTTGAAGATTGTTTGATTAAGATTTATTTGACTATTTATAGTTATAAATCATGTTTAACTCTAAAATGAAATGTTGTAGCATGTTTTCAATTTAAGCTTAGGGTTAAGAATATAGAAATGAAATGGAAAAAGGGTGATAATCAAATCTATAGTAGGCCAATTAAATTCTAAACTTAGATATAAACATACACTAAATTTATTATGCTAAGATATTATAAATATAGAAAGTACAAATAGGCTAGATATTTAAATGAAAAAGAATATAAGTACTTAGCTTATTCTAATGCTAATGTAGTTCTAGATTTGGAATAGGCTAAAATCAAGTGGGAAGATAGTACTAGAATAGTTATCGGATTCTAGATCTAGTGCTTCTAGTTATCTTGGCAATTATGTCATCCCTGGATGGTTGCATTAATGTTACTATCTAAGTTTGATGATAGTGTCTTGTATGGAATATTTGGTGAAATAGGATGCAACCATGTAGAGGCTTCTAGGTTTTGATTTGCCTTCACTCTAGTGCATTCAGATCTAGGTCATGGAATGCCACTCTTCATGAAATGGAAAAATTGTAGATTTCCATATTCAATGTGACCTTGGAAAAAATGGGTCAATGGGCACACAATATCAAGTTGAACCAAATGACCCCACTATTAAAGGATGTTGCCTACATAGAAAATAATTCAAAGAGGTCCTCAGATTGATGTAGTTTTCCCCTATGTGTGAATCAGGCAATGTGTGTAAAGTAAGTACAATAATGACCTAGATTGTAGCTTAGAAAATTAGGCTCTTCGGCTACTCCTTTAGTAATTCAGACCTATAGATGTGCAGTACCTATGACTAGTTTGGAAATAAGAATAAGTAGGGAAGATTTATTCAATTGAATTTTCTTTGAATTATCTTTTATCTTATTGCTAAGTGAGGAATGAATGAAGGTTGATCTTGTATTTATATCAATCCCTTTTGAGCAATAAATCAAATTAAAGAACTTAAGTTGACCATAATAGTTTCATTTAAAAATGGATGACTTTAGGGTACTAGACACTTACATTAGGTAGGAGAGTAATGTTTATGCTAATGTCTATCTCAAAATTAAGTGTCTAGGGAGTAGAAAAACATGTATAAGATCAAAACTTACAGAGGTATAAAATAAGTACATTTTAAGCATTCTATTCAAGATAAAATGTATATGTCATCAATATAAGACCGGCCAGACTAAGAGATAGGACAATGGGTATAATATAAACCATATGCAAGGTTTTCAGTACCAATGAGAGTGTATAACTAAGAGGAATAGCCAAGTTTTGAGTTTTCCAAGTGTAGGAGAGTTAGGTGCTACATAATCAAAAAATATCATCTATAAATCCCAAACAAATTCTAAATACATGCATTTGATAAAATATTTTTTATTTTTAGTATTAACTTTATAAGACCATTAATTTTGTTAGTGTGTATCATCAATTCTCATTTATTATTAGAAACTTATTTCAATTGGACATGGTGTGGAGATTTTTTATGTATTTTATGCTTAAAATTTGTGACTCTGATAATAGTTTTTAGAGGTTGTAAGTAACCATTTTATTGATGAAGATTATCAACAAATAAATTGACTTATTATTTAAAATTAAGTTTGTAATGACTCTTTCATAGGTTAGTTACAAAATTTTGGACATGATATTATTTATTTTATTAACTATGAGTTTTTCAAGGTGATAGATGTGAGACTCTTTTTCACTTTCCATTTTCTAATTAAAATTAGTGATTTAAATAATGTGTGAGTGATATTTTTGTTAATTTAGTGTCTATATTATAATGTTTTTTATTCTTTCAAATTGTGGTACTTTTAATAACTTATGAGAAATAAAGTAAAGCTTGATAATTTTATTTATATTTGTATAATGAATATGAAGTAAATATATATTTCATTCTAAAATGATTTAAATCTTTCTTTGTATGTTTGTGTGAAAAAAATCTGTATATAAATGAACTTAGAAGCCTAATTTAGCTTTAGGACTCTTTTTTGACTTGCATGAATCCTCATAAAAGTGAATGGATGATTATGATTAATATAAGTGGTATGGGGATATTTAGAAAATTGATATTGTGTTTGTTTTCTTGTATGGATTATTAACAATCCTTGGGAAGTGAGAGGATGATGACACTTTACATAGGTGGTATGGGATACATGTGTGATGAATGATCATTCTTCTACTTCTTAGAGATTGCTCAACCCTCATAATGAGTCATGATTATTTATATGGATATCTTTATGTTGTAGAGTAATTTTAGGAAAGATGTGTTTGGGTAATTAAGGAGTTATAAATGTGAACACTATGTGGATGGTGTTAATTCCCTAGTTTCACCTTTACTTTGTAATTATGAATGAATTACTGAGTCTAGATGCAACAAGTGGAACCACTAATCATACATCACATTTCCATAAGTATACATATTTATTATATATTAGGAAAAGTTTATTTTCTATTTTAATTAACTACCTATTGACCATTTTGGTCACCATAGAAGAGCAACATCCAAGTTCATTTTAAGGCTTCAGGTTCATCAGTAAGTTTTTAAAGTTCACAAAGGGGTTCGATAAGAAGGATAAGTTAGAAAAGGATCAATAATTTATGATTAAGGAATTTTTGTCTTTGCATGTTGTGGCATGAATGCCTTAAAAAGAAAATAATTAGCATGTTTTAAAAGTTTGCCTTTGTGTTTTTTGTTAAGAAAAGTGGTCTTCGTATTTTTTTTCAAAGAGTGAGTTGAAGGTTTTACACAAATATGAAGTCTATAGAAAGCTTGAAGACTTCATGAAAATTATCTAAGTGTTTTACTCTTTAAGGGAAAATGATGTGAAATTCAGCCATATGTTGTCTAATAACAAGATTCACATCATGGTGCCACATCTCAGTGTAAAGGACTTCTTACTGAGCCATGACTTGAATGAAAAAAGGGCAGGGTGGATCACCAAGGTAATGGAGTACAATGTGGAGATCAAGACTACCAAGATGTTAAGGGGAAGAGGGTTGTGCGAACACCTTGCTATAGACCTCAAAGAACCAAAGGAAGGTGTTTTGATACTTCATGATGAAGCTGCAGTAGAAGTAACTATAATCATGAAGAGTTGGGCATAAGACATGGTTCATTTGCTTCAAATTGGTGAGTGTCCACAAGGCCTTGATAGAGCTAAGAGGAGATATTTTAGGTTTGAATCTCTTCCTTATGTCGTGGTTGATTGAGTGTTATTTAGAAAGGACTTTTTAGGGGTACACTTGAGATGCATTGATTTAGATCAAGTCGATAGGGTACTGTCTAAATTTCATGATGACCAATTGGTGGTACTTTACTCCCAAGCCCACAGTTACAAGGATTATAAGGGCTAGCTATTTTTAACCCACACTTTGTTCAGAGACACTCATGCTTGGGTGAGGAGATGCTAGATATGTACTCTCTTTGATGGAAAATAGTGGCTAGTTGTAATGCCTCTACAACCTATTCAAGTGGAATATCCTTTCATGTAATGGGGTTTGGACTTCATAGGGATGATCAAACCTCCTAGTGCTAGCCAAAAGTGGGTCTTGATCGCTAAAAATTATTTCATGAGATGGGTAGAAGCTATTACTTTGAAGGAAACCAATGAGAGTGTGGTCCTAGACTTTTATGAAGCCCTGGTGATGAGATTTAGAGTCCCAACCATAATCATTTTAGACAATAGATTGGATTTTTTAGGAACTAAGATAAGCAAATGGGCATTAGGATATGGCATCTATCTCAGTACTTCCTCCAATTACTACCCACAGGGGAATGGGCTGGCTGAGTCCACCAATAAGAACCTGATCAGGATCATTAAAAGGATAATGCAAGAAAATCAAAGGACTTGGCATGCCAAGCTGAAGACAATCTTGTGGGCAAACAAGATCACTTCAAAGAGGGTAATTAAAAATTCATGATACACACTTGTGTATGGAAGGGAAGCTAGACTTCCTATTTCACTTGAATTACCAGCCTTATATCTTTCCCATCAATTGCAATTAGAAGAGAGTGACGGCATGGAGGTTAGATATTGTGAATTAATGGAGCTTCAGGAGGTAAGAGACCAAGCCATGGATGCCATGACTAACTGCCAGCAACAAACAAAGAAATATTTTGACAAAAAATCCTCATCAAAGGACTTCTTAGAAGGTGATATTGTTTTGAAATGGGATGAAGACCGAGCTAAACCTGGAAAGCACACAAAGTTTGATACCTTGTGGAGTGGTCCATATGTCATCACCTAATGCAAGCAACATAATGCATTCCAACTCTCTAGGTTGGATGGTGAAGAACTACATATCCCAGTCAATGGGATATATCTTAAATATTGTCACTAACCTTCTTTTATTATGTACATAATTTTCCTATTTTTTCCTTATTTTTCGTAAGTGATTTTGTGCATGTTTGTATTTTTTTAGCCTTTTGTGTGTTTTCTTTACCATTTGAGGTAAATCTTCATTGGTTCTTAAGCTTTTCAAGGTTATTGCTAGCCTTTCAAGCTATATCCTGACTCCATGCCCAATGGACATTTAAGCCACAAGTCTTCTCCAGCATAGCAGGCATGTTTCCCTTGTGAATCACCAAATGTGTTGACCAATTTTGGTCCTATAGACCAAAATTGAGCACCCCTTCTTTTCTTGTCCTTTGCAAGGCCTATTAGCCAGTTTTTGATGAGTTCACTCCACTACAATCTTATGGGTTTTTCTCTATAGTAGGCTTGTTTCCATAAAAAACCAAGTGTTTTGAGTCTTGCAAGTATTTGGGTGGATTTGGAACTCATTTTGATCTTAGATGTTTAACAGAGTAACCAAGTCACTTCAGAGGGCCTTTTATCAATAGAATAGACCAAACCAAGTTCAAGGCTAGGGGTATTTTATGAAAGTCTAAAGGGTAGGTACCCTTGTGAAGGGCACTTAGGTGCCAAATAGTACCTTTATAATTCTTCCAAAAAGTGACATAGAGGCCGAGAAGCCCTTGCAGGAGGTAGGAAATTGATAAAATGTACCTTTATAAAAGCCCAAAGGGACACTTTTGGCTTAAGGTGTCCTTGAGGAGGGTAGATGGTCGAAGTAAAAGGCCAAGGCAGAAAGCCATACAGAAAGATTTCCTTCAGAAAAGTGACAAGCCAAGAAATGGATTTTTTTGAACAAAATGTCTAAAGAAAATCCATGAAGAAACCTAAGGAATGAATTTATTTAGATAAAATGTCTAAAGGAATTCCTTCGGACATTTTATCTGAATAAATTCACCAAGGAAATTCAAGAAGAAAACTAATGGCATGAATTTATTCAAATAAAATGTTTGAAGGAATTCCTTCAAAAATTTTGTCTAAAGAAATTCAACAAGACAAAAGCTCGAAGGGTAGGTTCCCTTTTGGAGGATACTTGACCATCAAAAAAGACCTCATTTTTTTGAAGGGTCACTTTCGCTTTAGGAAAATTTCATTTGCAAAAAGCTGAAGGAATTGCCAATAAAGGATGACAAGCCCACTAACGTTAATTTTAAGGTAATAAGCTAGCTATTTATTTTTAAATATCTAGTGACAAGCTCGTGAACGTCAAATTCAAGGAAGAAAAAAAGCCATTAGTTTTCAAATGATGACAAGCCCGTGGATGTCAATTTTATGGTGATAAAATAGCCATTGATTTTCAAATATTTGATGATGGGCCCATGAATGTCAAATTGAAGAAGATGGATTAGCCATCGGAGAAAGGCCAAATAACAAATCTTTTAGATAAAATTTTCAAACTAGTAACTTATAACTCATTTAACTCTTTACCAAAGTTAGCTAATGGTTAATATGCGATGCCAAATTAGTTGTAAACTACCTCTTTTACCTAGCAGTTCAATGCCTTTTAAGAGACATGTTTATAAATCCATATTGAGAATATGTTTTGGTTTACTAAATATCTAGTCTGAATAAGTGATTGTTATAAAATTTATCCCACATACAAAGTACAAATTAATATGCACAATTTGCTAAGATCATTTTTGAAAATTGAATGCATTACTTACCTCTCAAACACTGATGAAATTTACTTGATTCAGAGGAATTTGTTTTTTCCAGTCCATGTTTACCATCTTCCATGTTATTCGTTCCTTCATTGATCTCCTCTCCAAAGCTGTGCCCTCCTCTTTCTTCCCCAATGCATAGACTGAAAAATCTTTGTCAATGTTTTCCCTTAAATAGAAAATAGGCACTACTTTTTTTTTCCAAATTTTTGGTTTTTGTTTTTATTTTTACTAAATTTAAAACCTCTAATTATTATTATTTTTTATATATTTTTAATTATTTTTATTATTTTTTCCTATTTTTTCCTTTTTCAAGATAGTTCTTTTTTTAATATATTTTAATATGAAATGCTCGATTTCATATTTTTAATTAAATTAAATTAGCATTTAACTAATTTTAAGCCATTAATAATAAATTCTAAAATTCATAAATAATAACCCGTATTTTAATTTTATCTTTATTAAAATTGCTTCTACATGTATTAATGACACATCATGTTAAACATAAAAAGCAATTTACTTCTACAATTTCACCTACTCAGCCAAATCACAAAAAAAATACTTCAAACAAACACCAAACACACTATAAGAAATTAAATACATTTCTACCATGACTAACTATTGTGTGTGTGTAGGTTTTCACCAACTCTTTGTAGGCCTTCGATATCTCCATCCACATCACCCTATCCAATGATGCTCTCCTTCCGGCAAGCTCGAGGGATGAATTATCCTGTGTCCACCTCAAAAAATATAGGTAATTAGATCATATCACATGATAAATATAAACTAATAATATAATTGAAACAATACATTAATATGCTTAAAATATAACAACATACATTAACCAACTCATAGTAAAAAATCATGTATTATCATCTAACTAAGCAACATTCTACTATTCCATAATAGTATAAATCTCAAGTTTAGTCAGAAATATAAACCAATATCATATGTGTCCACTATAATCATCCATAAATAGCCAAATAATTTGCTTAGCAAGGAATCAAGATGCAATAATAGGTGTCAATGATGCCCATGCCACCTTTATCACATAGGAAGCAACAAATATCCCATGTCACCCTATGAAAACCCTAAGCCCAATTAGAATTGGCCCTAAGAAAATCTTTGAGGGCTTGGCTAGAGTATCATAAGAGGCATTAGAGGGAATTTAGTAGGAGTAATAGTAGACACGTCTAGCGGCTAGGATATTGGTGCAAAACTATAACTTGCTTATTAGAGATAGGGGTTTAGTGATCCAATACACAATCTTCTTTTCAATCCTGTTGAGGTCATACTTCCAATGCTTGGCTGGTGAATTGTCAAAAGAAAAGGGGATACCAAATAACTTGAATTGTTCCCTCCAAGTAATCCATTGCCAATTATACTTGCTAAGCTATTCAAGCATATGCATCATACTTTGACAAAAACATTAGATTTTTGTCCACTGAAGGTTGGAGCCGGAAGCCAGATAGAAAGTGTCAAGGCATTGGATAGTCATTAAAAGTGGCTTCTTGTTTTTTGAGCATAAGGAAGTTGTCATCTACAAAGTGACCATTAATGAGCTGGGAGGTGTGGTCAGGGAAGACAATGCCACTAACAAGCCCTTAAGAAGCTCTAGAATATAGGAGATAACCAATGACTTCAACGAATAACATATAAAATGTTGGAGTAAGGGGATAACCTTAGTGTATAGTGTGTTGGAGCTCAATCCCCTCAATGTTACACCCATTAATAGTGAGGCAAGTCAAGGCATCATGAAGCAACGTCTACACTGCATAAATGAAGTAGGGTCCAAAGCTGAGAGCTTTGAGCATGGCAAGAATAAATTTCCACTCAATCTTATCATAGGTTTTTTCAAAGTCTAATTTAAGAAAAAAAGTTCTCTAAAGATAAGAATGAATCCAAGCCATGCCTTTCCAAACCAAAATAAAAATTTCCAAAATATAACATCCTCTAATGAATCCTATTTGCTCTAGTCTAATAATGGAAGGTAAGATTCAAGTTGAATGCAGTTAGCAAGGGATTTGGCAATAATCTTGTAAGAAACATTGAGAAAGGTTATCATCCTCCAACTGGTAAGTAGCTCATGATCTCTGACTTTAAGAATGAATTTGATATTACCTTATCTGATCATCGGTCCAAAAGACCAATTCTATAGGGCTTCTTTATAGAATTGTAGTAAATTAGGTTTGATAAACTCCCAGGTGGCTTTATAAATTTTGCATGACAAGCCATCAAGTTCAAGGGATTTATCACTAATCATGAAGTGCATAACCTCTGTGACATCCTACAAGGTGAGCATGGTAACGCAAAGCTACTAATTGGCTGGCTTGAGCTTGTGAGGCACCACATAGTAACCTAGTGGTGTATTAGTTTTTTAATATTTCATCATCAAAACTACACCCAAAATTTATTCACTTTCTTTTTATTTTATTTTTTTAATTGGGTGCGTTTGGGTGCACGTGTTTGTAGCTGCATAGAATGCAAGAATTAGCTCTTTTTTCCCCTGCAATTGTTCCCTTTTTTTTTGAGGTGTTGTTTTAGATACATATTTAGTCACTTTTTCCTTTCAAATTCTCACAATACTTTTATTTCATTGGAGTGTAATCTGAATGCCAATTCTTTATAAGATTTAAATTTTTGGTAGTATTCAAAGTCATTTTTTAAATTTTAATTTTAATTTTAATTAATTAATTAATATTTTTTATTTATTTTATTTTATTTTTTAAGTTAAATTATAAATTAAATTTTTTAATGTGCATATTTAACATAAATCTTGACTTCAAAAGTAATTCAATGTTCTTCTATAGTGTACATTGTTTGTCTTCTCCAACATAATACCTAAAATATTTTTAAGTTTAACTATTTTTTATGATTTGTTGTATTAATTTTATTATTGGAATGTTTTACATTATATTAACAAAAAAAAAATTATAGAAGGTTATAAAATAAAGTAGTCAGACAAATCACAACTCGAACTCCTTTTTAGAAGATTAATCTGGTTGCAAAACAAGAAAATTAACTATAATTTGTTGCATTAAATTTTTAAGCGGATAGCTTTAACTTCAAATAACAAACGTTAATGCCTTCATTTTAACTCTTATCTATTTGATCATCTTAAAAGTTTTCTTCATATCTCATGGGTTTCTACAAAAAATAGTTAAAACACAAATTGTTTGTGTTTGTGTGACTCAGTTGTGTGTCCTTCCAAAAAATTTCAACAGTTGTAAATCTGCATTTCTAGGTGCTCTGCTTCTACCTTAAACCTTAGTTTCCGTCCAACATTAATGTTTGATTGTTTTAATTTTTTTTAATCAATTCATAATGGTAAATACTTTTGATCGGAGCTATAAATCAGAGTAAATAGTTTTTATAAAAACTAGAGCTACTAACCAACTAGTATTACAATGAAGGGCCCACTCTCCCAAAACTCTGAGGTGAAAACACCAACCAACACACCTATCATAATAAAGGACAAGAGGAAATAGGAAGCCCACACCTTAACACCAAAACAAAGAAATAAAACCAACAAAGACATTTACCATAGAGGCCTAAAAAAAATCCTTAAAAAAGTAGACAACCTACAATGATGTCACAATAGACAAACTGCCAACCATCAACGAACACACAACAAATTGACATCCATAAACATAATTTCTTTAAAAACTTTGCAAGCCAACAAAGGGCAATAAACAAACCCTAGAAGGAATAATCTGCATGTAGGGATCATTCTTCCCTTGGAAAGGAGTTCCTCCATCATCTTTTGAGTACCATCTCTATTCAGTTCTTCTGCATTCATTCTCAACTTTTCTACCTCTGATCTACGACCTCTGTGTTTAGCCGAGACACCTATGTCAACATTTGGTTTCCGTCCTTTAAAACCAAAAGTGGGAGGGATATTAAAACTAGGAGAAGTTGATTTATCCACCAAAAAACCACAATGCTACATTCCATATACGATATTTTCCAAAATAAATTCAACTAATGTGAATATGACAAAAAAAACCCTTTAAAAAAAGAACACTAAAAACAATTATAAATGCAAAATTTATGGTGTATTGAAGCTAACAACCACTAGGGTCCCAACATTTGGGAACAATGTTGGTATCCTAGTAGCTTCTAAGTTCCAACCTACATTGTAATTTTAAAATGAAGTGAACCAATTTAAATAATATCATTTTTTATGAAACACGAAAAACTTTATGAACATAAAAGTTATGACCTATTGAAGCTAACGGTCCCTATATTCCCAACATTTAGGAACTATGTTTGGAGTGTAGATGCCATTAGGTTCATACCTACATTATAATTACAAAAAAAAGTGCATTAATGTGAAGATTACCAAAAAAAAAAAAATCAAAAAAATCATTAAATTAGTTGTCTGAATGCAAAAGTTATGGCTTGTCGAAGATGGTAACAACTAGGTTCCCAACATTTAATAATAATTTTGGGAGGCTATTAGGCAAAAAAATTCAACCTATTTCATATTTTTCAAAAAAAAAAATAACAATGTGAAATTCATTAAAAAATATGCACTTTTAAAGAATGATCATTGAAAAACATTTCTGAATGCAAAAAGTTATGACAAGTTGTAGCTAGTGACCACTAATTTCCCAACATTTGGGACCAATGTTGGAAACCTAGAAACCACTAGGTTCAAACCTACATGGTGTTGTCCAAAATAAAATTCTACCAATGATAATCCAATTTCATTGATATCGGTATTTCATTATGAATTTTTTTTTAAATTGATAATGGAATCTAATTTTATTTATTTTAAATTTATTGATGAAACCTAATTTCATTGATATTAGAATTCACGTTCGATGATATTGGAGTCCAATTTTGTTAATATTGGAATCCGATTAGTTCAATATTGGTATCTTTTTTCTTGATATTGGAATTCATTTTCATCGATATTAGAATCTAATCTCTTAAATATTGAAATAATTTTTTATCAATATCAAAATCTATTTTCATGATAATGGACTCTGATGAATCTATATAACACTTTTAAAATTATGCTATGAATTAAAATAAATCCAAATTTAATGAAATAATGGTTAAGAAAACACATTAAATTTATAGATAAAATATTTAAATCTTTCAAAAAATATAATATATATATATATATATATATATATATGTGTATGTATATATATATATGTATATATATATATATATGTATATATGTATATATATATATATATATGTATATATATATATATATGTATATATATATATATATATATATACATATATATGTATATACATATATATATGTATATACATATATATATGTATATATATATGTATATATATATATATGTATATATATATATATATATGTATATATATATATAAATGTATATATATATATGTATGTATATATATATGTGTATGTATATGTATATGTATATATATATGTATATGTATATATATATATATATATATATATATATATATATATATATACATATACATATACATATACATATACATATACATATACATATATATATATACATACATAATCTTGAATAAGTACATATATCAAATCTCTATCCATTAATTATTATATTCTTAAATTAGAATTTTCTTACTGTATTAAAGAAAATTATGTCTTCTCCTTTAAGATGTATAGTAAAAAGGTAACAAAGCCGTTAGATACATAACATTTTTTAACAACACATCAAAAAATATATCAAAAAAATTAATTATGGTAGTGGAGATCTATGGCAAGTTTTGGTGGGAAGAGATACTGAATTGATGTGCTCTCTGGCTTTACAAACCATGCCAAAAACTTCTTCTTTCACACTTTGAATTCCCACAAATTATATAAGGCCTCAAGGATGAAGAGAACTTCTTGTGCAAAACTTGTTGGCATGCCCATGTTTTGAAGTTCCACGCAATAATATGGATGCCCTTCCGAAAAAAAATCCTCTTTATATATAGATCCATTTTCATATTGGATTTTGAATCCAATCATGTGAAAATATGGCATTACCGTCATCTTTTTTGGTTGGATAAGAAGGCCACTTCCAAATATGTTTAAGAGTAGGAGTAAAATGACTATGAACCAATTTTTTTCTCTTTGGGAATTCAAACTTGAAATTAAACTTTCAACATGCTTAAGATGATTTTCAACTTTAGAAAATTTATTCTCGATACCTTGGATAGAACTCACCTTCCTCCCCTAGATCTCTTGGTGGATGTTAGTGTTGTAATTACTCCTTTATAACTAAAATATAGATATAATAAATGTTCTCACAACAATCATTAGTGATCAACATAGGCCTTTTTTTTTTCAAAATGGCCAACTTAGCTCCTCAAGTTTTGGCATGTTAGAGGTAGTAAGTTGAAATGAGTAAAAATCTAGAGTAAGTGTGGCTATGGGATATAAGAAATCATTTTTAATTGAAGTAAGAGTTTGTTCGATGATACTAAATTGACAAATATTCAACATGACCCAATAAATCATAGATGATTTTTTTTCAAAAAATTTTATTTTAGAGATATAGTGGAGTAAATTCAATGGAATTTGATAAGCGAAGTGATTCAAAGTCTAGCAAAGGCAGTCATGAAAGACAAGAGTTTAAAGATATAGTATATAATGTAATTTAATTAATTCGTTGTTGTATCCTTGTTTAAGCTTTTAAGGATTGTTTTATATATGTGATTTAATTCATTAATGAAAGGAGTCTAATCATTGTGAATTTAGATATTAATAAAGGGAGTTTAAACATGTGATTTAAAAATTATAATAAAAATCTAGGTTCACCAAAACAAAAAATGTGACAGAAGACATTAATTAAGGAAATAAATTGGAATGATGATGGTGGAGTTAATCTCACATGATTGCCAATATTACTATATTCAATTCATCTAATGTGGCATGTCTCAAGATGTTATCAATACATTTATCAAAAATAAAATATCTCTCATTTATGGTTATGGTTATGGTCGAGGATGAAAATCTCTAGTTCTAACAAAAATAGTTTTCCCTTGTGATAAAAAAAATGTTAAGTTACAATCTTTGAAAATCATCATGATATTGGAAAAACATCGTAATCCTTGTCAAATCATCATTAGTCTTCAAAAGCATCAGAAGCCTACAAAATGATCTAGTTCATGTGAAACATTAGAGGCTTGAAACGTCAATACATGCATGAAAAACCATTACATGCTTAAAAACAATCACAATCCTACAAAATCATCACATGCATACAACATCATTGCATGCCTTTACAATCATTGAAATAATGGATAATCATCATAAGCCTGCACAATCATTGCATGCATGTAACTTTGGTGGAACATGCATTGCATGCCTAAAAATATCATAAATCCCTGAAAAACATTGTGTTTACTTGAAAAAGCCATCATTTGCTAGGAAAAGCATCATACAATTAGAAAAAACATTATAGGGTTAGAGAAACATCGAGATGATGGAAAAACATAATTGCTTAGGAAACATTGTTATTGAATAAAACTTCATATATGTATGAAATTTTAAAAATGAACACAAACATGTTTTGAATCGGCTCAATAGATTTACTTGTAGGCTATAAATTGAAACATTCTAAGAGTTTTGAATTGGATCAATTGATTTCATGATGCACATTTGTAAGTGCTTGATTTATATGCATATTGAATAGCCTATTTATATGATAGAAAATAACATTTAGCATTGACTATATATATAAGTATGGTTAATACATTTGGGTTGGGTATAACTAGCAAATTTAATTAAATTTCAAATTTTTTGTCTAGAGTTTCGCTGACTATGATCTAAGCGCCCTCAAAATGTGTAGTGATCCCAACAAATTGTAAAATCATGAACTATCACTTTGTCATTGATCTATTAAAAAATCCATTAAGATTAGAAATCAATTTTATATTCAAATTAGAAATAATGTATGTGTTTTTTGGCAATCTGTTGTCTAGGTCAACATTTTCTAAATAGTTAGTTCATTGCAAAAAAATTCCCTGCATGAAAAATTAGATGTTCTATTAAAACACCCTCTTTATATTTATTGTTGACTATAAATATGTTTTTTAATTCAATTAATTTTGATTTTTTTGTTTTATTAGAATAAATATAAATACATCTAATTACAATGTTTATAGATAAATGCCTTACATTTTAATGTAAAACCAATTTTTTCCTATCACATAATAAGATGCTCTAATAATAATTATGTGTGTAAATGATTTTAAGAGTATTAAATAAATTCTTTATGAGTAATTACTAGATATGATATCTAAATATTAAACTTAAATTATAACATTTGTTTATTCATAATTGATATTTTAATTAAAATTAAACATTATAAATATGAATATTAAACAATAAGAAGAAACAATCCAATTTAAAAAACTTTATAAAAATAAAATAATAATATACATAATTATATATATCAATGTCTAAATAAACTATCATACTTATTTGTCAATAATTAATATATTTTAATTCAAATAAATAAATTATAATACTTATTTAATAATTAATACATTTTAATTCGAATTAAACATTATAAACATAAATGTTCAATAATAGGAAGAGATGGTCCCAACTTAATACAATAATGGAATACATTCATATATATATCTATCTATCTCAGAGAGCCATTAATAGGTGTCTTCTGAGCTACTGTACAATTTTTATTTTTTGTTGTCCTTGGCAGGGACAAATAAATTCCAAACCCTAATTTGTTGTCGTCCTTGGTAGGGACAAATGTATTTCAAACCCTAATTTGTTGCAGGTGAACTGCAGATAAATTAAAAACTTCAAAACGCTCCAAAACAATTGAATTTGGCACCCACCATGGAACAACTCAGAAAAAATAAAACAGATATCCAGGCAGTGTTTGTCCTGTGGATTGAGCCAATTAATTATTAGAATTATTATACGTCAATTTTTTTGAACAAGCAGTGCTACTACTGCACTTCTGCAATTACTATGGCAGAGAATTTTCATAAGTTGGATGGTTTTGAAACAACAATGCCCCACCCATGAAGAGGTTGCACCACACTACCAACTAAGTCCCCCTGTCGCCCCATCGGCCCCACCCCGCAATTGAGGGGGAGGGGTGGAGAAGTGGTTGCAATTAGGAGAATGACTCCTTTTGCACCTAGGCACTAGAGGTGGAGAGCCCTATGGTTGATGATCTGAGAGGATGAAGCTCATGCCATAGGCCCCCATTAGTCAAGCAAATTTTTCAAATGCTTGAATTTGATGGAAACTTTCTCCACTTGGGCTCAAATCTACATGCATGCCAAAGATAATACTAATACCTTGTTTTCAATAGAGAAATGGCAAGATGGTTCCTCATTGTTAAATAAAGTAGAGTTTCTAGTTTTCCATAATTGAAATAGAATGAAACTATGTATAAATTGCATAGAAAATCTATAGATGTTGGTCAATTATCAGAATCTCCAAGGAAGACCAAACTCCAGTGAAAGATTCAAGATGGTAGCGCTAAAATAGACTGTTTATCCACTGCCAAGTAGATTGGGATTCAGGGAATGCCCAAAATATGCGCTTAAAGGACTCAATTTTAGAACAAGCAGGGCACTTGGGTTGAGCATTTCCAAGGTGAGAAAGATAACCTCTAATTGAATTGCCTTGATAGACAAGAAAATAAAGGAAATGAGCTAGCTTGGCATTCTAAATTTAGTTAAGCTAGGAAAGCCATGTCCTAGGGGAGGAATTAAGGTTTGATTGTGTTGATGTGGGTTTTATGCACACTAGAGAATATTATGAGTTAGCCTTTAGCATTTTAAGATCAATGAAAGAAGATTCACTCCAAGGTACGAGTTGTAGGGTATTAGGTTTTGTAAACAATGTAGTGGTGGAATAGCAGTGAATGAAGTAGTTGTTTACCTCAAATGGTTCAGGTATGACATGAGTCTACACCTACTTGAGATGGGTGGATGGGTTAATCTAACCTAAAGTGGCCAGGACCAAAAGAAAACCAAAAAATGAGAAGGGTAGACAAGAAAAGAAGATTTGTGAATCAAAGTCTAATGAAAACACATCAAACTTGAATCTTGGACTAGGGGTTGGATAAGTAGTTGTTTTAAGGTCTTATAGAACTTAAAAGAATGCAAATCTTATGTTGCTAAAAGGTTGAGTAAACTAAATTAGGGTAGAAATATGTAATAAATATAATCACTGATTTGTTACAAAATTGATTAAATTTGACTTTTCTAAAAATAGTAATAAATAATGTAAATGAGAATTTAGCTAAAAAATGACTGAGATGAATGATCTAGAGGCTAAAAATTGAGGTAGAGGCTGGTTTGAGTGTCAAAAATAGGATCAAAACCTCTTTCAAATAGTAGTACCCTAATTGGACAATAGCACCATGTGGTACTAGTGTCCTTATTTTGGTGGTAGTGTCCTCTATGTACAATTGTTTCGAGTTTCTGGGTGCCCCTGTGTTTGGGTATGTCAAATCTATTTATTGGGCCCCTTTTTGAGAAAGCTTGATCTCGCACCAGTTAAGACCAACCCTAGAGCATGGAGAACCATGAAGTGAAGGACCCCTTTTGCATACCTTGGCACTAACTAGATCAACTCCCAGAGTCCCTGTGCCTATTGGCCAACGGTTGTAGATCATTGTAATTCTCAAGGCATACCTGCCTAGTCATACACATGATGGTTTGAGGTTTGAGGAGTAGGGAGATATAAGTAGTGGAGTAGGTAGGTGTATAGCCTCAATCGATAGCCTGACACTTGGTACACACCCTGGTTATCCTATATGGTATAATGGAGCTGACAAGCTCTCACCTACCCACCATTCAATATGCACTTATCCAATCACCAAGAAGAGTGGCCAGTGCCTATATAAAGAAGGTGACCTCCAAGAGCAAAGGGAGACTATTTTTGCAATGAATCTCTGGTAAATTTAGGAGTAATAGAAGGATTCAGCCTTGAATGCAAAATAGTGGATGTAAGCCATGTTAGTCTGTGAGCCTCTGCCATTAATAAAATTAGGATTGATCAATGAAGGTTGCTAATAGTGATTGTAATATAAACAAGATATTAATGGATGAATATAGATTGTTAATGTTATATATTATTATGTTTTAGATTGGTTGAGTTGTGAAGCTCCCTCCCCCTGAAGAATATTGATGAACTAGGACTCCACCCTGGTAGTAAGTGGCACCTTCACACCACTTATCCCTCTTACCAACCGCAAAGGGCCCTCGTGCTAGACCCAGTGCTGATGGACCTATCTCTTTGAGCCTCTGCACTAGAGACCCCATGAATCCATTGAACCACTAGACCCTAGACTGCCCTCGGCTACACCATGATGCAACTAGCCCAACACAAACTTGGTCCCTTCATTGTCACACTTCAAGAGAGCGTATACGGTTCATGCCTTATGTGAAATTGATTCCAGTGCGCGAGTATGTTTAAATGTTATGTGTTAGGCCTTGATCCCCTTGCACCTAACTCCTTTAACCCTAGAAATTATAGATAACTACAGTTGCGTGCATGACTGAGCACTGTGCCTACTTAAATGACACTTAAATACAACATTTTTCTTACATGCACAAGTTCTAAAACTTTATATATGACCTATTTTGACTAATTTTATGAGTAAACCCTAATCCTCCATATTGATACAACATCTAGTTGATACAAGAAGTAAAGTGTGTTTGTTAGTGGGGTAGCCTAGACATCCTTAACACCCCACTATGATAAGAGTTGTTACATACCAATACTCTGAAGAGGGATCAAGCCCAATGTAGTTCTGTCCACCTAAGTGCTAGTGCAAGTGTAAGTGAAACTAGTATGATGATTGACTTAAGTGCTTTGAATGTTCTTAAGACTATAAATTTGAGTAATCTAAGCTTAGGAATGTTGTAGATTGTTGTATGCAAAAATAAGGTAGAGTATGGATTGATAACCTTGATTGTGCACAACTTATTTTGAGTTTGTATGTGTAATTTGCATCTGATTTCCATCTAATGATTAGAAGGCTAAAAGTCATGTATATATACTATTTTAGTGCTTGTGTGGGTGTTAAAAGAGGTATAGGCTGACCCTAGATAGTCTAAGATTTGAAAAGATATTTATTTGTGAAAAAAGGAGGGAAAGTATAATAATGTCAAATTTTGGACACTAATGCCATGTGGTGCTACTATCCCTATTAATGGGCTAGTGTCTAGGTGGTAGAATATGAGGCATGAAGGGCCAAGATGTAAGAATGAGGGTTTGAGACCCCTCACCACACACTTGAATTTTATTATAGAAATGCAACAAAGCAAAATGACTGCCTAGATAAAATAAAAAGAAACATACATGGATTTACCTAAGACGTGAAGCCTATGAATCTAGATTTGAGTATGTGAAGCATGCTCCATAATGTGTCCTACAAGTGAAACGTGCATAGATTAGTCCTTACTTAAGAGATATCAAAAGTAAAGATAAAACTAACTAAAGAAGTAAAACTAAGTAAAGAGATAAAACTCAATAAAGAGAGAGGAAATGAATGAATAAAATTCACTAGGTAAACAAACCAATATGTAAACCTGGTGACAACCTATGTGTGCAAATGTATATAGTGATCAATCACTGAATAGCTTAGATGAAGCTAATGGTTTATTCAATCCTCATGTATGGGTGGATTAAGAACTCAATTCAGGTTTGACTCCATCATTGCCAACCCATGTTTGGTGGATCATGACATGTGAATAACTTGGATTGGACTAATGGTGTGTCCAACCCTCTCATATAGGTGGCTCAAGAACTCAAGTAAACTATGATTCCATCATGCCCCAAATTTGAGAAAACTAATTTGAATATGAGTTATACTTAAAAAAACTAGTAAATGTATAATTGAACTTGTGCAAACCTAGTCTATACCTATTGAACATTTTTGGCCAATCTAGATTTTTTTAAAACTGAGGCTACTGGGTAGTACTGACATATCTTGGATAGTAACACCATATGGCACTAGCATCCAAATTTGGGTGATAATGTCCAACTATTTGATTTCTATGTAACTATAACTAATCTGTGTGTCACTATTTGCCATTGTGTTTACCTAAGTCTAATTTTTGTAATCTAAGCCTATGTGTTAAAAATTATATTGTGAGTGCATTTTGATACCCTGATTTTTATGACAAACTCTTATGAATGCTCCCTCTTTTGAGGGGAGTGTAATCATACTTCTCATGACCCTACTCTTCCCTATGACTATTCATGTGCAGACTATCGACCTTGGTTATTTGGCTTGAAGACATTCACCACTCACTTGGACCTTTCCTACATCATATTATCATGCCCTACACATCCTCAGTCCATCTCAGTCCTTTTTCATGCTAGATAGGGTCTCTAAACACCCCTAGGACACTTTTAGAGGCTTTTTGACCACCCTAGGTGGCCTTCAGGCCCAGGCCATGGCTTAGGGAGGAAACATATGTCCTAGGCCACATGTTTCCTTCATAAAGTTGTGGCCTAGGTAGAACATGTTAAAAAGTGCCCTGTTTGGGCCCAAATGATTAGAAATAACTAGTTTTTGGCTTGTTGGTGGATTAAGGTTGAGATATATGCCTTTTCCTCATTCATTTGAGCCTTTTTCTTGATTTATATCCTACATTATTACTCTTATATTCTCACTTGATCATCACACTCAAAGTTTGGCTACCTCCTTGAATCTCTATTGGTTCTAGCTTAGCATAATAGCTTTCATTGTGATAAGGGATGCCCTTATATTCTATAGGTATACTTGGTGACTCACATTGCTCTTTATAGTGTTCATAAAGCTTGTGGGCTGCTCATTTCTCTTTCAAGAGTCCATTGCACCTGTCTCTTGTGCTCCTTACATTGGCTCTTCCATAGATTGCCAACTTCTCCTTCACCTCTTTTATAACTTTTAGCTCTTGGTCTGGACTCAACTCACACACAACCTGATCCTCTTCCTCTCTTGCCTCCTAGCTTGGATAATCATTTGGTAGAAAGTCTGCACATCTCTCTTGAGATTTATATGAGGGCACTTTGCTTTGTAACGTGAAATAATTGTTTATTTTCAATAGTATACATGTTAGGGTTTCATTTGTTTTAAGTGATTTAGCTTGTTTAGAGTATTGCTGAAAATAGTTTCTAAAGTTTCTTGCATTTGTATGTGGTTAAGAATTCTTTAATTTATTGAAATATTTACCATTACATGTCATTCCCTCTTTGGAAATGTTTCTCATTGCATAATATAATTCTACATGCTCAAAACAAGCTATACAAGTTGCATAAACAATCTCTCTCTCTCTTGCTAAACTATAAAATTGCATTGTTAGAAAACAAGAGTGTTGAAAGTAAAAGATAGCTCAAACTTAGATAAGGCATACTCATGAACCCTTTATTGAAGAAATCTTTATTGATTAAAATGTCTTTCATTTGGCCTGAAAGTGCCTTTTATTCTAAGTTTACATATCATTTTTTAGCTCTCCTTAGCATTATTGTTTCTGTAATTTTTATGAAATCATTTATCTAGTCTTAGCTACTTGATTTATTGTTATTAGATCCATTAGATATACCTACATCCTTTGTGCCCTAACCTAGTTTACAAGTATATCTATAGTTTGGTGCAAGACTAAAAACTAGATAGCCACTATAGATCTCCTATAGCCCATAAAAGCCTTGAGCCTTCTAGCCTCTTAGTGGGTTGTTTAAGTACCCTATGTATTTCCTTGCCAAACACTAGTGGTTCTATTCATATTCTTAGAGCTACATTTTGGCATACTTGGTGGGACCTCACATACAGTCTCATGCTAGTTCTATCCTGTTTAGAGCTATCTTAGCCAACTCCCCTCTATTAACTATTAGGTTTTGCTTTCAGTTATGTTTTGGATCTCACCTTGGTTGTTTTCTCCTAATTTGGTTATGTGTCATTCTCCCTATTGGTTCTCCATCATTTTTCCTTTTCTATTGTATTTCATGTTGATCTTGCTTTATTTCATCCATGGCTAGTCTCCCACCCTTAGGATGCCAATCCCATTAGATTTAGGGTCTCATCCCTGAACTCACTCATGATCAAGCTGTGGCTATAATAGAACATCATAAACACCATGGGATCCAGGAGGTTCCCTTGACCCAACATGGTGATCTACACCCCCTTACATTCCAAAGGGAATAAGATTGGTAGGATTATAACCAATGAACTCAATCTCTTTTTCACCAGTCTGATCTTCATTCATCTAAGGATATTTCTTCTCAACCCCATGTCACATCTCATTTACCTGCTCGAGGTGATGAGGATTCCCTTGCACAACTGAGACTTGATGAGCTAAATGTGATCATTGATGATTATTGTAGATGAATTCAAGGGAATGAGTTACATCCTTCTCCCACTAGGATTTTATGATGTGCTTCTTTTGGAGATAGAGCTCACACCCATTTAGATTCAAGTCCCTTGACCAATTCTCACATGAGTCCCCTACCTCTTTATTGATAAGAGACTCAACAATAAGAATGCCCTCATATCCTTATTATGAGTCATAGGTATTCCAAATCAGTAAGGTATCTTCAGTATGAGGAGTCCTCCTTCCCTTTTAGTCCTTCCTTTAGAATTTTAGATGAACATGTTGATTTTGATTTCCCCTTAAAGACTAGAGATCCATGGGATGCCTATTATGAGCATCAATGCCCTCAAGGTAACCCTCATTTGATGGCACATGAGCAACATCAAGGAGACTTAGGTTATCATGACCATTTCCATGAGTATGCCACATCATCCCATCATCCACATGGGGAATGTTATCTATCCCATGGTCATTCCCTACCTCATGGTAAAGATGATTTTTAGCCTGAGTGTCCCCCATATCAGGAGCCACCTTGGCATCTTCCTCTATGCTATCATGGTTATGATGATGTATATGGGTATAGGTAGCATCACTACCATCACAATACTCCTCTTAGAGATCATTTTTGACCTACTATCAATCGTGCCTATGAGGATCTCTGTTAGAATATTCTATCCCCTTAGGTGCACGTTATTCTCCTTCCTACCCCTATCTCTAAACTACCTAAGTTCAATGGGACTCAGGACTCCTATCCTATGTAGCATATTATGGAATTAATGATGGTGTGTATGGATTGAGAATAGGATGAAGGTATTATGTTGAATCTCTTCACTCATTCTCTATGAGATAAAGCTCTTGTTTGGTTTCATAATCTGCCTCCAGATTCTCTCTATAGTTTTTAGCTCCTTTTGGATGATTTCATCCATTAATTTGATATCTCTAGGCCTTTCAACCTTGGCATCCAATCACTCACCTTGATGACATAGACCAAGGGTGAGTCAAACATTGATTTTATGCATAGGTGGCATTTAACCATCTATACATGTAGAACAAGGTTCTCAGATGATCAACTTTATGATATGTTCACATGAGCATTGAGGCAGGAGGTTCACCTTGAGGTCCTCAAGTGTGAGCCCACCTCGTATGATGAAGCTATTAATGAGTGTCTAAATATTGAAGCATTTGAGGTGCATGTGGGCATGTGGCTTATGCCAACCTAAAAGTCATCTTCTTCATACAACCATAACCACAATGTGATTGATGATGGTGTTGCCGATTTTCCTCCCAAGAAAAAAGATAAGAAGGATAGCCACAAGGTGAATGCTTTGAGAAAGAATCCAATTGAAAAGAAGGCTTCTAAATCAAGCACAACATAATAATAGATGATGTTTCTTTATGACCTTTCCAGGTTTTGTAATTAACATCTAATGAAGGGGCACAATGATGTCAATTGTGTCATCCAAAAGTATGGTATGCAAGCCTTGCCTCCATCTCATAGTTATCTTGTAGAAACTAACCATAAGTTGAATGTCTTCAAGGAGCCTCTACCAGACCATGATAAGGAGAAGAAGAAGAAAAAGAAGAAATCAAAGGCTAAAGCCTCTCATTCTCCTTATTTCTCTTTCACCTCTTTTGAATCCTCTTCTTAGGCTGACCTGAGAGGGAAAACCAAGCGCAAAAGTAGTAAGGTCATTGTTGTTATTGACATATCCTATACTAGGTATGAGTTCTTTGTCAACACATGCTTAGGTCAGGTCATTAACCCTGTTGGAGAGACTAGTAGTGATGGGCCTCCTATCCAGCCCATGGGGATAGGGAATCCCAAATTCAGATTTGAATTTTGGTTTAACATCCCTCCCCAAGCTAGAAAATGTCCTTACTCCATCATAGATGATTTGCAAGGCCTCTCAACTAGGATCTCCATTTTGGACCTTCTTCACCTTTTCTCTAAGAAAAGGGGCCTCATTTTTTATGAGATTGGTCTCTCTCATGAGGGTATATTATGGGATAATGTTGAAGTTTCAATCAACTCTGATGTGTCTTGTTGTTTCCAAAATATGTCACTTGTTTTTGGGACAACATGTCAACTATTTTGGTCCTGCAAGCCAAAATTCTCTCTTCCCTTCTCAAAAAATGTTTTGAGCATCCAATTCTTCAATTATTCAAGAATTTTCAATCAAGGGGCTCACAGGTTCAATGGGTTCAACAACTTCAATAGGTGAGCTCTCACAAAGGAACAAGTTCTAAACACTTAGGCAATTTCAAGGTTGGTTCAACGTCAAGGTTCAACCAAAAGTTTCATTGGCAGGCTTCAAACAAATGGAAGGAACCATTGAACCATTGAACCCTACCTCCAAAGGTTCAAAGGTTCAACGGGTTCAAAGGTTTAATGACATCGGCAGACTTAAAGAGTTAAGCACTTCGGCAAGTTGAAAGTTCAATCACTTTAGAAAGTTCAACATCTTCGAAGAACTTAACAAAAAGAAGACTTCAAAGAATAAAGATTGAACCATTAAACCTTGAACCAAAATGGTTCAATGTTCAGCAGAAAAGAAAAGGATCCAGAAACTTTGAAGGTCCAAAGGATTTTGAGAAAGAGAATGAACCATTAAACTTTGAAACAAAATGGTTCAAAGTTCAAAGGTTCAAAGGTTCAAGGAATCTTGGAGTGAAGGAAGGAAGCAAAATATTCCAGAGACAAGTTCAAAGAGATGGTTCAACTGAAGAGCAAAGGAAGCGATTGAACCATGGAAGCAGTTGAATCAAAGAAGTGAGAGTTGATAGGACCGCCCAAACCATTGAACCATTAAACCAATGAACTCTCAAGGTTCAAAGGTTCAAGATTTAATGTGGTTCAAGTGACCAGCAACTAGTGACGTCCTTGTGGACGTCAAATTCAAAGTAATGGAATGCCCATTTATTTTCAAATATGGCATGGAACCTAAAAACAAACTCAGTGACTAGCTGAAGAGATAGCTTGAGTGCTTAGAGCATGAGGAAGAGATAAAATGTGTTAAGAGAAGAGGTAACAAGAGGGAAAGACCAAAAATATCTACGTAGGAGTTATTTCTAGTTGGTGAAATAATTCACCAGGTGGACATCAGAGAGCATGAAAAAATCAAGGACGTGGCCTATTTTTCTCCATCGAGTAAAGGCGAAGTGGATAGATGCGCAAATATCAGTAAGAGGACCAGACGACCTATACTTTAGAGGATACATTTGAGATGAATTGACACACCATAGTTAAGGCCAATACCCTATTCCAACATGGCCCCTTGACAGAAATAAAAATGCATTCAAGGCATTGAATGCACCATGGGCCATTCCATGAAATAAAGTGCCAAGTTTTTCTTGGTTGTTATATATTGTAATTTATTATTTTATGCAAAAGATCTCTCTGTTATAGAAGTAAAACTCTACCCAAATTGAAAGGCATTTTCTTGAGACTTTAAGCTTAGATTGTTAATCATATTTTGTTATTTGAATGAGAAAGCAAGTGACCTTTCAGACTTTGTGCTGGAATAGCTTGTGTTGTTGAGGAAACTGTTCTTATGTCTATTTCTTGAATGTGTTCTTGTCCATTTAATTAAATAAGTAGAACTAGTGGAAGTAAGCAAGAAGGTGTCCTGAAGCCAACTGTGGAGAGACTTTGTGCTGCCACAATTGTCTTTTGTGTGTGTGTTTTTAGTTTGTTTATGTGTAAAGGATCTTGGGACGAATTTGTGCCCCCATTGTCCTTTGTGTTTCACTCTTTGACAGTTGAGGTGGAGACTTTGTGCTACACCTCATTTTGCTAGTTATTATGCCCTATTACATTTACTTATCACTACTAGAAAAAAATCCTGTTGTCTGTTGTAGACCACTTTTGAAAGAAGAGAAGTGCTTTTAGTGTTTTCACCAAAATTATCCTATGTCTGTGAACATCATCTCTGAAAAAAGAGAGATAGATGGTGTTATCCTACCTTGAGTATTATTTCTAGCTTATATATATAGTATATAGCACCTCATATTTATAGGGAACCTCCCCTTGATGAGAGGAGAGATT
This sequence comes from Torreya grandis, assembly GCA_037957365.1. Classification (NCBI taxonomy): domain Eukaryota; kingdom Viridiplantae; phylum Streptophyta; class Pinopsida; order Cupressales; family Taxaceae; genus Torreya; species Torreya grandis. Next base: position 1,319,779 of record JARHVA010003488.1, read on the forward strand.
TGTCCCCTTTTGATGTGGTTGACTTGCACATTTGGTTGATAACTCTCTCTATGCTATGGTTGAAACAACCTATTTTGCCTATCAACTAGCTGGTGACAAAATATTCACCAAATAGTTTTTAGCAACTCCACTGGGGATGTTTTGTGCAGTTTGAAGCCTCAAGCTTCAAATTGAAGTAGTCCCTATCCTTATCCATTTCAATTTTCCACTCTAGCGGATCCAAGGTATATAAGAAGCCAAAGACCTAAAGGTATTGTTGACCCTGTATTTGAGTTGGTATAACAAAGTGATTTTGACCTATGTCCTTCCCCATCTCATCTTCAGTGAACCAAGAGTTTTCCTCCTATAAAAGTTAGGTCTCCATTACCAGGCAAAACATCTATTTATGATGTTAGCAGAGCTATGTCAATACATACCCCTCAGACATTTGTTTTCCCTCCCTTCAGTAGTCAAATCATGGCAGTTCAAGGCCCCTGGGGTAACTCTTTTAGCCCACTCAATTTAACTCCACCTCTACATGAGCTACCACACAATTCAAGGAAGAATTTACCCAAATTCTTTGTTGATGGGAGAGTTCATCCTGATGAACATATTGCAGCCTTCAGCATAGCCTATGGTGTGATAGGAATGGATTATGAGGACATAAAAATTAGGCTATTTGTGGAGACATTACAAGGTGCTAATGTAGACTAGTTCTACCATCTTTAGGCTCGATCAGTGACTAACTGGAACACTCTCAAAGCTAAATTTGAAGCTCGGTTCAAGCTTGCAGAAGATGCGCATGCCCTGCTAGCTCAGCTCACACAAATGAAGAAAGAGCCTCATGAACCAATGAGGGACTTCATAGAAAAGTTTGAAAAGCTGAGGAATAGGATTCCCACCATTACTCAGCCAATAACTGAGAATCTAAAATGCATCTTCATAACTCTCAGCTTCCTGAAGTAAGTTTCTTGTTAAGACATGCTTGCCACATAGACCTTGTTGCAGCTCAAGATTTGGCCATTGAGGTCGAAGATGATCTTATCTTGGTAGGAAAGATAAGAAGAGATCCTAACAGAGGCAAATCTTCTTCATCTTCTAAATATTCATCTACAGGCACCACTGATCCAATGGTACAAAAGCTGGAAAATGAGTTGCTAGCTCTTAGAAAGCAAATGGCACAAGGAATGTCTGCTCCTTCATACCGAGATATACCAAGGAGGACATTCCCCAATCAGTCATACTAAGGCAATACTACTCAAAATCAAGGGCAACCAAATCATCTTCATCCCCCACAGGGGAAGCTGGCCATTGAAGCACCTCCAACCAATTCAACAATTGGATATCTTGAAACAGAATCTAATTTCTCCTTCCACCCTGAGTTGAACCCAGAAGATGACGCTAATATCTTCACAGAGGGAGAAGAAAAATTAGTTGGTGACTCCAACATTGGTTTCCTGAACTACTAAGATGAACCCATAAGTAAAGGTGAAGCATTTGATGGATCATACACTGTATTCACCTAATCCTAGAACCAGTTAGCCTAGAAAGCTGATAAGAAAAAAATAGAGGAGCGATCTCAACCAACAGTTTCAATTGCTAAGTGGGGAACCACTCTACCTTTTTAATCAAAGGACCCAGTGATTGCTAAAAAAGTAAGTACCTCAAGTACGCCTTCACCTTCAACTTTAATTTTGCAGATCAGTACCCCTTTCTAAAAACTAAAAGGATGAACTACCTTCCCTTTTTCCTAATTCATCTTAGACATTTGATATAATCGACCATGTCAAGAAAACCAAAATTCAAATGTCTAAATTTGAATTCCTATAATCCAACCCTGAGCAGTTGAATAAGTTGGTTCAGTTTGTAAAAAATAAAATCATTCCTATAGGACCAACTATTCCAAAGGTGACTCCCACATCCACCTGGAATAACCTTGTCATTACTCCCCCTACTACTCTCAACAAGATAGAACCATTTTATGTCTCCTCATTGATAAATGGACACTAGTTGAACAATTGTATCATAGACTCAATTGCATCTGACAATGTCATCCCTGCTAAAGTGGCAGAATCTCTTAGACTCATGCTGACCAAGACCTTTGGGAGATGCTTCTCCATGGAGAACAAATAAGTGCCACTACTAGGACAAATTAAGGATGCCCAATTTGTATTTGTGACATTCCTAGATAAGAGAATTAAGATGACAGTCTTGGTGGTTGACGTCCCAGCCTCATACGACATCCTTCTTGGGCAAAATTTTTATAAAGATGTTGGTGGTAAATTAAGCATGGACCTATCCAAGGTGAGGATCCCTATCAAAGATATCATGTAGAGGCTACTCCCTAAAAAGGAGGCAAAATATGTTGTCACTCAAACATCAGCACTTGAAGCTCAAATTCTATTTGAGTCTTCAGGCATGGATAATTACTTCCTGACTATAGAGGATGTTCTTGTCCTAGTTGATGAAAATTTTGAAAATGACAATCTAAAAATTGGTTCAAATGGAATAGCAGAAAGATTTGTAGAATGCATTACAAGCACAAAATAATCCTCCCCTCCAATTAAAAGAAAATTTGAGGAAAGCACAGTCCATGATGATGTATGGACTCTCAAATTTGATGGCAACTATTCTTCTATCAACTTGAGAGCTGAGATTGTGTTCATATCTCCTCAAGGAGATATTTTCCCCTATTCTTATAAATTGTAGTTCAGCAAGACCAACAATACTGCTAAATATGAATCACTGCTACTTGGATTAAAGGCCACTCAAGATAGGGGCATCAAACTCCTTCATGCCAAAGGAAATGCTGAGCTGGTGGTTTGCTAGGTTAGGAACCTATACCAAACCAAAAGTGAGAGATTGTGCAATTACCACAATCTAGTTTGGGATCAAATTGAAAGCTTTGATGCTTTTAGTATCTCTACAGTACCTAGGGAATTTAATGACTGAGCTGATGCATTAGCTATTTCTACAACTCTTTTGGTTCCTCACCCAGATTTTAAGGGAGATAGGTACACTATCAAACTAGTCTTTTGACCAAGTGTGCCTGACAATGCCAATCATTGGCAAGTGTTCAATGGTGACAACCAAATCATCACCTTTTTGAAATAAAAAGATAACTTTGAATAGCTTCACTTTGAAGGTAGTGAGCCTCATAAACTTGAATCAGCCCCTAAAACAATTTCAGACACGGGTGAAGAATTCCTATAGCTAAAAGGGAATAAAATTCCTAAAGGATTGGTTTCCCTTGAGAAACTATTTGACAAGCACGATAGGTTCATCAAACAAAAACAAATGAATTCAAGCTCCTCCCAGGAGTTTGATCAGATAAATTTAGGTACCGAGGAAAATCCCAAGATGGTGAACATTGGCAAGTGCTACAGTCTTGAGGAGAAGCTCAAATTTACTACCCTACTTTGCCATTACATAGATGTTCTAGCATACTCCTATGATGATCTAAAGTCACTCAGACTTGAATAAAATATAAATAATGATGAAGTTCAAATCTAAAGGATATAAAGCAAGTGTTCTTTCTATCATCTATTGTTTTGACAACAAATTTGAGATAGAAGAGTGATTTTTTTTGAGAAGGTTGGTGCCTTCGTTTTGAATAGATTGGTGTCTCTTGCTGAGTTGGTGCTCAGTGAAAGGGGTTATCCAAATATATCAGGTACTATTCTATCTAAAATATAAATAATACTGAATGCTAGGATAATTTTCCCAATCCATCATTCCACATGGATTGCAAACATAGTTCTTGTGAGAAAAGAGAATGGAAAAATTTGCCTCTGTGGATTTTAGGAATTTGAATCAATCCTCCTTAAAGGATAATTACCATCTGCCCATCATAGATCAAGTCCTTCAGACAGTGACTAGTTAAAAGATGTTATCAATTCTAGACGATTTCTCAGGGTACAATCAAGTGGAAGTCAGTGAAGTAGACCAACATAAGATAGCCTTCACCACGTCTTGGGGCACCTTTGCGTATCAAAGAATGCCATTTGGCCCGATAAACACTGGTGCCACATTTTAGAGAGAAATAGACCTTGATTTCAAAGATGAAATAGGTAAGTTCATTATGGTGTACCTTGATGATTTAATAGTATTTTCCAAGCATCGTCATGATCATGTGCCCCATTTGCAACAAGTGTTGGAACGATGTCGCTAGAATGGCATTTCTCTAAATCTAAAGAAGTCTATTTTTGGGGTAACAGAAGGGAAACTTCTTAGACACATTGTATCTTGAGAAAGCATAAAGATTAACTCAGAAATAGTCAAATCCATCCAGGAGCTTACTCTACCCACATGTAAGAGACAGCAGTTCACTCTTTCTTCAGAAAGGTGAATTTTTTATGAACGTTCATTCTTGAGTTCACTAAGAAGACTTGCCACATTATGGACATGACAAATGGAAATGCCACTTTCAACTAGACTAAAGAAGGAAAATTGGCATTTCGAGACATCAAGACAGCTATCACCAATGCCCCAATTCTGGTTTGTTCAGATTATACCAAAGATTTCACAATGTACAGTTATGCTTTCGAGCACACACTTTCAACAATTCCAGTTCAACAGAAAAAAGAAGGTGTGGAATCTCCCATATTCTTCATGAGCTATCCTCTCAAAGCTCATGAGCTAAAGTATTCCAACATGGAGAAGCATGCTTATGCAGTGGTAAAGGCAGTAAAGCAATTCCATTTTTACATCCTGAACTCACACACTATTGTCATGGTTCCTGATACAACAGTCAAGTCCATATTAACTCAGTAGGAATTTGGAACCAAAAGGGACAATTAGATTGCTAAAATCTAGGATTTTGATCTAGTTATCAAACCAACAAAGCTTGTACATGGAAGGGGCCTCTGCCAATTGATTGCTAATAACATACCAGGAAAAATAGGGCATGAAGGAATAGAGGTTGAAGACCCACCAATAGTCCTCTTTATCACCACTATGAATGAGTGGTATTCAAATATTACTCCTTTCCTTACTTATGGTGAGTGTCTTGCTCACCTATCTCATAAAGAAAAGAGGACTGTTAAGTTAAAAGTAGCCAATTTTGTCCTATGGGACAACGGTTTGTATAAGATGAACCTCGATGGGGTGTTCCTTTGTTGCATGGATAAAGAGCAGCAAAACCAACTTTTAGAGTCCTTCCATAATCTAGCTTGTGGATGACATTTTTCTACACCTGTGACTGCCCATAAGATTCTGTGAGTCAGGTATTACTAGCCTAATCTATTTCAAGATGCATATAAATGGGTATGAAGATGTGAACTATGCCGACAGTTTGTTGGAAGACCCAAGTTATTTGCTTTGCTTCTTAAGCCAATGGTAATAGAAGAGCCATTTCAGTAATGGGGAATTGATTTCATTGGTGTTGTAAACCCATCTTAAAGCGTTGGATATGATTATGTCCTCACAACCATAGATTACTTCACCAAATGGGTGGAAGCTAGTCCAGCCAAGCATGCTACTTCAGAAGTTGTATGTGATTTCCTCAAAGAAAACATCATTTCTAAGTTTGGGGTCCCAACCAAGACTGTGACAGATAATTCAGCCTATTTCTCTTCCCATGATATTACTCAATTCTATTTTTATTATGGGATTACCCTCTCCCACTCCTCTGATTATTTTCCACAAGGGAATGGCCAAGCAGAATTGAGAAACAAGAACCTGGTGACCATCATCAGGAAGCTGGTGGATGACAAAAAATAAACATGCCATAAAGCATTGGTTGATGCTTTGTGGGTAAACAAAATTACACTCAAGAGGGTGATAGGTATGTCACCATTCCAACTTTTGTATGGTCTCAATGCAGAGATACCAATCACCCTCGAATTGCCAGCACTAAAATTGGCAAAAGTAGTCAAAGATCAGACATATGAAAGCTCCATTGACAAAAGGATCATGTACTTAACTGAGGTGGATGAGCAGCAAAATATGGTGGTAGACTAAATTGTTGTGCATCAAATTTTGGTGAAAAATCTCTTCGACTAGAAAGTAAAAACCCATGATTTCTAGATTGGAGACCAAGTCCTGTTATGGGACAAGAGAAGAGAACCAAAGGGAATGCATGGGAAAATTGATTCCCTATGGAGAGGCCCATTTTCTATTCATCAGCTCAATGGTGAAAATAGTTTCTTTTTGAAGTATTAATACAACATGCCATTTTCATTGCCTCATAGTGGGCAACATCTAAAGCACTTCAATTCTTGAAGTATCAAAGAAGTCTGGTTGTAAATTTGTATATTTGTATAGTCTTTGGTTCTGTTTTGTGTTGTTCATTTTTATTTCTTTTTTGGAGCATTTCTTTTTGGGTAGCATGACTCCATAGCCCAATGGCATACTTAAATGCACTAGAGATTCTAGATTTTACTCCCTTCGATTGTTTTTACAATCGATGGAAGTTCCCCAACTGGAGCTAGCTGTTGTTCCCAAAATCCATCACTTGTTTTTGGGACAACATGTCAAATATTTTGGTCTTACAGGCCAAAATTATCTATTCCCTTTTCAAAAAAATGTTTTGAGCATCCAATTATTTAATTATTCAAGCATTTTTACTCAAGGGACTCGCAGGTTCAACAGGTTCAACAACTTCAATAGGTGAGCTCTCACAAAGGAACAAGTTCTAAACACTTAGGAAATTTCAAGGTTGGTTCAACATCAAGGTTCAACCAAAAGGTCCATCGTTAGGCTTCAAACAAATGGAATGAACCATTAAACCATTGAACCATTGAACCCCACCTCCAAAGGTTCAAAGTTTCAATGGGTTCAAAGGTTCAACAACTTCGACAGACTTAAAGAGTTAAGCACTTCGGCAAGTTCAAAGTTCAACCACTTCAAAAAGTTCAACAACTTTGAAGGACTTAACAAAAATAAGAATTCGAAGAAGAAAGATTAAACCATTGAACCATTTAACCTTGAACCAAAATGGTTCATAGTTCAAAGGTTTAATGAGTTCAACAGAAAAGAAAAGGATCTAGAAACTTTGAAGGACCAAAGGATTCTGAGAAAGAGAATGAACCGTTGAACTTTGAACCAAAATGGTTCAAAGTTCAAAGGTTCAAAGGTTCAAAGGTTCAAGGAATTTCAAAGGTTCAAGGAAGCTTCGAGCGAAGGAAGGAAGTGAAAGATTCCAGAGACAAGTTCAAAGAGATGGGTCAACCAAAGAGCAAAGGAAGTGATTGAACCAAAGAAGTGGTTGAACCAAAGAAGTGATTGAACTAAGGAGCTGATAGGACCACCCGAACCATTGAACCATTGAACCAATGAATTCTCAAGGTTCAAAGGTTCAAGGTTCAATGTGGTTCAAGTGACCAGCAATTAGTGACGTCTCTGTGGATGTCAAATTCAAGGTAATGAAATGCTCGTTTATTTTCAAATATGGCGCAGAACTTGAAAACAAACTCAGCGACTCGCTGAAGAGATAACCTAAGAGCTCATATCATGAGGAAGAGATAAAATGCATTAAGAGAAGAGGTAATAAGAGGGAAAGAGCAAAAATATCTACACAGGAGTTATTTCTAGTTGGTGAAATAGTCCACCAGGTGGACATCAAAGAGCGCAAACAAATCAAGGATGTGACCTATTTTTCTCCATCAAGTAAAGGCAAAGTGGATAGCTACACAAATATCAGGAAGAGGACCAGGCGGCCTATAATTTAGAGGATACATCTGAGATGAATTGACATGCCATAGTTAAGGCTGATGCCTTGTTCTAGCATGGCCCATTGATAGAACTGAAAATACATTCAAGACATTGAATGCAGCATGGGTCATTCCATGAAACAAAGTGCCAAGTCTTTCTTGGCTTCTATATATTGTAATTTCTTATTTTATGTAAAAGAGATCTCTCTATTATAGAAGCAAACCTCTGCCCAAATTGAAAGGAATTTTCCTTAGACTTTGAGCTCAGATTGTTAATCATATTTCGTTATTTGAATGAGAAAGCAAGTGACCTTTCAGACTTTGTGTTGGAATAGCTTATGTTGTTGAGGAAATTGTTCTTATGTCTATTTTTTGAATGCATTCTTGTCCATTTAATTAAATAAGTAGAACTAGTGGAATTAATCAGGAAGGTGTCCTGAATCCAACTATGGAGAGACTTTGTGTTGCCATAATTGTCTTTTATGTGTGTGTTTTCAATTTGTTTCTATGTAAAGGATCTTGAGATGACTTTGTGCCCCCATTGTCCTTCGTGTTTCACTCTTTGGTAGTTTAGGTGGAGACTTTGTACTACACCTCATTTTACTATTTATTGCACCCTATTACATTTACTTATCACTAATAGAAAGAATTCCTATTGTTTGCTGCAAACCACTTCTAAAAGAAGAGAAGTGCTTTCAGTGTTTTCACCAAAATTCTCCTATGTATGTGAATATCATCTCTGAAAAAAGAGAGATGTATGGTGTTATCCTACCTTGATTTTTACTTTCAACTTTTATATATATATATATATATATATATATATATATATAGTATATAACACCTCATATTTATAAGGAACCTCCCCTTGATGAGAGGATAGATTTGTCCCCTTTTGATGTGGTCGACCTACACATTTGGCTGATAAATCTTCCTATGTTGTGGTTGAAACAACCTATTTTGCCTATCAGTTAGCTAGTGACAAAATATTACCCAACATGTCTGAACACCCTCATCCTCCTATCTTATCTTTCAACCCCACCTCTTTGCCAGATGCTTTGGTTCTTACAAAGAGGGCTCAATTCCCTCTCTATGTTGATACCTTCATCAATGACTATCATGTTAAGAGATGCATCATTGATGAATGAGCTATGTTGAATATCAAGCCCCTACATGTGTTCAATGATCTTAGGATTAGTCAGAAGAAGCTCTATGATTCTCACCACAACTATGTTGGTTTCAATAATGACACAGTTGCATCGATGGAGAACATGAAGCTCCAAGTCAAGTTTGGCCCCAAGATAGTCAGGATTGATTTTTGTGTGTTAGACTTGGATCTTTCATAAAAAATGATTCTTGGCCATCCTTGGACTGAAGGAAATCATATTAGCCATGTTTCACATGGTTTAGTTCATACATGAAGGTGAGGTTCATACCATGGAGGCTGACCTAGATCCCTCAGCATTATTCTATGCAAAGACAAAACCTTTAGGTGAGGTTTTGGCTATCTCCTCATGGGGATCTATGGATTCCCACACACCCCCTACTTTTGAGTCTCATTTTTTAAAGGATGAACATTGTGATCTAGTTGAGTATCAAGCAACATTCACTCCTTCAAAGGTTAACATGTGTCAGATAACTCCCTCTCCTAACTTGCATCTCTAGAGTGGCTTTTCCCTTGTTAAAGACCTCTTTTGAGATGTCTCTTTAAATGTTGAGATTCCCCTCTCATCATGCTTCTCCCATTAGATTATCAACTCTCTCAATATATCTCCCATGAAGATGGCTAGAGTCACTGAGTTTGATCTTCAGTGCTAAGCCATCCATGGTATAACATGTAACCTGATTGCTGAGAGGAAAGCTTATAAGAAGCTCATGCCTGTACATCTTATGCGATGCCATCCTCTTACTTATTTGGGTTTAGAGGTCTTATTCACCAATAAATACCCTACCTCTGAAACTCCTATATTTCAGGTCATGACTGGTGAACCTAGGGATATGGATGCTTCATATCCTTCTTCTTACCTTTTCCCTATTATTTGGCCTCCTTGTAGAGTAAATAGTGGCCTACCTTGAGGGTAGGACTCTAGTTAGGGTGAAGTGGTGGCCTACCCTCAAGGATAGGCATGGGCCTATGGTGCTTTGATAAGCCTCAAATCTTATCAAAACACCCTCCCCAAGCACTTATTTGATGGATTTCCCTTTGCATGGCATCCATCATCAAACCCTTTCAGGTCTCTTTAGTCATTTAGATTATGCACTCCTCCTTGGATGCATCCCAAGATAGAATCAAAGTCTTTTAATTCTTTTAGTTGGTTAGGATACTTCTTGTTAGTAGCTATCCCTCTACTGACTCCCTCTCTCCTTTTTTGTAGTGCATTTAGGTGGCGTGGGTTAGTGGTTGTGGTTACTTATGAATTACTTCAACCTTCCCTGGTTGGTATTCATCTATCATGAGCCTCCTACCACCCCTCATTGCCTTTCATTATGGTTGGTATTGAGGCACTCTCTCATACTTAACCACCACACAACAGTGGTATATATATCAGTTAAAATGCCTTTCTTGCCTCTAACACCTTGACTCCCCCTCACATCTATACAGTAGAGCAACATGACATGGGATTAGTTGTATAAGTAGTGAAATAAAAAATACATGTTTTGACAAGATCAATAACTATTTTCTTGTCTCCCTTCCTTCCCAGCCTTTCTAGGCAAGTTTTGGTCCTTATCGAGCTCCTTGGGCCTATTTTTAGCCCTTTCTGGCCTAAGCCATAGGTTTCTATGCTAAGCCATGGCCTAGTAGTGAGAGATATCATGATCTTCATGGCTTGGTAGTGGTCTAGGCTATGATTTTTCCTAGATAGGTCATGGCCTGGGCCTAAGGCCTTCTTTTGTCCCTCTTCTAGCCTCCATTTCATCCTGTTATTGCTCTTGGACCTGCCAAACCTTCATCTTAGGGGGTTTGGCCCATTCTAGATGCAATGGCTGGTCCATTTCTCTCTTTGTATGTGTTTTGGGACTATTACAATCTATTAAACCCTTAGGTTTTTTGACCTATTAGGCTTATGTACTCCTTACTAGAGTACACTTTGGGATAGAAGTTGATCTCTCTTCTTCTTTTAGTTAGTATTTTCTCAGCTCATCTGTAGCTGATACCTACTGACTCCCTCTCCCTCTTTTAATGTGGTTATTTTAGGTGTGGGTTCATGGTTGTGGTTTCTTGAGCACTTACTCTAGTATTTACCAACTCATCTTCATCCCTTCATGGACATCCTACCACCCTTTATCACCTCATCCCATAGTTAGTGTTGGTATTTGCCCCTTGATTACAACTTGATTATGTTCTTTGTCTCCCTTTTGAAACTCATTTATCCTACTCTATATCAAGATAATCTTTCCACAACATTTTACTTCATACCTAACCCTAATCATGGTATAACTCTTAGTAGTGATTCACATGGATGATAATAGTCAAGGAAACCTAGGACTCGTTGCTGCTAATTCGATTATCGATGGCCCAAGAGATAATGAGCTTGTTACATCTGGTTATCTCCTTATTAGTGAGCTGAAAAATATAACCAAGTATCACATAATCATTAGTGCTTTGGATGATGCTCATTTTATAGGCATGTGGTATTTTTAGCTATTATCCAACTCACTCTTAGATGTGTCTTATCTCACTAGTGCCTGGGCCATCCTTAGCTTTGAGTTGTTCCCCCTCTTCAAGGTGATGTGAAATTTGTTTTCCTTCTTTAAGGATGCCCAATTCACCCATATACCTCATAGGGAGAAAACTAGAGTGAAGGAGAGTTATCAATGATGTCATGGAAGTGTCCAAGTGAGTGGACAAAGTGCCTTAATAGTCTAAGTGACAATGACAATGTGTGTAATGTGCTAGTCCTAGTGTGCTTGAAGGAGGCTTGGTTGATCTTCAATTTTGTCATGGTTTAAGATGATTAGGGATGATTCTAAAGTATTAAGCATGTGAAAGAGGTCCCATAAGAATTTTTATATGCTTTTAGTGCTTGTGTGCATGAGCATATTTCATATGGTTGTTCATAGCTTTCATCTAGACATTTTGGGTCTAATGGAAAAAAATCTGAGTAAGTAGTTTGATGACATCATAATGTTCACATGTGGATGATTCAATGGGAGTTAGTCATATGGTTATGATCACATTAGTCCTTAGTTTATATGTGTAAAGTCTCAAGTCTAGTGATGAATGCGATAAAAGATATGCAAGTACAAAGTTGGGCTCTCAAGTATTTTGATATTGTTTTCCCATACTTAGCCAAATCTGCAATGTGGCAAGAAAAGCTGAGTAGGCATTTTGATGGTGGCATATCTTGCATGTGTGGATGTTTCAAGATAAGGTGATTGTATAATTTTGTTCAATTTTATGCCTAGTTGATTTATGCTAACTTTTAGGTCAAGTGTTGAAGTGCAATAAAAGCTATGCATGTGAAAAGTTGGTCTTTCCAAATAGTTCTTGACATAGTTGGCTCTATGAATAAATAAATTTGAGGAGGAATTTTAATATGATTATATCTCATAGGTTTGAGGGTTTTAGGACCATATTGTTATATGGTTGGATTCTCCTATGTGAGGATAACATATGGTCCAAATTACGAGAACATGTGAGTGAGCGAGGCAAAAGTTACGAATGTGCAAAGTTGGCCTTCTAAGCATATTTCAATGGTCCCATACTCAGTCTATTTTGCATGAAGCTAAACGTCTAGACCAAATGAAGATATAATGGCTCATGAATGATTATATGATGAATATCTACAGTATGCAAGTGGATTAAAAGTAGTCAAAGTGATAGTCATTTAACAATGTTAAAGTTCAAGCTTCATACAAAAAGATCAATGGTACATGATTGATCTAAATTAACAAGGACACAAGATGATAGCAGAATTCTAAGGTTTAACTATGACTATCAGCATTTGAATATTTGAATTTTGTAAAGGGAAAACTAGTGTTCTATATTTTGTCCATAACTTTTGATCCAAGATGATTTTTCTCATGGAGTTAAAATCAAAGTGGTAGAGGACTCTAAGGTGCACCTAAAAATATAGATTTGAATATTTGAAAGTGTGTATAGTCAAAGATATTTAGGTTCAAATTTGACTATATGTTTGTGTATGTTCTGCAAGTAACCTGAGAAGGATATTCAAGCTTGTTTTGATGTTGTTTTGATATCTCTTGATGAATTGGATATTAGGGAGTGTTTTAGAGTCCATGAGGACCATATATGTGCATCATGAAGGATTGACCAATCATATCTAGTTTGAACAAAGGTTTAGAAACTGATTGTGTGTTCACTCATAATGACTATGTGTATAGAGAAGTGTTTGATCTAATTGATGGTTAGTAGAAGGGTGTTAAGATGGATGTTAGAACTTAAAGGAGACCTATAAATCATGTGGCATGGGTCCATGTGTTGGAAATTGTTCCTATGTTTTTTATTATCTTGGATAAGTGTCAAAGAAGTAATTGGGTCATCATATGACCTAAAAGGTGACTTAGGCCTATTTGAAAGTGTGTTGTGCTTAAGTGTGACCCATGTAGATGCCTTAAGAGTGAAGTCATGTGATGTGGACACCAAAGAAGATTGTGGACCTGATAATTCATGAATTCTCTATATATAATGAAACCAAATATGATGGTTTCTAAACTCGTGAGAGATTTGCAAGAGGAGTGTGCATGTGATAATTATGGAGTGAAGGAAGGGTAGAGTGCCCAATATATGAGTTAATGAGTAGAGAAGATTGAGGATTGAGTGTATGACCTAAGATTCATGTTTTTGATGTTAGTATAGTGATCTTATAAATTGAAGATGAGTGAAGAGGTCTAGGGTGATCCAAAAGGTGGCTTTGGATGCATTGACTGTGTAGATTTGAATAGATCTATTATAATTTGTATCTCCATTATATTAGTATTCAATCAATGCTAAAGATATTTTGCCTTCATAGGTATTGTTGTGGCAACTCAACATCTAGGGGGTTGCATCCTCATTGCAAGGTGAATGTTGTGAATCGTCTAGTTATCGTTATAACTCATCTAGTCAGGTGTTATAACACCTTGTGGGATTGTAGTCTCACTAAAAAAGGGATGGTAGTTCCTTGATCAATTGCATCTGGTCTAAATTAATTCTTGTTATTATAATACAATAGTCCAATTATAGGTTCTAGTGGGTTTTCTCCCCCAAGAGGGTTTCCCACATATGTTATTTGTTATGTGCTTGATTTTGCATTATCTCTCTTGCTCATTTTTATGAATGTTGTGTATGCTTCATGAATGATTATGATAATTTATTAAGAAATTGAAAGGATTGAAATTAAACTTGGATTTTCTAGGCTTAGTAATTCACCCCCCTTCTCAGTGATTGTGCCTATAACAATTGGTATTAAATCAGGTCCTTTGGTAAAATCTTAATATCTTGAAGGTGAGCTAAGGTACAATATGGGTAGTCATCAAGGAGGATTATATAATAAGAAAGCATCAATGTTTAATGGATCCAATTATTCTTTTTGGTGTTCAAGGATGAGGACTTACATTATGTCTTTAGGGTTTGGTATAATGCAATCTGTTCTAGATGGTTATGTTGCTCCTACTACTCCTTCATTTAGTGTTGCAAATAAGAAGTTGTTTAAGAATAATTTTAAGTAAATGAATGCTATCATGTGTGGTCTTTTAGAGACTAAATATACCAAGGTAATTCATTACAAATATGCTAAAGAGATAGGGGAAAAATTGAAGACTATTTATGAAGGGGACTCAAAAGTTAAGTTAGCAAAGTTATAGACTCATCGAAGATAATTTGAAAGTCTTAAGATGAAGGAAGAAGATTATGTGGCATCTTTTATATAGAGAGTTGATGAGATTTTGAACATCATCATAGGTCTTGGAGATAACCTTGAAGAAGCTACTATAGTTCAAAAGTTATTAAAGTCTCTCTCTCTAGAATTTGATCCTAAAGTATCTGTTGTAGAAGAAAGTCATGATCTTACTCAGTTGAAGTTGGATGAATTGTATGGAATCCTTACTACTAATGAGATGAGGAAGAATGATGATATACCACCGAACAAAGAACTATCATTCAAGATAGCGATGATCCTAAGAATAAGTTATAAGGTAATAAACCCAAGGAGGATGACATTTCTGATATTGATGAGGATGAATGTATTACTTTGTTTACAAGGAAATTGAAAATAGGTTCAGGCAAGTATAAGGGTAAAATACCCTTCAAATGCTTCAATTATGGAGAGAAAGAACATTTTTTTAGAAAGTGCCCTCATAAGCATGATGATGAAGAGCATGTTGAAGACCAAGATGAAGATAAAAAGACATATAGGTCTGATAAGAGGAAGAAAGGATTCATAAGGTTTGACAACAAGTACTTCAAGAACAAGAAGGGTATCTACATAAATAAAGACTACATCTCATCAGATGAGAGTGAAGATAATGAATCAGAGTATGATCATGAAGATGATGGTCTCGTTGAAGATGAGTCCTTGTTCATGGTTGAGGAAAGAATTTGCTCACATCAAAAGGATTCTAATTGGATTGATTCAGATGATGATGAAGATGAGGTGGACTATGAGACAACATTGAGAAATGCTCTTGAAGAACTGAAGATTGAGCAGAATATTAACAAGAAGATGAAGTCTCAAATCAAGGACTATGAGGATAAATTTAGTGTGCATGAAGCAAAAATGAATGAAGACACCAAGGAGCATGAAGATATGGTCAAGCATCTTAGTTGTCAATTGGAAATCTTATCTATAATCTTGAAAGCCAAAGAAGATGAATGTTCAAGGTATTTAATTGAAAAAGAGTCATTAAAATCTAAGTTAGAGAAGACATCTAGCTAGGTAAAGTCATTTGTGAGATTTAAAAAGAGCTCAAGTGATCTAGACAATATTTTGAGTGGTCAAAAGCATGCTAGTGATAGAACTGGTCTTGGATATGAAGAAGAACAAAATAATGTAACTCAAGACAAGATGAAGATTAATGTGAATACAGACAATAATAATTTAAAGATAAATCATCAGACAAGGATTGATGGTGCTGAAAGAATGAACACAAATCAGATTAGACAACCAAATGCCATGAGGTATGCAAGTTTCAATGGTTACTATTTTGCATGTAATCAGTTTGGTCATAGAGTTAGGGAATGTAAGAGACCTATTAGAAATGAGTTTGCTTGTAATTATGATGGGGGTCATCAATCAAAAGATGTGAATAGAGTTAAGTGCTTCAATTTTATTATTACAGGACACTTTTCGAACCATTGCACACATAAGGTTAGACAAGGTGAGTCAGACAAGGTGAGTCTTATTGAAAAAGAGGAGGTTGTTTCATTTTTCATGACATAGGACACATTTTAAGTTTCTGTCCAAACAAAGTAAGTCAAATGTGTTTCCATCAAGGAGTATGGTTTGCTAAAACTTTGAATAGAGAGGTCACATTTCTAGATTCTAAAAGCAAAGGTCTACAAGTTAGAATAGGTTTAATGAGGCTCCTAGAGTGAAATAAAAAAGGAAATTTAACTTATGGAATCCAAAGGTGGTAATTATGAGTCAATATGAGACTACAGGTCTAAGCAATCTATTTGTTATGGTGGAAAATACTTCAAAATTTGAAGAGTGCCAAGGGATCTCATTGTTTACTCATGTTGTGAGTAAAGAGACCAAGATCAAAGAGAAGACAAAGGTACTAGTTGAGGCTAGTTCAAAGATGTGTATGGATCCAAGTGAACATCTTGTTTTTGCTAAGCAAGTTTCATGTAAAAAACATCAATTATCAGTATCTAGTGATGAGGTTCCAATCTACAAGGTAGATTCTACATATGAAAAGGTATGTCATGAATCTATGTTGTTCCATGTATTATCAATCCAATTATAGAAGAGGAGAGTGATATAGAAAAGGAATAAGTTGTCATAGTTTAGAATAAGAAGAAGAAGTACAAGAGAAAGAAGTCTTATAGCTATAAGAGGATTCTAGTGGTTAATGAGGAGATGTGGGCCACTCTTGGCTTCACTTTGTTCTAGAGCATTGTGGTGTAGATGATATATCTATCTATGCTTCCTAAGAGACTCTTTTTAGTGGAGAAACATTTTTTTCTATAGTGTTTTTTAGAAGGTCCTAGAAGGCTAAAGATGAGGGTTCTCAGTTGAAGCAGGTATGTCCAGGTGGAAGATTTGTTGTGGTGATGTCATGATGTTAATAGCTATATATAGTCAGTCTACAAGGTTAGATTAAATGTTTCCAGGTGTCAAAATGAGTTTGATGCAATGTCAAGAAGATTTTTATGATTAGAAAGTTTTATGCACTTCTTTATGTTGTGTTCCAGGTGATTTCAATATTTGAAGATCTTTTGTGTGCAATAGGATATTTTTTGTTTACTCTCGGATTACCTAGTTTTTGCTTAACGACAAGTAGGCCTAAAAATGGGTTATAGATATTCAATGTTCCCAAAATTTTGGAAGCTCAAATATTGGTCAAAAAGTGTGTAATGGTTGTCTCTAGGTATACAAGAAGTTTTAGAGGTGAACAATGACCAAAATGAGGTTTGTTGACTCTATTTGTTTTAACATTTTAGGGTTTTAGGCTATGATGGAAAAGTGATGTTCCTTATGAGTGCTGACCAATTTTGCCCACAGGCAAAATTTTGGTCACCTTCTTCACCTGTTGTTCAAATGCCAGTCATTTTTGAGTTCAGCGAGTTCAGAGAGTTCATTCCATGCCCTGGTTCAGTGGTTCCAACACCCTTGGTTCAAAAGGTTCACCACTCGGTTCAAGCACCTCAGTTCATATGCGTTGAACTTTCGTACCGTTGAACTGTTGAACCAATTTTTTGGTTCAACGGGCTGGGTTCAACGTACTTAGTTCAATGGGTTCGGTTCATGGAGGTTCAACGTCCTTAGTTCATTGGCGCACACAGCTTAACACAAAGGCTTGGATTTTAATAAAGGAAAGGATCCAAGCGCAACTCAAATCAATGGCTTAATGCATTACTAAGCAAAGGGGGCAGGCACGGCTTAAACATTCAAAGCCCACATAAAAACATAAAACAAAAAGTCCATGGGGAAATTATCTACGAGCCAAATCCCACGGGAGCCCAAAAAAAATGTCCGCAGAGACATTGAAAGCCAGAGAGCAGTCCACGCAAACTGTTAGCAGTCAAACAACCAACTGGACCTGACTAGCAAGCCGCATAGAAGTTTAGTAAGAGAAGCTAGTAGGCTTGATGACATCCTACGTGGACGTCAAGTTTACAAAAAGGAGATAGCTATTTATGTTTAAAAAGGCAAAGAAAGCGCTAGCCAAGAAGGAGCTCAAAATGTGCGACCTGCCAGTATGTTCACCCAAGGGGGCTGATGAGATAGAATTAAGACAAAATTGACAAAGCGACATGCAAGGAACGAGTAAGTAGTCAGTCTAAGTGGCAAGAAGTGGCACCAATTTGAGAAGTGACTCTAGTAGGTGAAATAGTTCCTTTGAATTGATCATGAGAAGATGCAATGGCTAAGTAATGTAACCGGTTTCTTCATTTTACATTTAATGGGTGGACAGACCATGTTTTGACATTAAAAATGTAGACTTCGAGCAGATAAAATGAACAACTCATTAATATTTTGAGTGACTTATTATTTTCATGAAGGGACACGTATGCCACTTGTAAAAGAGGGAGTGCCAAATGGGCCTCCTTCTCATATATATTCATAACTTGGTCATTTTGTAATCATCTTTTCACGGTTTTAGCCAGGCATAGCCTTGCTAAAATTTCTGCCTGAATCAAATAAAATGCAGTTTTTACCTCCATTTGGATAGATGTTTCAGAGTATGCCTTGAATGTTTGTCTGTGTCCAGTCATTGTTTCTTGATGCTCTCACAGGTTCAACACCAACAGACCTGTCATCTACAAGGCACCATTTTTGCAATTGAAAGGAGAAGAGCTGACATTTGAGAAGACCAGAACATAAAGAGTTACTTACAGTGTGCATTTCACATCACCTCAATGATTTTCTATCTCTTGTGTTTTCATGAAAGCCTCCTTGCTGGTCTTTTACAGCCTAGTCTTTTCTGCCAAGTGTGTAGAGTATGTATGTATTTATCTGATTCTGAGAGTGGATGTATGAAGGTTGACCTTGTTTTTTGGTGCATCACCTCTTTAGAGTAGGCTTGTTTTTCCTGCATTCTCTCTCTCTCTTTTCATCCCCCTTTTATATGTGTGTGTGTGTGTGTGTGTGTGTGTGTGTGTGTGTTTTAATCTTACTGGAAACAACACGATGCATCAAAGGGAGCTAGCCCTTATCTAGAGACTCTCTCCTCCAGCTTCATCGGTCCCACAGGAAAGAGGAGCGTTTACATGTTGCGAGGAGAAGGCAGGAGTTAGGCCTCCTTGCCCCAGGTGCAATCTCCAGCATCAATAGTTTTGGCACACCCAGTGGGACCCAAGTTTTCAATGAAGTAAAGTTTCAAGATTGATGCTGGTCTTGTTATGGTAAATCAAGTTTCTTGAACATCTGGCGACTTCGAGATATATCCGCTGGTTAAGTAGCTTGGTACCATCAGGAAGCACATTTTTTGGTATGTGTAAATTCCATCATTTTAAGCTCTGAACTCTATTTTTTTTAGCCAGCATGGCTATGCTCCTTACCAGCCTTATGGCGATCCTTATCACACCCAATATGGCCAGTCTCAACCCTGCTATGAGCTATATCACCCTTGTGTCCAGTCTTCTTAGTATGTCACTTCTCCCACTCAACCCAATCTTTTCGCCAATCAACCAGTTTCTACCTTCAAGTGAGCACTGTTGGGATACAACAAATATGTAATTGATCTTAACACCAAACAGGGGTATGGCCAAGATATTCCTGATCATGTCATCCATCAAGTGAGGAATGCGCTGGATCATGTTAAGAAAGAATGGGCTCCTATTGAAAGAGCGAATTGGCACAGGCTTTCAAATGACATCCTGGATGTGAGCAGTTTAATTGCATCTGTGGAGGAGAAGCTGAGTGTGCATGAGATGTAACCTTATGAAGTCTATCAACCTACATAATCATTACCCAAAGCATCATATCAATCATATACAGCCCCTGCTCTTGAGCCAAGTCGAGCCTATCAAAGTCTGTTCTCCAATCATGTTGAGGAGAGGTCTGAAACAACAAACCTTGTGTTTAAGGCTAATCTTGATAGACATATTGAATTGGCAAATCTTCAGATGCAATAGTCCATCTTGGCAGCGAGGGAAGAGGACTTTAAATCTTTGCTTCTCTCTTGCATTATGGCCCCATCACCCCCAAAGGAGATGCCCAGTCCAAGTTTCTTGAGCTGGAATCAAGTGATTGAGTTACGGAATAGCAAGGGGGTGAAAGACATTATCCAAGAGTGTGAGGTACAAGATGAGGTTAGTCCTTTTTAGGTTCCCCCCACCCTTCCTCAAGAAGCTCCTTGCATTTCACAATAATTTTCATGCACTCCCCATCTCTATGGTGTTTCCCACAAGATCCAAGAAGTACAAGGTGAGGATTATCTAGCTAAGCAGGTTGAGGAATTGGAGGCTAAGATGAGACTGCTGAGAGAAAGAATGGTGGAACTTTTAGACCCTGCAGAGGAGCCATTCTTGAGGGAAGCAAGTGAAGAGGAGTATGCTCAGTTCATGACTGATCAGGGAGACTCCATGAGTGCGGATGAGGAGGAGATCACCTTAGGTGACATGGAGGAGCATGGGAAATCTCTTGTTCATATTTTAAATGATTCATTTGAAGCCATTGAGGCAGGCTGCATTGTTCTTCAAGGAGGCTATGAGCTGGATAAGAATGAAGAAGGCAGCATTGGGTTTCAAACAAACATGCAAGGAGGTGGCAGTTCTTCAGATTTATCCCTTCAAGAGGTTGGTGAATCTAAGGACACTTTCTCCAAAATCATCAAGAAGGATGGTCGTACAGTGGAACCCGAGCATGAAGCAAAGGAGAACGAGCCATTCAATGATGCATATCAGGAGGCTTCTGGTGATGAGCCAACAACAATTGACTTCTTGATGGGATGCACCAACATGAAGGATCAGCATCCAAAAGGCATCCAGGAACAAGAGGAGTATGTATATATCAGAGGCATGTTTGAATATCCACTCAGTTTCCAGCCAACTCAGGTGGCAGGCAGGAAGAGCAAGTCGCCATTTCTCTTTTCCATTTAGCTACTTGCCTGGTGCCATAAGTCTTCTTACAAGGAAGGGGACTTAAGAAGTTTTCCATTTGATCCAGGAGGGAATTAAGCATTCCTATTTAGCTGTATATAATAGTTTGCTTTTAGTTTTTTTTCTTGTTTCCCCTAAGTGTAGTTACACAGGTAGTGTTTTAGCCTTGTGTTTCCCTTCACTTGGGGGTAAAAGCTTCATGTTTGATTCTCAAATCTTTCGGGCTATTGATAATTCTTTCATGGCTACACCTGACTCTATGCCCAATGGATTTTAAGGCAATTGGATTCTAAGCATAGCAGGCATGCTTCCCCTGTGAGTCATCAATTTGTTGACCAATTTTGCCCACAGGCAAAATTTCGGTCACCTTCTTCACCTATTGTTCAAATGCCAGTCATTTTTGAGTTCAACGAGTTCAAAGAGTTCATTCCATGCCCTGGTTCAGTGGTTCCAACACCCTTGGTTCAAAAGGTTCATCGCTCGATTCAAGCACCTCAGTTCATATGCGTTGAACTTTCGTATCGTTGAACTGTTGAACCAATTTTTTGGTTCAACGGGCTGGGTTCAACGTACTTAGTTCAATGGGTTCAGTTCATGGAGGTTCAATGTCCTTAGTTCATTGGTGCACACGGCTTAACACAAAGGCTTGGCTTTTAATAAAGGAAAGGATCCAAGCGCATCTCAAATCAATGGCTTAATGCATTACTAAGCAAAGGGCCAGGTCGCTTATGACACAAAAGCAAAGGGGGCAGACACGGCTTAAACATTCAAAGCCCACGTAAAAACATAAAACAAAAAGTCCATGGGGAAATTATCTACGATCCAAATCCCACGGGAGCCTGAACAAAATGTCCGCAGAGACATTAAAAGCCAGAAAGCAGTCCACGCAAACTGTCAGCAGTCAAACAACCAACTGGACCTGACTAGCAAGCCGCATAGAAGTTTAGGAAGAGAAGCCAGCAGGCCCGATGACGTCCTACATGGACGTCAAATTTACAAAAAGGAGATAGCCGTTTATTTTTAAAAAGGCAAAGAAAGCGCTAGCTAAGAAGGAGCTCAAAATGCAGTGACCCGCCAGTATGTTCGCCCAAGGGGGCCGATGAGACAGAATTAAGACAAAATTGACAAAGCGACACGCAAGGAATGAGTAAGTAGTTAGTCCAAGTGGCAAAAAGTGGCACCAATTTGAGAAGTGACTCCAGCAGGTGAAATAGTTCCTTCGAATTGATCATGAGAAGATGCAACAGCTAAGTAATGTAACCGATTTCTTCATTTTACATTTAATGGGTGGACAAACCGCGTTTTGACATTAAAAATGTGGACTTCAAGCAGACAAAATGAATAGCTCATTAATATTGTGAGCGACTTGTTCTTTTTATGAAGGGACACGTATGCCACTTGTAAAAGAGGGAGCACCAAATGGGCCTCCTTGCTTCTCATATATATTCATAACTTGGTCATTTTGTGATCATCTTTTCACGGTTTTAGCCAGGCGCAGCCCTGCTAAAATTTCTACCTGAATCAAATAAAATGTAGTTTTTACTTCCATTTGGATAGATATTTCAGAGTATGCCTTGAATGTTTGTATGTGTCCAGTCATTGTTTCTTGATGCTCTCATAGGTTCAACACCAGCAGACCTGTCATCTATAAGGTGCCATTTCTGCAGCTGAAAGGAGAAGAGCTGACATTTAGGAAGACCAGAATAGAAAGAGTTACTTACATTGTGCATTTCACAACACATCAGTGATTTTCTATCTCCTATGTTTTCATGAAAGCCTCCCTACTAGTCTTTTGCAGCCTGGTCTTTTCTGCTAAGTTTGTAGAGTATGTATGTATTTATCTGATTCTGAGAGTGGATGTGTGAAGGTCGATCTTGTTTTTTGGTGCATCACCTCTTTAGAGTAGGCTTGTTTTTCTTGTATTCTCTCTCTCTCTTTTCATCCCCCCTTTATATATGTGTGTGTGTGTGTGTGTGTGTGTGTGTGTGTGTGTGTGTGTGTGTGTGTGTGTGTGTGTGTGTGTGTTTTACTCTTGCTGGAAACAACACGATGCATCAAAGGGAGCTAGCCCTTATCTAGAGACTCTCTCCTCCAGCTTCGTCGGTCCCATAGGTGAGAGGAGAGTTTCCATGTTGTGAGGAGAAGGCAGGAGCTAGGCCTCCTTACCCCAAGTGAAATCTCTAGCGTCAACAATGAGTTGAGGCATAAGGATTCTTAATAGGATAATGGGCCAAATGGGTTGTCAAATCACAGTTCATAGAGATTTGAAGGTTTGTGGTTTTCAAATTATTCATGTTTTTGTCAAGATGGAGGCCTAATTGACAAGATGGTTTGTGAAGGAAGTATGTTGTAGAGGTTGATCCAAGTTGTGTAAATTAGTTTTCTGGAGGGGGCATATGAGAGTTCTCCAAGTATGAATTTTTAGGTCTGTAAGGTGTGTCTACTAAAAGTTGTGGGCTTTTCAATTTCCAAGTAGGGCTATAAGGAGAATAAACAGAGCTAGTAATGAAGATGTGATGTTTTTGCTTAGTTTTTACAAAATATCAAGGCATCAATGTTTTAAGTATATTTCTCAATTTTTTTATGATCATGTTTCCTATTTTGTGAGTGTCATGAAGCTCTTTTGATGGTTCTTGTGGTAGCTTGAGATAGAAGGCTAGTAAGTCTATATGGTGGTTCTTCATGGTGTGTGGAGATCTAAAGATGATCAAGAGGTGAAATGGATTATATATATTAGGGGGAGTCCCCTTAAAATGTTTTTTATGAGTACCATCATATTTTAGTTTTTTTTGGGTTTGATTATTATTGGTTGCAGTGTTTGGTTGAAGAGAATGTTAGCATGTAGCAAGATGAAGGTGTCAAGGCAAGAAGAAATAGGCTGAAGGTAAGGGGGAGTTTATATCATCTTTATAATATGGTCCTATTCTATTGGTGGTATTTTTAGGTTCTTAGGATTAGTTGGTACCACTTTGTCATTGTGTCAAAGGGGGACAAAGTTCCTGTTGTGAGAGTGCTTGAAGAGAGAAAAGGAAGTTGAGCTATATATTGATAGTTGTTGACATTAATGACAAAGGGGGAGATTTTTGGAGAGTTTTCAATGATTTAATGGTGATATCATGGAAGTTTCTAAGTGAATGGATGAATTTCCTTGATAGTCTAAGTGATAATGATAAAGTGTGCAATGTGCTTGTCCTAGTGTGCTTGAAGGAGGCTTGGTTGATCTTCAGTTTTGGCATGGTTTGAGATGATTAGGGATGAGTCTAAAGTATTGAGCATGTGAAATAGGTCCCATAATAATTTTTATATGCTTTGAGTGCTTGTTTACATGAGTGTATTTCATTTGGTTATCCATAGCTTTCATCTAGAAATTTTGGGTCCAATGGTAGAAAATTTGAGTAGGCAATTTGATGACATCATCTTTATAATATGGTCCTATTCTATTGGTGGTATTTTTAGGTTCTTAGGATTAGTTGGTACCCAATTTGTCATTGTGTCAAAGGGGGACAAAGTTCTTGTTGTGAGAGTGCTTGAAGAGAGAAAAGGAAGTTGAGCTATTTATTGATAGTTGTTGACATTAATGACAAAGGGGGAGATTTTTGGAGAGTTTTCAATGATTTAATGGTGATATCATGGAAGTTTCTAATTGAATGGATGAATTTCCTTGATAGTCTAAGTGATAATGATAAAGTGTGAAATGTGCTTGTCCTAGTGTGCTTGAAGGAGGCTTGGTTGATCTTCAGTTTTGATGGTTTGAGATGATTAGGGATGAGTCTAAAGTATTGAGCATGTGAAATAGGTCCCATAATAATTTTTATATGCTTCGAGTGCTTGTGTACATGAGTGTATTTCATTTGGTTATCCATAGCTTTCATCTAGAAATTTTGGGTCCAATGGTAGAAAATTTGAGCAGGCAATTTGATGACATCATAATTGCCACATGTAGATGAGTCAGGGGGAGTTGGTCATATGGTTATGATTACATTAGTCCCTATGTTATATTGTCAAAGTTTCAATTCTAGCGATGAATCATGATAAAAGATATGCAAGTGCAAAGATAGGCTCTTAGGGAATTTGATAGTGTTTTCCCATACTTCGCCAAATTTGTAATGTGGTAAGAAAAGCTGAGTAGGCATTTTGATGGTGGCATATCTCACACATGTGGAAATTTCAGGAAAAGGTGATCATATGGGTTTATTCAATTTTATGCCTAGTGGATTTGTGCTAAATTTTAGGTCAAGCATTGAAGTACAACAAAAGCTATGAATGTGAAAAGTTGGTCTTTCTAGATAGTTCTTGACATAGTTGGCTCTATGAACAGATAAATCTAAGGAGGAATTTCAATGTCATTGTATATCACACATGTGAGGGTTTTAGGAGCAAATTTTTATATGGTTAGATTCTCCTATGTGAGGAGAACATATGGTCCAAATTTGAGAACATGTGAGTGAGTGAGGCAAAAGTTATGATTATGCAAAGTTGGCCTTCTAAGCACATTTCAATGGTCCCCATAGTCTATATTACACGAAGATAAAGATCTGGACCAAATGAAAATCTAATGGCTCATAGATGATCATATAATCAAAATCTATGGTGTGCAAGTAGAGTCAAAGTTGTTAAAGTGACAGTCATTTAACAACATTAAAGGCCAAGCTTCATACAATAAGATCAATGGTGCATGATTAATCTAAAGCAGTGAGGACACAAGATGATAGCAGAGTGTCCAAGGTTTAACTATGACCATTGGCATTTGAATATTTGAATTTTATAAAGGGAAAAACTAGTGCTCTGTATTTTTTCCATAACTTTTGATCCATGATGAATTTGCTCATGGTGTAAAAAGCAAAGTGGTAGAAGACTCCAAGGCACATCTAGAAATATAGATTTAAATATCTGAAAGTGTGTAAAATCAAATATATTTAGGTTCAAATTTGATTGTGTGTTCACGCATGTTCTGCAAGTAACCTAAGAAGGGTATTCAAGCTTGTTTTGATGTTGTTTAGATATCTCTTGATGAATTGGGTATTAGGGAGTGTTGTGGACTACACGAGGACCATATATTTATATTATGAAGGATTAAACAATCATATCCATTTTGAACAAAGGTTTAAAAATTGACTGTGTGTTCACTCATAATGACTATGTGTACAAAGAAGTGTTTGAGATAATTGATGGTTAGTAGAAGGGTGATATGATGGATGTTGGAACTTAAGGGAGACCTATAGATCATATGGCATAAATCCATGTGTTGGAAAGTGTTCCTATGTTATTTTTTTCTTAGATAGTCTTAAAGAGGTGATTGGGTCATCATAGGACCTAAAAGGTGACTTATGCCTATTTTAAAGTGTGTTGTGCTTAAGTGTGACCCATGTAGATGCCTTAAGAGTGAAGGCATATGTTGTGGCTGACAAATAAGATTATGGACTTGATAATTCATGAATGCTCTATATATAGTGAAACCAAATATGATGGTTTCTAGACTTGTGAAAGACTTTCAATAGGAGTGTGCATGTGAGAATTATGGAGTGAAGGAGGGGTAGAGTGCCCAATAGATGAGTTTATGAGAATATTAGATTAAGGACTAAGTGTATGACCTCTGGGTCATGTTTTTTATGTTAGTATAGTGTTCTTATAGATTGAAGATGGGTGAAGAGGTCTAGGGTGATCCAAATGGTGGATTTAGATGCATTGAGTGTGCAAAGTGGAAGAGAGCTATTATACTTCATATCTCCATCATATTGGTAGGAAATCAGTGTTCAGGATATGTTGTCTTCATAGGTGTTTTTGTGGCATATTAACATCTAGGGGGGTTGTAACCTCCTTGCAAGGTGAAACTTGCTAAAGGTCTAGTTGTTTTTGTAGTTGAGCTAGATAGGTATTGTAGCACATTGTGGGATTGTAATTTCACTAAATAAGGGATGGTAGTTCCTTGATTAGTTGCAACTAGTCTAAATTGGTTCTTGTTATTATAGGATTGTATTCCAATTGTAGGTTCTAATGTGTTTTGTCCCCCAAGAGGGTTTCCCACATATGTTATGTATTATGTGCATGATCTTTCATTATCTCTCTTAATCATTGCTATGAATGTTGTGTATGCTTCATAAATGCTTATGGTAATTGATTAAAAACTTGAAAGGATTGAAATTAAAATTGGATTTTCTAGGCTCACTGAGTCACCCCCACTCTCAGTGATTGTATGTCTAACATAGGGTTGATGCATTAGTGAATGTCATTCTTGATTGTGTGATTTGATTTGAAATCACTTGTGTCCCTTCTTTAAAGGAGATAGAGCTGTAGCTAGATTTAGATTACGTAATATTTGCATTCTCACCCATGGATCACACCATCAACTTCTTCAGACACCATCCTTATCTAGTACGTGTAAGTAATATTCTATTTTATCTTTTCAGTTATTTATTTATTTTAATTTTGTGTGGCTTCCAAGTACTACACAACACTCTTGGTTCATTCAAACATTGAATACGTATACCTTGAGGGCATATGTAATCATACTTCCTATGAGTTTACTCCTCACTATAATTACACATCAGCTCATGTATAGAATACTGACCCTAGTTATCCTACTTGAAGATATTTTTTACTCACTTAGACCTTTCTTGCATCATATTCTCATCCCATACACATCTTCAGTCCATCTCGATCCTTATTCATGCTAGACAAGCTCTTTAGGCACCCCCTAGGGCCCTTTCAAAATCTTGTTGACCACCCTAGATGGACTTTAGGCCAAGGCCAAGGATTAAGGAGAAAGACCTAGGCTGCATATTTCCTTTACAAAAGCTATGGCCTAGGTAGAATGCATGAAAAATTGGCCTGTTTGGACCCAAATAACTAGAAACAACTAGTTTTTGGCTTATTGGTAGATTAGGGTTGAGATATATGCCTTTTCATAATTTATTTAAACCTCTCTCTGGATCTACATCCTTCATTCTTTCTCTGATATTCTAACTTGATATTTACACTCAAAACTTAGCTACTTCCTTGAATCTCTATAGGTTCTTACTTGGCACAATAACTTTCATTATGGCAGGTGACACCCCACTATTTTGTAGCTATACTTGGTGATTCACATTGCTCTCTAAATTGTTCCTAAAGATTGTGGTATTCTCCTTTCTCCCTTAAGAATCCATTGCACTTATCTCTTGTGATCCTTGCATTGGCTCTTCCATAGTTTTGCAACTTCTCCTTCACCTCCTCCATAACTTTTGGCTCTTAGTCTGGACTCAACTCACACACAACCTGATCCTCTTCCTCTCCTCCTTCCTAGATTGGATAATCAGTTGGTATAAAGTCTGCACATATATCTTGAGCTTTATATGAGGGCACTTTTATTTACAAAGTGAAATGCTTGTTTATTTGTAGTAGTATACGCACTAGTTTGATTTGTTTTAAGTGAATTAGCTTATTTAGAGTATTGGTTAGAATAGTTTCTAAAGTTTTTTGCATTTGTATGTGGTTAAGAATACTTTTATTACTTGAAATAGTTATCATTATATGTCATGTCCTCTTTGGAAACATTTCTCATTGCATAATAGAATTCTACATGCTCAAAATAATCTATACAAGTTTCATAAACAATCTCTCTCTTGTTGAACTAAAAAATTACATTGTTAGAAAACAATAACATTGAAAGTAAAGATAAATCAAGCTTAGATTAGGCATGCTCTTGAACCCTTTCCTTAAAACATCTTTATTTCTTAAAATGACTTTCATTTGGCCTAAAAGTGCCTTTAATTCTAAGTTTACATATCATTTTTTAGCTCTCTTTACTTGACATTGTTATTTTTGCAATTTGTATGCAATCATTTGTCTAGTCTTAGTTATTTGCTTTACTATGGTTAGACTACTAGATATACTTGTGTCCTTTGTGTACTTGATCATACTAGCCCTATCCTAGTTTATAATTCTATCTATAGCTTGGTGCAATCTAGAAAACTGGATAGATACTATAGATCTCATATAGCCCATAGAAGCCTTGAGCCTTCTAGCCTCTTAGTGGGTTGTTTAAGTAAATTGTGTACCCCCCTGCCAAACACTAGTGGTTCCATTTAGATTCTTGGAGCTACAAGGATTTATTGAACATGTGAAAGAACTATCCTCAAAAGAAAAAGTTATGAAAAATGTGTGTTATCTGGATCATATATGATATCTACATAAGAATCCAATATAATGTGCATACATAACATTAGAATGTAAGCTAATTTAAGTCTAAATTTGTAATGTGTGATGTATGTTATGTCTAGCATTCAAAAGGCTGTCAAGATAGATATAACAATGTATGTAACAAAAAATATGAGTAACTACCTAGGGGGATGAGGCATGATGTCCATCATGACACCCAAGTAGGAAGAGGAGATGCATGAGGTCCCTCATGGCATCTAAAACTGGAGTGTGTAATAAGCAAAAAATAAGTGTCATGGTCATAACGCATATAATAAAGCATACATATAACACACATAAGGCATACAAAGTAGGCCAAGGGGCCACAATACAAGGGGCATGGACACATGCCATTCAATCTAAGAAATCAAGACATATAGAGACATGTTCAAACATCCACATACGCAAACATCAAGCAAGTTGGCTTAGAGCCACATAGAAGGACATGTTCAAATGTCCACATACATAACCAAGAAGGCAAACATAAGGACATGGGCATATGTCCAAAGTATATATACAAAGAAAATAAGTGGCATAGAATAAAAGAGCAATGGCATATTTAAATGTCCTTGAATAAAAGAAGCATAGAGATACAATCAATTCTAAACTATGATAGCGATAAATGAAAGTATGTATGAACATGTAATAAAAATTTATGGAAGAAAAAAGATGTACATATACTGAGTGTTAAATAGTGGTAGCCGTTAAAAAATCTAAGTCTAACATGATCAATATCAAAATATAACAATGCTAAATCTATTATGTAGAGTTTAGAAAGATGTAACCTGGTAATCAAAAATTTGTATAGGGTGCCCCTAAATGTGATAATATGTCAAATGAAGAACCCATGTATATATGTATGTGACCCTAGTGGGTAGATATTCAAAAATATAGATAGGCGTAGTGGATGTGAGTCCTATAGCAATCTGCAAGCACTTGATAAGAACAAGTATAACATGTATGTATGTTAAAATTGATTATACTAAGAATGTAAAATATGATAATGCATATAATTTGTAATTTTTTGTTTTCTGTGTAAATATTTGAATGTTTTTATGTTTTTGAAATATTGTATTATTTTTGTATTTTGTAGATATAATCTATGTACAAGCAACATGAAAATGAAACTATATACAAGGAGAAAGAAAGAAGGAAAGAATGTACAAATAAATGCTATAAATAAATGAGATAGTATACAACTAGTGTAATGTCTCTATAGATGTAAGAGCACATCCATGGGATGTAGATAATCAAACAGTGGATCAGGTAGGAGTTTATCCAATGTCAGATACTGGATTTATTTGAATTCAAATAAGTCCTCATCATCACAATCATTGCACCATTCTGTATGTATCAGTGGAGCCTTATCCTTGGTGTTAGTTTGTATTCTATGCATCTGAATAACATGTTGCTCTATTATGTAAGAAGCCTCCCATGTGGTCCTATGGATAAACTACATTGGACCACATAGTATCTGTATAAAAGATGTGGTTCTCAATTGTGCCATCATGTAAAATGTAGACCATGTATCCCTTATGACTGAAAGTTAAACATTTCTCTAATTTTTCAACTGTGGCATCCATCAATTGTAACCATGTAATTCCAAGTGTAACCTGTATATGAGCACACTTTCTCATGATGAATAAAAATTTATTGTCCACCTTGGGGCCACATGAGACTAGTAGTGTGATATGTCTTATATAATCTTCTCAATGTATGGCATGTTGTAGCTCATTTTACTAATATCCTATGTGTTGTAAAAATTCCAAAGTGTAAGTATTAGGATTGGAATCCTCATCTATAGTAACATGGGGTATGTATCTATCTACAAAAAAAAATATAAATAGTTAATGGATCATTATGTGAGTATCTATGTTGATGATGATTATATCATGGTGCCTATACCTATGGATTTAAAGTCTATATAATCTGAAGAGTGCCCTAAGCTCTGAAATCATTCAACTTATGTTGTAATGTTAAACATGTATTGGTATCATGTCCTATAAGCCTACAAAAATGACAAAAGGGTTAACCTTCCTACTATTGTAATTTGCTAATGGATTTGTGATGATTTATTATTAGTACCATCAATCCTTTGCCAAGTAATATCTGTAGAATCTGGTGCGGTCTACCCTATGAAATGCTTGCCTAAATCCATATAACTAGGTCCCTATCCATATATCTAACCATACTGAGTGAATGGAGGGATCTACCACTAACTGTAACTAAGTATGTAAGCATGTAATTATAGGATCAAGAACTAATGGTTCTACCAGTGCAAAAAAAGGAGTGAGTGTGTTAGAATCATCTCTATACTCTTCAGGGCCCATTAGTTTGAAAATCAATCCACGTAAATAGTCATAAATGTTAATAGGTGTTAGAATATCCTCTGTGGTGGCATGGGAATCTATATCAAAGTTATGGATGTATACTTATTATGAGTTAATAAGTAATGGTATATGTGATCTAAGAATCTCATCATCTACTGTGGGTGGAGATATTTGTACTATGGGAGGGTCTTCCTCTATCATGGTTTAAGGTAACTATGTTTTAGGAGAATCTAAAATAGGTGAAGGAATAATCTTGGTGGATTCCTCAACCTCACATGTATGTATCTACTCAATCAAAATCTTGTGAGGTGGGGACTCTATAAGAACATGAGGTGTCCCATTTGAAGATGTAATCAAGGTGGTAGGCTCAGTGACTATATAATATCTAAATAGTTGATTATCTATTAGAAAAGTGTATAAGTATCCATCAAGTAAAAACTTGATGCATCTATGCAAGATAGAAGGTACAACCTCTATATCATGTAATAGATCCCAATGTTTGTCTAAGAATGTCATCCAAACCTCTGATATTCTTATATATCTTTTGAATGGATGTTAAATCAATCCCCATAGTCTATAGAAATGTGAGGTTATAAATGGTAAGTCATAAACCACTATCAATTAGAACTCATTTAATAGTAGTGGTCTTGATTTGTGCTTGAATAAAAAGTGATAAATTATGAGAAATAACTAAATATGATGGTAAATACTCATTGGGAAAATATATATCATCCTTAATGTCTTTGATAGTGTTCATGATAGATGCAAAGTAAACTGGTTATGTTCCATGAGGCAAAGATGTATGATTTAGTGTTTGAAAAAGAATATCTTTGAAAATAGTTTCTTGTTGAAGTAATTTTAATATGGATATTTTAGCCAGTGTGTTTCTTAATTGATCCACAGTAGTAAATTTTCTCTATGTTGATCTCTAGGTCCTGTTGTAGTGTGTTGAGGATGAGGAGGGATGGTTGGATTATGCTTTTCCTACATAGGTTGAGGAGGCACCCTGTTCCATCTAGTAACAACTTGAACCACATGATTTGCTGTCTACTAAGGGCGAGTAGTAGAGGCAGGATGTGAGTAAGGATAATGAACTGGTCTAGGTGGTGGTAGAATAAAAGGAGTCTTTTGAGCCCTATATCATTGAGTAATAATTGGAGGTAACTAAAAGTGAGTCATGTAGCAATGATCCTCATAAGAATGGGACTCAAAATAGGGAGGTCCAATATGTAGAATAAGTTGAGCTATGACATGATCCATGAGAGGAGTAACATACATGTGCATTTTTCTACAAATGGTGGGTAATAAACATGCTAGACAAACCAGAAGGCTTTATACCAAAAATTAGAAAATGGCATCCATCATGATAATCATGATGATAAGCTACAAATTGAAAACTATGTAGATGCTATAAATAAGAAGGAAAACCCTAACGGTGCACTAGGGTTTCAAAATAATGTGCTAGAAGTAAGTTGGGTTCACCAAATGTTTTAACCTTTTAAGACTTAAAAGAATGTAAATCCTATGTTGTTAGAAGGATGCTTATAGTAAATCAAGGTAAAAATATACAATAAATAAAGCCATTGATTTGTTATATAATTGACTAAATTTGACGTTTCTAAAAATAACAATAAATAATGTAAATGAGAACTTAGCTAGAAAATGACTGAGACAGATGATATGGAGGCTAAAATTGAGGTAGAGGCTAGTCTATGTGTCACAAATAGGATCCAAGTGTCAAAACCCCTTTTAGATAGTATCATCCTAATTGGATAGTAGCACCATGTGGCGTTAGTGTCTCTTTTCTAGTAGTAGTGTCCTTTGTACATAATTGTTCTGAGATTTTGGGTGCACATATGTTTGGGTCTATTAAGTATGTTCCTGCATGCACAAGTTTTAAAACTTTGTAGATGACCTTTTTGGATTGATTTTGCATTTTTTATCGAAAATAATTTGGTTTATTTTTTATTTCTTAACTGTGTCAAATGCTATAATTGTGCAATTGATACCATTTAGTCTATATAAAATAAAATATCTACCATTTATGGTTATGGTTATGGTCAAGGATGAAAATCTCTACTTCTAACAAAAATAATATACCCTTGTGGTAAAAATATGTTGAGTTACTATCTTTGAAAAATATCGTGATAGTGGAAAAACATTGTAATCCATATCAAATCATTAGTGGCCTTAAAAAACATCACAAGCCTAGAAAACCATTGAGTACATGTGAAACATCGGAGCCCTATAACACAATGGCATGCATAAAAAATCATTGCATGCCTAAAAATCATCACAATCCAACAAAATCATAACATGCCTGCAACATCATTATATGCCTTTATAATAATCAAAATAATGTACAATTATCATAATTTTGCACAGTCATTACATGCATACAACTTTGGAAGAACATGCACTGCATAACTATTTTGTTTGAAAATACCAAAAAAAACATTGTGTATACTTGAAAAAGATATCGCTTGCTAGGAAAAGCATCATATAATCATAAAAAAATATTACAGTGTTAAAAAAGCATCAAGATGATGGTTTATCATCATTACTTAAGAAACATCTCTATCTAATAAAACTTCATAAATGTTTTGAATTGGATCAACAAATTTACTTGTAGACTATAAATTAAAAAGTTATAAGAGTTTTGAATTAGATGAATTAGTTTTGTGATTTATATTATAAAGTGCTTGATTTATTTGCATATTGAATAGCCTATTTGTATGATGAAAAATAACCTCTATGGTTGACTGCACATATAAGTACATTTAATACATTTGGGTTGGGTATAATCAATGAATTTAATTAAATTTTAAATTTTATCTATTTGTTGTTAATTATAAATATATTTTTTAATTAAATTAATTTTAATTTTATTATTGTATTAGAATAAATATAATTATGTCTAATTGCAATGTGTATAAATAGATGCCATGGATTTTGATGTAAACTCAAGTTTCTCTTATCACACAATGACATACTCTAATAATAATTATGTCTAAATATTTTATAAGTATTTATACTGATAGGTGTTCCGACATAGGAGCTGTAATGACGTAAGAATGTTAGCATTTAATTATTTGAAATCCACCATTATAAATAATAATAATAATTTAATTATATCAAAGTCAATATGATTAAATAAAAAAATAAAACAACAAACATGACGGTTTAAAAATATAAAAAACATATAAATACAAAAAAATTCAAACAAAAAAATAAACAAAAATAAAAAGTAAAGGGAGAGAAATAAAAATGAAAGAAGAGTAAAAAAAGGAGTAAAATGAATTGCGCAGATAAAATACAAATTTTTTATATTTGGTACTTTAAAAATTACTTCTTTTCTTATTATTTTTCATGTAGAACTCCACTCATTCTTTTTAGTGTGAAATTGATTTCCACTTTTCCACTTTGGTTAAAAATATTATCACATCATAATAAATAAATAGATAATATACAGATAATCATAATTAATTTATATGTAATATATAGATTTACCACATTGTAAAAATAATTAATTTATAAATATTATATATGAATTTTACCACATCATATTTATAAATAATCATGACAATAAAATTGTAAATATAATTTATTTATTAGTTACATATGAATTTTACCACACCATATTTATAAATAATCATGAATTATAGAAATAAATTATCATAAAAAAATATTACAATAAATAAATAGATAATCATAATTTATTTATTTATCATAAAAAAATAGCACATGATAATAAATAAATAATATATAAATAATCACAATTAATTTATAATTAATATATATTTTTTTACTATTTTTATAATAAATTATCATAATTAATTTATATATAAATAATCGCAATTAATTTATTAGTAATATATAAATTTTATCTCATCATAATTATAAATAATCATATTAATAAAAATAATAAAATTGTAAAAATAAATTATCAATAGTATATATACCTACCATTATTAGGTGTCTTATGAGCTACTCTTTACAATTTTTATTTTTTATTTTGGACAAATGTATTTCAAACCTAAATGTGATGCACGTGAACTACAGATAAATAAAAAAACTTCAAAACACTACAAAACAATTGAATTTGGCACCCACCACTTAAACAACTCGAAAAAAATAAAAAAGATAAACCCATTTCCAACCACTTAAATATTTGGAGAAATCAGGCAATGTTTGATGTGTGGATTGAGCCAATTAATTATTAGAATTATTATACGTCGATTATTATAGGGCTCAAATTTTAAATGAAAGCATGGTAATGTGGTTTACCATATATCCATATATATATATATATATATATATATATATATATAATAAAAAATTGTAAAAAATAAATAATAAATTTTTGAAAATATTAAAAATATTTATTTGAGTTGAAGTTTTAAAATAAATTATGTTAAAAAGAAATTTTATTTTATTATTAGAATGTTTTAGTAAGATTATTATTAATTATAATAATAATTCACAAAAGGTTATAAAGTCAAGTAATTGGTTGGTATTTACAATTCTGTTTTTTTAGAAAAAAAATATTAGGTTTAAAATAAATTAGAACAAGTATCAACATCGTCAAAGTATAGAAAATAGAGCGACACCAAAACAACTATAATAAGTATATTATCAAATTAGGCACATGCCATCGTATTAGAAGGAAGAGGTGGACAATCATTCGAAGACGGTTAAGCATTCCAAGATGAAGGCTCATCCAAAGCCACTCATCCATCTATGGGGTCTTGAGAAGCCAAAGAAACAAAAACATCCCAACCATGAAGAGTTTGCACCATATTACTAGCTAGACTAGGACCAGTTGGCTATCCCCACCTAAAAGGGGATTTCCCATGCCACATTGGTAGACTTCATCCGCCTACCCTTCCAATTGAGGAAGAAGGGTGGAGAAGTGGTTGCGGTTGGGAGAATAACTCCTTAGGTGTTTGAGCACTAGAGGTGGAGAGCCCTATGGTGGATTATTCAAGAGGATGCGACTCATGGCATAGGAAGTGTTCCCCTAATAGTCAAGTAGCTCCTACAAATGCTTGAATTCCATGGAAACTTTCTCCAATTGGGCTTAAATCTACATGCAGACTGAAGATAATACAAATACCTTTTTGTTAACAAAGAAATGACAAGATGGTTCCTTATTGTTAAATAAAGTAGAGTTTCTAGTTTTCCATAATTGAAATAAAATGACAACTCTGAATAAATTCCATAGAAAAGCTATAGATGTTGGTCAATTATCAAAATCCCCAAGGAAGACAAACTCCATGTGAAAGATTTAGGATGGTAGGGCTGAAATAAACTATGTATCCACTGCCAAGAAGACTAGGATTCGAGGCATTCCCAAAAGAAGTGATTGAAGGATTTGGGTTTGGATTAGGTAGGGCACTTCGGTTGGAAAATTCCAAGGTGAGAAAGATGCTCCCTAAGTGAGTTACCTTGATAGACAAGAAAAAGAAAGAAATGAGCTAGTTTGGCATTCCAAATTCAGTTAAGCCGGGAAAACCATAACTTGGGTGAGGAATTAAGGTTCGAGTGCCTATTGAGTTTACCAAGAGCTGACAAGAAGGGGATCATGACCCAAGAAATAAGTTCTGAAGAATAGATATTGAAGTGAGTATCACAATTACACCTCCAATATTTCCACCATGATCGTGGAGGTTGCAAACCTAGTTTGTGGAGCATAACATTTGGCAATAACTCTTAAATGTAAAGAATAAATAGTAAGTCATAATTAATTAAATTAAATTTCTCTTTTAATAATGGAAAAAGGGCCAAGTCAAAATTAGAAACCAAATTCTTTATAGTTTGAATTCATTTTTTGAAGAGTCTCAAAGCTTTTATACCATGAGTTTTCACTAGAACAAGGCTAGTATTGGTCATGATAAGAGACCACTAGAGATTATGTTCATTGAAACAAATATCATTATGAAAGCCATAATCAACCCAATTAAAATGGAATTAGCGCCACATTAAGCAAACTAGAGTCACATGGCACTAGTGTCCCCAAAATAGTGCTAATTTTCTTTACCTTATCTTTCTCGAATGGATATATTTTCAAAATTAAAACCCTCCTAAGGTCCTCTTAAGCATATTTTATTATCTACACAAGGTACAAAATACTATAAATACATGACTTTTACACCTCTATCTACTAGATGGAAATTAGATGTAAAATACCTATTCAAACACAAAATAAGTTGAGAAAAATCAAGGTTATTAATCCCTATTCAGCCCTATTTCTACATACTACCATCTACAGCTGCCCTACTCTCAAATTTTCTAGATTTCCAATTTCAAGTACACTCAAAGAATTCAAGACCACTATCATTCTAGCATTACATGCACTTGCACCAACACTTAGGTGGGAAGAACTACATCGAGCTTGATCCCTCCTCTGAGTATTGGTATGTAGGCAACTCTCTTCACAGTGGGGTGTTGAGGATGTTTAGCCTAGCCTTCTAATGAACACAATTTTCAGCACATGCCTTATTTGCAAGGAGGATTAGGGTTATATCATAAATCAACTATTATAGGCACAATATAGACTTTTAGACTTCATGCACATAGTAATAAAACCTAGAAACACAGGTGTAGGTGTACCCAAAAATTTAGAGTAATTTTGTACAGAGGACACTAGCACCATTTTTAGGACACTAGAGTCACATCGCATGACTGTCCAAGTGTGGTGCTACTATCTAGGAGGGGTACTAACACAAGGATATAGTTGATGATACTCAAACCTATTCCAATCTCAATTTCCAACACTCAGATCATCCACATTAGACATTTTCCTGATAATTTTTTATTTACATATATTTATTAGTATTTTTAGAAAGTCAAAGCTTGTCAAAATTTATAACAAACCAATGGTTATTTTATGCATATTTTTTCTCTGATTTAAACTACTCAACCCTTTAATAAAACATAAGATTTACATAGCTAAACCCTAAAAGGTTAAAACATTGGTTTTGTTTCTAAATGCACTAAAATGTGTTTGCATACCTCTCTTTTAGTGTGGCATTATCGAATTTGGGTTGCCCTCGTCTCATGCAACCACATATTTCCAATTTCTATCTTTTATTCATGATTTAGATCGATGCCAAATGAATCACATAGATGATTTTTGTTTGATTTTAAAACAACACAACCATGTATTTAATTCTATTATTTTAACACCGCATATGTAGTTTAACCATGTACATGGTTTTAAAACTACGTATGTAGTTATTGAAAACCATGTATGTAGAATTGATTTCATGAATTTATGTCTACTTTTTTACCCCCATCTCCACGCACTTACCCATAAGTACATATCAAATCTCTATCCATTAGTTAATATATTCTAAAATTACCATTTTTAAAATATATACAAAAAGTATGTCTTTTCCTTTAAGATGTACAATAAAAAGGTAGCAAATCCATTAGATACATAACACTTTTTAACAAAACATTTAAAAATATATATCAACAAAATTAATCATTGTAGGGGAGATCTATGGGGTTGAAACCTTTTTTATAAGTTTTGGTGGGAGGATATACCACTGATGTGCTCTCTAGATCTTCAAAACATGCCAAAAACTTCTTCTTTCACACTTTGAATTCCCACAAATTACGTTAAGCCCCAAATAAGAAGAGAAATTCTTGTGCAAAACTTGTTGGCATGCACATATGTTGAAGCTTTGTGCAATAATATGGATGCCCTTTCAAAAACTCCCTAATATTTATAGAGTCATTTCCATGTTGAATCCATTCATATGCAAAGATAACATTATTATCATCCTTTCTTATTGGGTAAGAACACCACTTCCAAGTATGTCTAAGAGTAGGAGTAGAATTACTGTGAATTGACTTCTGCCCTTGGAAGACAAACTTGAAATTCATATTTCAACATGCTTTAGATGATTTTCAACTCTAGAATGTGTGAATCTAGGAATTTGAGTCAAGAGAGGATGGTTTGTATGGTGTTAGTTCCAAAATGAAATAAACACACTAACTAGCATAACATCTCTAGGCCTAGACACTAGGGAGAGATTATTTAACAAACATGAATAAAGAACATAGCTAAAATACAAAAGAAACCTTCTTTTACCTTTCTTGGATGCTCCAAAATGCTTGTTGTAGTGGCTTGCTCAGCTTGTGCTCATGAAGTCTTCATCAAAAGAAGTTTGGCTACCTCCATCTCTCCTTGGCACCTTTGGCTTATGGATTGGCTTGGATTGGAATAAATTTGGCATGGTCACACTAATTTAAATGGATTTTGAAATCATTTTTGCATTATAAATTTTCATTATCAAGACTTAAAATTCATGTGGTGAGGCCTCCTATTTATAGATTTTTGAGAATGTCTAGAATCAACCTGAATCGTCCATCCTAAGATTGAGATGTGTGGTAGAGGATTAATTCAATTTTTGAAATTAATTTTATAATTATCCTCATCATGACATTGGAAGAAGGAGAAATTAAAAGGCATGAAGGGATTTGATGAGACATGGGAGGCATGGATCTTGATATTTGTGGCATTTATGACTTAGGGATGTCTTCCCAAGAAATGAGGTCACTTGATGATGCAAACATTCAATATTCATTTCCAAAAATAATTTTTCAAAAAAAATTCATGGAATTTTTAATTAGGCCTTGATTTGGATTAATTATCTCTTAATCATGTTTAAGCACTTTGTGCATAAATTACTCAAATTGATCAAAATGCCTTGTTATTGATCCAAAATTTGACTGAATTAGAATTGGAAGGTAGTGTCAGATGCATTGGATATGTTATCCCATTTAGGATGTTATCAATAGAAAATAATAAAGCCATGCATCTTGTGCAAGAGATTTGATGGGAAAGATCAATCCAGAGGACCTAGGTACAAAATTGGCATTTTGACTCGAAATGATCTGATCAAAGTTAGCTGGCCCATAAATTGCATTACCCCATTTAATGATACATTGGCCAAAATCAACACTTGAATAAGTCAATTTCACATCATTTAGCATGTTTTAATATTTTTAGGCCAAATTGTGTGGTTTAGGTAGAAATTGGTCAAAGGCCTGGTTGGAGGTCATTGGTGGCCAGATTTAGGTGTCTACAATTTGCCCCTATTTGGGAAGATGTTACAAACCATAGGCAAAGCAATGTCTTCTCAAATAATGAGAGATGGTCTATATGCCAGGAAGAAGATGGTGGTTGAAGAACAAATCTCTAAATGGTTTTTGGGAAGCCTATGATGATGTCCCCTGGAGGGAGTGGCTGTCACATTTGTTGATGGATGGTCCCTCAAAAAGAAATAAGAAGAAAGGTGGAATTAATCCATGGTTGAGATTAATCCAAATGATTAAATGCTTTCATGAATTGATGTAAAAAGGATGCTCATTTTCCCAAAGGTAGTTATAATTAGGATTAAAAGTCAAAATAATGATTTGCCCATAGGCAGTTATAATCAGTATAAGGACTTAGATTGGATAAAGATGATTTTGCCCTAGTAGGGTTGATTAAAAAGCATAACTCAAGGATATAACTTGGAATATAGATTAAACATTAGTGGGCACAGAATTATGAAAGAGATGAATAGAAGAAT
Organism: Torreya grandis; assembly: GCA_037957365.1. Classification (NCBI taxonomy): domain Eukaryota; kingdom Viridiplantae; phylum Streptophyta; class Pinopsida; order Cupressales; family Taxaceae; genus Torreya; species Torreya grandis. The sequence goes on from JARHVA010003488.1 coordinate 1,360,709, forward strand.
AAGATTGATCAATAAAAAAGATTCAGTTATAGCTGCCAACGAGGCAAATCCTCATCCTTATTAGCAAAGATGCAACTAGAATGGTCAAATGAGTTATATTGATCAAGATGGGTGGGAGGATTTTCCAAGGCACCAAGGAAAAAAATTTATGGCCCTATTGATTGTAGACCTTCTTGAAGCTAATTTTTGTTGTAGCATGTGATGGTAGGCTTCACACCATGAAGACTTGGCCAAAATATGCATAAGGACTGACTCTTGATATCCAATATTCAAGTTAAAATAATGCACCGATGATAAAAACCATGACGACAATGTTTACATATGAAGATGAATAGACTCATGAATAATATGTGCAAGCAATCACCTAATGCATATATATAGACTGAGTTAAGGCAACAGTGCAAAAAACAAACAAACAGACAAGCAAGCAAATAAATCAAAAATCAAAAAACAAACAAACAAACAAACAAACAAACAAACAAAAAAACAAAAAAACAACATGAAAAAAAAAGCTTAAAAACAAAAGCAAAAGAAATCATCTTAATAATGACAATGCCCTAATAAGGCAGATCGAGGATAACTGACTAGGCTTAGACAGGACAAATGTTTTTGGATTTTTGAAATGTTATGAATGTTTTTGTAATTTTGAGGTATCTTAACTCATTAGAGAATGACAAGATACCTAATCACAAAATGGTGAGAGTGTTTAGCTTAGGTTTCTTGCAAAATGATGAGAGCATTGGAAAGGGGGACTGAGGTGACCTCAACATAACTTGAGCATGACATACACAGTCTCGAAATGACCTCAAGTCATAGTAATTCCATTCACATAAAAGGTGAGGAAAAACCAACTAGATCCCAATAAGTTTTCAAATCTAACAAATGTCCATTCAAATGAAAACAATGATAGCAAAGTGATGTGACAATGCATGATAAACAAATGTTGTCTTTAGTTTGCCCATAGGCGGTTATAACTAGGATACAATGGCATAAGTCAATGATACTAATTTGCCCATAGGTAGTTATAATTAGTAGCAAGACTGGTGAAACACTGATTTGTCCATAGGTGGTTATAATCAAGCTCACATAAACAAACTTGATAGGATAAAAGATATCTTACTAGATCAACTGTCACACTAATTTCATTAACTATCATTGAAACATGGATTGGATTGATTATTGAAATTTGAATGGAATCCCCTCACAAAAAGTGTAGGAATAACCAAATAAACTAAGATCAAAATAGGATTGGGTAGGATGACTAAAAATAGGCTTTGGTCTACATAGGAATGAAATGACAAGATGGTATAAAATGGTAAGAGGGTTTGCCCCCAAGTGATAGGGTAAATAGTAGGAATATACAACATGGTAAATGGATATGTAACAATATCAATGACATGGTAATGTGAAACGGTATGGTACATATTTTTGGCCTGGGTGTGGTTTTTGATTCTATTGTTCCTAATAATGGGGAGATGCACATCCTAATCAACAAATGATACAAACATAATACTTGATCATGTTAACTACTATCCCACACCTCATCTGAATAGCTACTTTATCAAAAATGGCCTACAGATTTGGTTTTCAAGAATGCTTTTGTGATCTTCATTGGTCATTGATTATGATTCTTTCAAATGTCGAGACAAGGTATCTTTGTAGTCTCTACAAATAAAAGTGTAACCATGGATGGTAAACAAAGACAAACAATAGAAGGTAGGTTTGTTTGTGAAATGGAATGGTAGATGGTAATGAAATGTGGAACAGTTGGGAAACAAATGAAGATCAGGACATTCAATCACACGTATTGTTGTTGATGTTAGATTCAACATAAATTTGGTTGTGGTGGGGCCGAAGACTTGTTATCTTGATAAGACCATCAGATTTTTCTATTGTTTGACCTTCCGAGTAGCTACCATTTGATTAGCTACAGATAGGAATCTATTTTGATTTGATCTTTGATTTTGTCTTCATCCAATAGTGAAGAAATTTTGTGCTTAACTATTGGTATCTCTATGAGGTTTTCAACAATGAAGTTGTCTTGATTGTCTCGTAGTGCCTTTGAGAAGGTTTCACTAAGGATTGTTGACTTTTGAATTTGATTGTCTTCTAGTGATTTTTTAAAAATTTCACTAGAAGATGTTGAGTTCTGACTTTGATTGTCCCCTAGTGCCTGCAAAAATGTTTCACTAGGATAGTGTTCTTCTGCTACATGAATGTGGTCTTGGCCTCCTTGATCTTTTTCAACTGCTATGTCACCATGGCTGTAGATCAACTAAGTGTGATTCTATCAATCCCAATCAACACTTGTGGGAGATGGAATGTCAGTGATATGGCTATTTTGGTTTATGGTAATGGCCTTTGGAATGGTAATGGAATGGGGAGAGGGCACACAATCCTCATAGAATATACTAGGATAACTTGTGTTAAAGATGAAGTATGCATCCTCAAAAATTGTAGAAGGATCAAATATGTATTAAAATTGATCTGTAAGGCATGCATAACCAATGTTGTAACAACCACAAACATATTCTTCTTCTGAATTTGATTCTAACTCAAGAGACTCTACATCTAATGTTGAGACTGATGTTGATTAAGATTTTGATGGTAAATATAATGTCAATTTAAGAATATAACCTGGCTCTAACTTTGATTCTGCATCTGATGGGTACTCTGTTACAATGATGTTTTATTGAATATTTGGTTTTGGACAAGTAACAGCCTATGATGGCATAATGGGCTCCATAAAAACTTATTTGTCAAAGTGAGACTCTTCTAGGATGGGAAATAGGTCAAGAGACAACTCCTCAGAAACTAGCTTGTCAATATGAGGCTCTTGAAAAATAAGCACATGGTTGAGGTAATGATTTTCCCAAAGGAAGTAATAATCATTAAGAAGTGACTCAACAAAGACTTGCTTGTCAGAGTGACACTCCTCAAAAACTAGTATAGGATCAATAGATGATTCATCACAGGTTGACATATTAGAAGTGGTTGGTTCAATAAAAACATCTTGGATTGGTTCATTCTCTTGGCCTTGGTTTCTAATGAGTTGGAAAATACTAGTGTTGAACACAACTTGGTCTTCGAAGGATTGGATGGGTTGAGGTTTGGATAGGATTGGTACTAGATGAGAAATGGTCTACAATTGGATAATAGTAGGGCCTTAGGGAGCATGATTGATCACATGAACCAAAAGATGAAGTCCTAAAATTGTAACAATAGGGTGGTGTGGGGCTTGATTACCTGCAGAAGCCAAAGGACAAGGTCCTAAAATAATGAAGGGGCATCGTGGAGCTTGATTGCTCACACAAACCAAAGGACCAAGTCTTAGTATAGAAATGGTTGGGCATTGTGGTCCCATAATATAAATGCTATGATGTGGTGGAGCCTGATTACTCATATAATCCAAAACATCCAAGTCTTCCTCATAAACCATATCATCTTAGTCATGAGCTGGCTCATAAGCTAGTTTTTTACTGTGTTCCATGTACTGATTATTGCAAAGAGGGTATGGATCCGTATCCCAAACAAAATTATCTATAGTTGGGTCTTCAAAGTCCTCCTCACAAGCCTCTTCATACCAATCAAGGTCTCAATTTGGATTTTGACTATATTCCCCATATGGATTATTGTAGGGAGAATAATAAAACTCCTTAAAAATTATTTCTCTATAGGGGTTCCTAGTAGGATTTTGTGCAGCCATTATATCATAAGTTGGATTATACATGACTCCATCATAAGTGTAGCTAGACATATTTGCATAAATGATGAAATATTTCAAAACAAAAATGTTTAGAGTTCTACAAACTTTGAAAAATGATCCAAAGGATAAATGTTTCAAACTTGGTCCAACTTGGTCAAAGGGGTGGAGCTGTATCTCCAATGTGGTTTGAAAGTGGAGTTGTATGTCTAAAATGGTTTATGCTAAGACTTGGCATAAAACAAACTAATTCCAAACATCTAATGTCAAATGTCATATACACCAAAGGTCAAGCATCTGAATAAAAACTGGCATGTCAAAGGTCTAGGTCAAATTATTCCAAACAAGGTCTAAACTAGAAAAAGGAAAAGTTGAGTTACTAGGTCTTTTGTCCAAACATGGAGTCAAAATATAGGCTCAAACAAATAGGCATGTGCTAGGAATTTTGGCCAAATGACATCAAAATCTAGACTTGAAATAAATGCTTATGTGATTTGATTTAATCTAACAAATTTGGAAACAACTTTGACATAGACCCAACACACAAAATCAAACATAAACATGATCAGTTGACATAAGGCATAAGATAAAAGTCTCTTTGAAGAAATATTGTGTTCTCCCAAATAAAGACACAAATAATGATAAGGATAAGTATTGAATAAACAAACCATCAATAGTTTTCAAATTTGGGTAATCAATTAACCAAAGTTATGCAACATAAAAGAGAAAGATCTATGTATTAGCCCCATGAATTAAGGCATAAACAAAAATCAATCAATGTTTGAATCCAAACTTGACAAAGCTAATTAAAAACTCAAAATTGAAAACTAGGATTTGACCAAACATGGTAGAAAAGATTGGACATCATGACATCACAAGACAAAGGTCTAAATGATATACACAAAATGGTTTGAAACAAATTGAGCAGCCTAATGACGTAAGCATAATTGAATGATGTGATCTATGTTATGTTTCAAAAGACTCAAAGGCAAAAATAGTTTGACATGATTTGGTCAGCATAACACTACCCTCCTCAACTCAGATACATTATTTTTATATGACTTATAAACAAATTAAAACAAGTTTTAGTCTCAAAACATACCAAGCAAAAATGACGAAAATACACTAAGTATAATCATCCAAATCCTAGCAAGGGTATGAAAAAATGGGGTTGACTAAAATGGGGAATAAATTGCACATTAAATTTCACGTCAAATGATGTAAAATACAAGCATAAAAACTGGGTGACCATGACATTGGCTAGTTGTAAAAAGGTCTAGTATTTTTTAAAAACCACTACATCCTGTTGTTCACTCAGTGTAGTGTGATGTCCAAATGTAGATACGTCCCATGTGAAAATCTAAAGGAGTAAGAAAAGTCAATATTGGGAGATGACACCCAAAATCCAAGCTTCCTTAAAGAACTCATGATAGGTAATGATGTACCCCTCGTAAGCCAAGTTTGCATTAAATAAAAGACTAAAAGAGAAAGACTTTAGGGTCATTTTCATGGTCACCCAAACTTTGACGAGTTTTTGAGGAGTGCTTTAGATGACATTCTTTCTAATCCTTGTACTAGGCTATTTACAATAGAAATGGTGCTTTTGATTCCAAGGATTTCCTAAAGGGGACAAATGGAAGAGCATACATGAAACATCTCTCTTATTTCCAAACAAAAATTAAGTCAAGCAACTATTTAAGACAAAAAGCTTGGAAAGATGAGTTCATTTTTAAGCCTAAATGAAAATGAGGTGGTGTTCATTTGACCCCTTAGTCTTAGTTGTAACTTTGAAAACTAATTCTAAAAACACTTATTTAATCACCTTAAATTTTAATTTAAGCACCATAATAATGTTCCTAATTGATTTTAAAACATGCAAAATATGTTTACAAAAGTGATTTATCAAACTTGAAACTCGCTAATTACTTGTCTACCCTTAAGGCATCACCCCAAAAGTTAATTTGTTAGATTAGAAACATTTTAAATAGATTTTTTAAATTTTTAATAAAATATATGAAACTTTAATATAAACTAATGTCAAATTATAAAAATTTAGGAGAAAACATGTGGTTTAAAAAAAATCATCCAAAATAGAGTCCGTATGACCCCAAACCAAGCATTTTAAAATAGCTCTCGAGTTTATGTTTTTCAAAAAACACAGTGATCAACGTTGGTTATATAACTGATGTCAGTTACACTTATTAATAGATGATAGTTATCTAATTGACATTGGTTATACCGATAGTGACTGACGACGTCTATGCCAACTGATGATGGTTTTACTAACCAATGTCAGTTACTGTGTATACCCATGATAAAGAAAAACAACAAACCAAAATTAGAAAATCAAATTACAAGAGTCTTAATGATCCAATTGAAGATTTTAAAGTTGCAACTTGATCTTCATGTGTGGGATGCATTGTGTCCCACCGGGCATGCCATATGCGAATCTAGGAATTTGACTCAAGAGAGGATGGTTAGTATGGTGTTCGTTCCAAAATGAAAACAAAATGAAATAAACACACTAACTAGCATAACATATATATGCCTAAACACTAGGGAGGTCTTAGTGAACAAACATGAATAAAACATAAAACTAAAATTTAAAAGAAACCTTTTCTTACCTTCCTTGGATGCTCCAAAAAGCTTGTTGTAGTGGCTTGCTTGGCTTGTGTTCATGAAGTCTTCATCAAAGGAAGCTTGGCTACCTCTATCTCTCCTTCGCACCTTTGGCTTGTGGATTGGCTTGGATTGGAATCACTTTGGCATGATAACACTAATTGAAATGGATTTTGGAATTATTTGTGCATTATAACTTTGCATTATCAAGACTTAAAATTCATGTGGTGAGGCCTCCTATTTATAAATTTTTGAGAATGTCTAGAATCAAACTGAACCATCCATCATCTTGAGATTTAGATGTGTGGTTGAGGATTAATTCAATTTTTGGAATTAATTTTATAATTATCCTCATCATGACATTGGAAGAAGGAGCAATTGAAAGGCATGAATGGCTTTGATGAGACATGGGAGGCATGAATCCTGATATTTGTGGCATTTATGGCATAGGGATATCTTCCCAAGAAATAAGTTCACCTGATGATGAAAATATTCAATATTCATTTCCAAAAATAATTTTTCAACAAGTTTACATAGAATTCTTAATTAGGCCTTGATTTGGATTAATTAGATCTTAAGCATGTTTAAGCACTTTGTGCATAAATTACTCAAATTGGTCAGAATGCCTTGTTATGTGTTGGATCCATTATCCCATTTAGGATGTTATCAATAGAAAATAACAAAGGCATGAATCATGTGCAAGAGATTTGATAGGAAAGATCAATCCAAAACACCTAGGTGCAAAATTGATATTTTGATTTGAAATGATCTGATCAAAGTTAGTTGGCCCATTAATTGCATTGCCCCATTTAATGATACCTTGGCCAAAATTGGCACATGAATATGTTAGTTTCACATCATTTATCAATTTTTAGTGTTATAAGGCCAAATTATGTTTTTAAGGTAGAAATTGGTCAAAAACATTGTTGGAGGTCATTAGTGGCTAGATTTAGGTGTCTATAGAATGTTGCTTCATGATACCTTGTATAGAATTGCCTTTATCCATTCGATCTCTTGGTGGATGATAGTGTTGTAGTTACTCCTTTAGAGAAAAATGAGAAAGAAAATAAATGTCCTTTTAGCAATCACTAATAACTAACACAAGCTTATTTTTTTCAATGTGGCCAACTTAGCTCCTCAAGTGTTGGTATAATATAAAAGGGAATAATTCAATAGGTAGTAAGTTGAAATGAGTAAAAATAAGAGTAATTGTGGCCAAGGTCTATAATAAATCATTTTTAACTGAACGAGTAGTTTCCTTGATGATACCAAAACTACAATAACCCACATGACCCAACATATGGGAGATGAAGTTCTCTTCACAAACTTTTATTTTAAAGATATAATGGAGTAAGTTTAGGGAATTTGATAAGCACAGAGATTGGAAATTCTAGAAAATGTATCCATGGAGGATGAGAGTTTAAAGACATAGTCAACAGTGTGATTTAATTTATCCATTCTAGTATATCCTTGTTTAAGATTGTAAGGATTTTTTTACATGTGTGATTCATTTCATTAATGAAGGGAGTCTAATCACTAAGAGGTTAGATATTATCAAAGGGATTTTAAACATGTGATTTAAAAATTATAATAAAAATCCACTCACTAAAGCAAAAAATGTGACAGAAGGCATTAATTAAGGAATGAATGGGAATGATGATGGTTCAATTAATCTAATATGGTCTCCAATATTACTTTTTTCAGTTATTCCACTATGGAATCTATTAAGATGTTATCAACAGATATTTCAAAGCATTGCTAATAATGTTTTCACCATATTTCAATGTAGATTTAACTAAAGCATAATATCAACTAGAAATTAATAAAGTCTAATCATGAAGACACTAATAAAATAAAGAAATGAAATGATTATAAAGCAATAAATATTGCATGCATGAGGCTAATGAATACTAATGAAAATATTTTTCATTTTTTGTCAAAAAAATTGGTTTATTTTTTATTTATTAACTATGTCGAATGTTTTTGATTAGTTCAGTAGGAAAAAAGGGTCCTGAGCCCTATACAAAGTAGCCCCCAAGGCAAAAAACCGAAAAATCCACCCATAGGCCAAAAATAGCATAGTGACGACAATGAAACAACAAAGCCAAATTAGCTAAGAAACCAAAAGGCAACAACATTGCAAATAACAACACACTATACAATAACAAAACCTAACCTAGTAGGTCGAACACCCTTGACCTGAAAGTGGGTTTGAGAAATGTGCTTAAGAAGACCTCACTTCCTCCTTTGGCTAATAATATAATAATCATCAAAATATCCATTCGCATAAATAGGAGATGAAGGTGAAAAACTCACCAAGTCCTCAGAAGGGGTGGTGCCTTTAGAGCAAACACAATAACATCAATCATAGTAGCAAACTATATACCTACATCAATAGTCCTTGACTTAGAAATAATAGCAATCGAGATCCCTATGATAGTCCCAACAAAAACAACAATAATAGGGGAGATAGTAGGTGACATCCCTGTTACAATTTTAGTAGAAGAACTAAGCAAATCTGATGGTACTACAACAATAATAGTAAGGGAGATCTCGACAATAGTCCCAACAATAACAGTAGTAGGGGAAGTCTGAATAAAAATATCAAAATTAGAAACAATAGCAAAGGAGGTCCTTCCAACAATCTTAGTAGTAGAAGAGTCATGTAGCAAGGGGAAGAGAATACTTCCCATTATCAAAAGGAGGCTCAAAATATTTTGAGCCCAAACCATCATCATCAACATCTACTATAAGGTGTTCATGTAAAGCATCCTTCCACCAAGATGAAGACTGAGAAACCTTTAAACAGGGGCATTTAGATGCCAAATGAACCATATTAAAGCACCTTTGACAACTAAATGGGATTCCTTTGTAATCCAAGCTCTGACACCAAGAGCGATCAACAACTTGTAAAACAACCTCTGTTGGAAGAGGCATAGACACATCCAAATCCACTAAAATACAAGCATAAGTAGTGTGAGATAAGTGAGTAGTGGCATGATCCACCATAATAAAATGGCCCACCGAGTTACCTTCTAGTAAGATTCACACCAAAAATGAAGAGGCAAATTTGGAAGACAAATCCAAACTAGCAGCCTATTGAAAGATTTAGTGAGAGGATTAAAGGTAGGAACCCAAGGATTTATAAATAGTGCATGTTGTCCTCAGAACCAAGATCAACCATAAAAAATAATATTTTAATTAGGGAAAGAATAAAAAATAACTCCAAAGAATCCTTTAACACATGGGTAAATTTCTATTTCCCCTTTTGTAAGGAGACGCCACTACTCAAAGACCTAAGTGTTTAGATCCTGGAGCTATGGCTAGAATCTACAAAATTTGCAAATTGAACCCTTCTAAGAAAATTATTCCTCATTTTTTAGCACTTCATCCTCTTAAATAACAATAATAAGGGGTAGTGCTAAAAGTTTCACCTTACCCCCAGTCATCGGAGAAGAATGAGCAACAATCTTCTTCTGAGGAAATGAGGCTTCAACACAAATGACATTAGCAAAAGAGACTGTAAGAATAGAGGAAGAACCCAAAATAGGTGTTATACCAGCAATAGCAACCCTAGACATTGATGCTTCACTAACAATAGCCACCTTAGCAACATGCAACGTCCCCATAGTGAGATAACCTTGCAATCCCCCAGATGATGCCCTAACTGTGTCGAATGTTATAATCATTCAATTGATATAATTTAGTCTACCAAAAATAAAATATCTATCATTCATGGTTATGGTTATGGTCGAGGGTGAAAATATCTAGTTCTAATAGAAATAATTTATCCTTGTGATAAAAAATGTTGAGCTAAAATCTTTGAAAAACATGGTAATAATGGGAAATCATTATAATCCCTATCAAGTCATTAGTGGCCTTCAAAAGCATCACAAGCTTACAAAACCATATATTACATGTGAAACATCAAAGGCCTAAAACACCATTGCATGCCTAAAAACCATCCCAATTGTATAAAATCATCACATGCATGTAATATCATTACATGCCTTTACAATCATCTAAATAATGTACAATAATCATAAGCCTACATAATCATTGCATGCATGTAACTTTGATGGAACATGCACTGCATACCTAAAAAAATGAAACTACCTTAAAAAACATCATGTATATTTGAAAAAGGCATCAGTTGCTAGGAAAAACATCATAGAATTAGAAAAAACATTATAGGGTTAGAAAAGCATCAATATAATGGAAAAACATTAGTGCTTAGGAAACATATTTATCTAATAAAATTTCTGAAATGTATGAAATATTAAAAATGATCACAAACATGTTTTGATTGGATCAATAGATTTACTTGTAGGTTATAAATTGAAACGTTCTAAGAGTTTTGAATTGGATCACTTGATTTTGTGACTCACATTTGTAAGTACTTGATTTATTTGCATATTAAATAGCCTATTTATATGATGAAAAATAACATATAATGTTGACTATATAAATAAGTATGTTTAATACATTTGGGTTGAGTATAACTAGCGAATTTAGTCAAATTTCAAATTTTCTTTTTAGAGTTTTGATGACTATGATCTAAGGGCCTTAGAATGTGTAGTGATTCCAAAAAATTGTAAAATCAGGGAGCATCGCTTTGTTAGTGATCCATAAAAAAATCCATTAGTAATAGAAATAAATTTTCTTTTCAAGTGGGAAACAATAATGTATGTGTTTTTTGGCAATCTGTTGTTTAAGCTAACATTTTCTAAATATTTAATGTTGAGTATGGTTAGTATGGTGTTAGTTCCAAAATGAAAACAAAATGAAATAAACACACTAACTAGCATAACATATATAGGCCTAAACACTAGGGAGATCTTAGTTAACAAACATGAATAAAACATACAACTAAAATTTAAAAGAAACCTTTTTTTTACCTTTCTTTGATGCTCCAAAATGCTAGTTGTAGTGGCTTACTTGGCTTGTGCTCATGAAATCTTCATCAATGGAAGCTTGGCTACCTCTATCTCTCCTTCACACCTTTGGCTTGCGGCTTGGCTTGGATTGGAATCACTTTGGCATGGTAACATTAATTGCAATGGATTTTGGAATTATTTGTGCATTATGTCTTTGCATTATCAAGACTTAAAATTCATGTGGTGAGGTCTCCTATTTATAGATTTTTGAGAATGTCTAGAATCAATTTGAACCATCCATCATCTTGAGATTTAGATGTGTGGTTGAGGATTAATTCAATTTTTTGAATTAATTTTATAATTATCCTCATCAAGACATTGGAAGCAAGAGAAATTAAAAGGCATTAAGGGCTTTGATGAGACATGAGAGGCATGAATCCTGATATTTGTGGCATTTATGGCGTAGGGATGTCTTCCCAAGAAATAAGGTCACCTGATGATGCAAATATTCAATATTCATTTCCAAAAATAATTTTTCAACAAGTTTACATAGAATTATTAATTAGGCCTTGATTTGGATTAATTAGTTCTTAAGCATGTTTATGCACTTTGTGCATAAATTACTCAAATTGATCAAAATGCCTTGTTATTGGTCCAAAATTTGACTAGATTGGAATTAGAAGGCAATGTTAGATGTGTTGGATCCATTATCCCATTTAGGATGTTATCAATAGAAAATAACAAAGGCATGAATCTTGTGCAAGAGATTTGATAGGAAAGATCAATCCAGAACACATAGGTGCAAAATTGATATTTTGACATGAAATGATCTGATCAAAGTTAGTTGGCCCATTAATTGCATTACCCCATTTAATGATTCCTTAGCCAAAATTGGCACTTGAATATGTTAGTTTCACATCATTTATCATTTTTTAGTGTTTTTAGGCCAAATGATGTGTTTTAGGTAGAAATTGGTCAAAAACCTGGTTGGAGGTCATTAGTGGCTAGATTTAGGTGTCTACAAAGTGTTGCTTCATGATACCTTGTATAGAATTGCCTTTATCCCTTCAATATCCTGGTGGATGATAGTGTTGTAGTTACTACTTTAGAGAAAAATGAGAAAGAAAATAAAAGTCCTTTTAGCAATCATTAATAACTAACATAGGCTTATTTTTTTCAATGTGGCCAACTTAGCTCCTCAAGTGTTGGTAGAATATAAAAGGGAATAATTCCATAGGTAGTAAGTTGAAATGAGTAAAAATAAGAGTAATTGTGGCCAAGGTATATAATAAATCATTTTTAACTGAGTGAGTAGTTTGCTCGATGATACTAAAACTACAATAACCCACATGACCCAACATATGGGAGATGAAGTTCTCTTCACAAAATTTTATTTTAAATATATAATGGAGTAAGTTTAGGGAATTTGATAAGCACAGAGATTGGAAATTCTAGAAAATTTATCCATAGAGGATGAGAGTTTAAAGACATAGTAAACAGTGTGCTTTAATTTATCCATTCTAGTATATCCTTGTTTAAGATTGTAAGGGTTTTTTTACATGTGTGATTCATTTCATTAATGAAGGGAGTCTAATCACTAAGAGGTCAGATATTATTGAAGGGATTTTAAACATGTGATTTAAAAATTATAATAAAAATCCACTCACTAAAGCAAAAAATGTGATATAAGGCATTAATTAAGGAATGAATGGGAATGATGATGGTTCAATTAATCTAATATGGTCTCCAATATTACTTTCTTCAGTTATTCCACTATGGAATTTATTAAGATGTTATCAATAGATATTTCAAAGCATTGCTAATAATGTTTTCACCATATTTCAATGTAGATTTAACTAAAGCATAATATCAACAAGAAATTAATAAAGTCTAATCATGAAGACACTATTAAAATAAAGAAATGAAATGATTATAAAGCAATAAATATTGCACGCATGAGGCTAATGACTACTAATGAAAATATTTTGCATTTCTTGTCAAAAAAATTGTTTTATTTTTTATTTATTAACTATGTCAAATGTTTTTGATTAGTTCAGTAGGAAAAAAGGATCTTGAGCCCTATACAAAGTAGCCCCCAAGGCTAAAAAACAAAAAAGCCACCCACATGCCAAAAATAGCATAGTGACAACAGTGAAACAACAAAGCCAAAATAGCTAAGCAATCGAAAGGCAACAACACACTATACAATAACAAAACCTAACCTAGTAGGTCGAACACCCTTGACCCGAAAGTGGGTTTGAGAAATGTGCTTAGGAAGACCTCACTTCCTCCTTTGGATAACAATATAATAAGCATCAAAATATCCATTTTCATATATAGGAGATGAAGGAGGTGAAAACCTCACCAAGTCCTCAGAAGGGGGTGGTGTCTTTGGAGTGAACACAACAACATCAATCATAGTAGCAAACTATGTACCTACATCAATATTCCTTGACTTAGAAACAATAGAAATCAAGATCCATATGATAGTCCCAATAACAACAACAATAGCAGGGGAGATAGTAGGGGAGGTCCTTATTACAATTTTAGTAGAAGAACTAAGCAAATCTGATGGTATTACAACAATAATAGTAAGGGAGATCCCAACAACAGTACGAATAATAACAGTAGTAGGGGAAGTCTGAACAAAAATATCAAAATAAAAAACAACAAAAAAGGAGGTTCTTGCAGCAATCTTAGTAGCAGAAGAGTCATGTAGCGAGGGGAAGAGTATACTTCCCATCATCAGAAAGAGGCTCAAAAGCTTTTGAGCCCAAACCATCATCATCAACATCTACTATAAGGTGTTCATGTAAAGCATCCTTCCACCAAGATGAAGACTGAGAAACCTTTAAACGCGGGCATTTAGATGCCAAATGAACCATATTAAATCACCTTCGACAACTAAATGGGATTCCTTTATAATCCAAGGGCTGACACCAAGAGCGATCAAAAACTTGTAAAACAACCTCTGTCGGAAGAGGCATAGACAAATCCAAAACCACTAAAATACAAGCATAAGTAATGTGAGATAAGTGAGTAGTGACATGATCTACCATAATAAAATGGCCCATCGAGTTGCCAATGCCTTTATAGTAAGATTCACACCAAAAATGAAGAGGCAAATTTGGAAGACGAATCCAAATTGGTAGCCTATTGAAAGATTTAGTGAGAGGATTAAAGGTAGGAACCCAAGGCTTTATCAATAGTGCATGTTGTCCTTTGAACCAAGATCGACCATCAAAAATAATATTTTAATTAGGCAAAGAATAAAAAACAACTCCAAAGAATCCTTTAACACATGGGTAAATTTCTATTTCCCCTTTTGTAAGGGGACACCAGTACTCAAAGACCTAAGGGTGTAGATCCTAGAGCCATGGCTAGAATCTATAAAAATTTTAAATTGAACCCTTCTAAGAAAAGTATTCCTCATTTTTTAGCACTTCATCCCCTAAAATCACAATAAGAAGGGGTAGTGCTAAAAGTTTCACCTTACCCCTAGTCATTGGAGAAGAATGGGCAACAATCTTCTTCTGAGGAAATGAGGCTTCAACATGAACCACATTAGCAAAAGAGACTGTAACAATAGAGGAAGAACCCAAAATAGGTGTTGTACCAAAAATAGCAACCCCAGACATTGATGTTGCACTAACAATAGCCACCTTAGCAACATGAAACGTCCCCACAGTGAGAGAACCTTGCAATCCCCCAGACGATGGCCTAACTATGTTAAATGTTATAATCATTCAATTGATATCATTTAGTCTACCAAAACTAAAATATCTATCATTCATGGTTATGGTTATGGTCGAGGGTGAAAATATCTAGTTCGAGCAGAAATAATTTATCCTTGTGATAAAAAAATATTGAGCTAAAATCTTTGAAAAACATAGTAATAATGGGAAAGCATTATAATCCCTATCAAATCATTAGTGGCCTTCAAAAGCATCGCAAGCTTACAAAACCATCGATTACATGTGAAACATCAAAGGCCTAAAACACCATTGCATGCCTAAAAACCATCCCAATTGTATAAAATCATCACATGCATGTAATATCATTGCATGCCTTTACAATCATCTAAATAATGTACAATCATCATAAGCCTGCACATTCATTGCATGAAACTTTGATGGAACATGCACTGCATACCTAAAAAAATTGAAAATACCTTTAAAAACATCATGTATATTTGAAAAAGGCACCAGTTGCTAGGAAAAGCATCATAGAATTAGAAAAAACATTACAGGGTTAGAAAAGCATCAAGATAATGGAAAAACATCGGTGCTTAGGAAACATATTTATCTAATAAAACTTCTGAAATGTATGAAATATTAAAAATGATCACAAACATGTTTTTATTGGATCAATAGATTACTTGTAGGTTATAAATTGAAACGTTCTAAGAGTTTTGAATTGGATCACTTGATTTTGTGACTCGCATTTGTAAGTACTTGATTTATTTGCATATTAAATAACCTATTTATATGATGAAAAATAACATATAATGTTGACTATATAAATAAGTATGTTTAATACATTTGGGTTGAGTATATATAGCAAATTTAAACAAATTTCAAATTTTATTTTTAGATTTTTAATGACTATGATCTAAGGGCCTTAGAATGTGTAGTGATTCCAAAAAATTGTAAAATCATGGAGCATCACTTTGTGAGTGATCCATTAAAAAATCCATTAGTAATAGAAATAAATTTTATTTTAAAGAGGGAAACAATAATGTATGTTTTTTTTGGAAATATTTTGTTTAGGCTAACATTTTCTAGATATTTAATGTTGAGGATGGTTAGTATGGTGTTAGTTCCAAAATGAAAACAAAATGAAATAAACACACTAACTAGGATAACATATACAGGCCTAAACACTAGGGAGATCTTAGTTAACAAACATGAATAAAACATAAAACTAAAATTTAAAAGAAACCTTTTTTTAACCTTCCTTGGATGTTCCAAAATGCTTGTTGTAGTGGCTGGCTTGGCTTGTGCTCATGAAGTCTTCATCAAAGGAAGCTTGGCTACCTCTATCTCTCATTGTCACCTTTGGCTTGTGGCTTGGCTTGGATTGGAATGTATTTGGCATGGTAACAGTAATTGCAATGGCTTTTGGAATTATTTTTACATTATAACTTTGCATTATCAAGACTTAAAATTCATGTGGTGAGGCCTCTTATTTATAGATTTTTGAGAATGTCTAGAATCAACCTGGACCGTCCATCATCTTGAGATTTAGATGTGTGGTTGAGGATTAATTAAATATTTGGAATTAAGTTTATAATTATCCTCATCAGGACATTGGAAGCAGGAGCAATTAAAAGGCATTAAGGGCTTTGATGAGACATGGGAGGCATGAATCCTTTTATTTGTGGCATTTATGGCCTAGGGATGTCTTCCCAAGAAATGAGGTCACCTGATGATGCAAATATTCAATATTCGTTTGCAAAAATAATTTTTCAACAAGTTTACATATAATTATTAATTAGGCCTTGATTTGGATTAATTAGTTCTTAAGCATGTTGAAGCACTTTTTGCGTAAATTACTCAAATTGATCAGAATGCCTTGTTATTGGTCCAAAATTTGACTAGATTGGAATTGGAAGGCAATGTTAGATGTGTTGGATTGATTATCCCATTTAGGATGTTATCAATATAAAATAACAAAGGCATGAATCTTGTGCAACATATTTGATAGGAAAGATCAATCCAGAACACCTAGGTGCAAAATTGATATTTTGACTCAAAAATATCTTATCAAAGTTAGTCGGCCCATTAATTGCATTGCCCCATTTAATGATACCTTGGCCAAAATTGGTACTTGAATATGTTAGTTTCACATCATTTATCATTTTTTAGTGTTTTTAGGCCAAATTATGTGTTTTAGGTAGAAATTGGTCAAAAACCTAGTTGGAGGTCATTAGTGGCTAGATTTAGGTGTCTACATAATGTTGCTTCATGATACCTTGTATAGAATTTCTCTTATCCCTTCGATCTCTTGGTGGATGATAGAGTTGTAGTTACTCCTTTAGAGAAAAATGAGACAGAAAATAAATGTCCTTGTAACAATCATTAATAACTAACATGGGCTTATTTTTTTCAATGTGGCCAACTTAGCTCCTCAAGTGTTGGTAGAATATAAAAGGGAATAATTCCATAGGTAGTAAGTTGAAATGTAAGGTAATAAGCTAGCTATTGATTTTTAAATATCTAGTGACAGGCTCGTGAACGTCAAATTCAAGGAAGAAAAAAAGCCATTAGTTTTCAAATGATGACAGGCCCGTGGATGTCAATTTTATGGTGATAAAATAGCCATTGATTTTCAAATATTTGATGATGGGCCCATGAATGTCAAATTGAAGAAGATGGATTAGCCATCGGAGAAAGGCCAAATAACAAATCTTTTAGATAAAATTTTCAAACTAGTAACTTATAACTCATTTAACTCTTTACCAAAGTTAGCTAATGGTTAATATGTGATGCCAAATTAGTTGTAAACTACCTCTTTTACCTAGCAGTTCAATGCCTTTTAAGAGACATGTTTATAAATCCATATTGAGAATATGTTTTGGTTTACTAAATATCTAGTTTGAATAAGTGATTGTTATAAAATTTATCCCACATACAAAGTACAAATTAATATACACAATTTGCTAAGATCATTTTTGAAAATTGAATGCATTACTTACCTCTCAAACACTGATGAAATTTACTTGATTCAGAGGAATTTGTTTTTTCCAGTCCATGTTTACCATCTTCCATGTTATTCGTTCCTTCATTGATCTCCTCTCCAAAGCTGTGCCCTCCTCTTTCTTCCCCAATGCATAGACTGAAAAATCTTTGTCAATGTTTTCCCTTAAATAGAAAATAGGCACTACTTTTTTTTTTCCAAATTTTTGGTTTTTGTTTTTATTTTTACTAAATTTAAAACCTCTAATTATTATTATTTTTTATATATTTTTAATTATTTTTATTATTTTTTCCTATTTTTTCCTTTTTCAAGATAGTTCTTTTTTTTATATATTTTAATATGAAATGCTCGATTTCATATTTTTAATTAAATTAAATTAGCATTTAACTAATTTTAAGCCATTAATGATAAATTCTAAAATTCATAAATAATAACCCGTATTTTAATTTTATCTTTATTAAAATTGCTTCTACATGTATTAATGACACATCATGTTAAACATAAAAAGCAATTTACTTCTACAATTTCACCTACTCAGCCAAATCACAAAAAATAATACTTCAAACAAACACCAAACACACTATAAGAAATTATGCTAAGAGTATTTGTGGCCAAGGTATATAATAAATCATTTTTAACTGAAAGAGTAGTTTGCTCGATGATACTAAAACTACAATAACCCACATGACCAAACATATGGGAGATGAAGTTCTCTTCACAAACTTTTATTTTTAAAATATAATGGGGTAAGTTTAGGGAATTTGATAAGCATAGAGATTGGAAATTATAGCAAATGTATCCATGGAGGATGAGAGTTTAAAGACATAGTAAACAGTGTGATTTAATTTATCCATTCTAGTATATCCTTGTTTAAGATTGTAAGGATTTTTTTACATGTGTGATTCATTTCATTAATGAAGGGAATCTAATCACTAAGAGGTCAGATATTATTGAAGGGATTTTAAACATGTGATTTAAAAATTATAATAAAAATCCACTCACTAAAGCAAAAAATGTGACAGAAGGCATTAATTAAGGAATGAATGGGAATGATGATGGTTCAATTAAACTAATATGGTCTCCAATATTACTTTTTTCAGTTATTCCACTATGGAATTTCTTAAGATGTTCTCAATAGATATTTCAAAGCGTTGCTAAAAATGTTTTCACCATATTTCAAAGTAGATTTAACTAAAGCATAATATCAACAAGAAATTAATAAAGTCTAATCATGAAGACACTAATAAAATAAAGAAATGAAATGATTATAAAGCAATAAATATTGCACGCATGAGGCTAATGAATATTAATGAAAATATTTTTCATTTTTTGTCAAAAAAAATTGGTTTATTTTTTATTTATTATCTATGTCAAATGTTTTTGATTAGTTCAGTAGGAAAAAAGGGTCATGATCCCTATACAAAGTAGCCCCCAAGGCAAAAAAACTAAAAAGCCACCCACAAGCCAAAAATAGCATAGTGACAACAATGAAACAACAAAGCCAAAATAACTAAGCAACCTAAAGGCAACAACATTACAAGGAACAACACACTATACAATAACAAAACCTAACCTAGTAGGTCGAACACCCTTGACCTGAAAGCGGGTTTGATAAATGTGCTTAGGAAGACCTCACTTCCTCCTTTGGTTAACAATATAATAAGCATCAAAATAACCATTCGCATAAATAGGAGATGAAGGAGGTGAAAAACTCACCAAGTACTCAAAAGGGGGTGGTGCCTTTGGAGCGACCACAACAACATCAATCATAGAAGCAAACTATGTACCTACATCAATAGTCCTTGACTTAGAAACAATACCAATCAAGATCCCTATGATAGTCCCAATAACAACATCAATAGCAAGGGAGATAGTAGGGGAGGTCCTTGTTACAATTTTAGTAGAAGAATTAAGCAAATT
Source organism: Torreya grandis (assembly GCA_037957365.1). Lineage (NCBI taxonomy): Eukaryota > Viridiplantae > Streptophyta > Pinopsida > Cupressales > Taxaceae > Torreya > Torreya grandis. The sequence goes on from JARHVA010003488.1 coordinate 1,380,527, forward strand.
TGATGGAACTACAACAATAATAGTAGGGGAGATCCCAACAACAGTCCCAACAATAATAGTAGTAGGGGAAGTCTGAACAACAATCTCAATTTTAGAAACAATAGCAAAGGAGGTCCTTGCAGCAATATTAGTAGTAGAAGAGTCATGTAACAAGGGGAAGATAATACTTCCCATCATCAGAAGGAGGCTCAAAAGCTTTTCAGCCCAAACCATCATCATCAACATCTACTATAAGGTGTTCATGTAAAGCATCCTTCCACCAATATGAGGACTGAGAAACCTTTAAACGAAGGCATTCAGATGCCAAATTAACCATATTAAAGCACCTTCAACAACTAAATGGGATACCTTTGTAATCCAAGGGCTGACACCAAGAGCGATCAACAACTTCTAAACCAACCTTTGTCAGAAGAGGCATAGACAAATCCAAATCCACTAAAATAAAAGCATAAGTAGTGTGAGATAAGTGAGTAGTGGCATGATCCACCATAATAAAATGGCCCATTGAGTTGCCAATGCCTTTATAGTAAGATTCACACCAAAAATTTGGAAGAAGAATCCAAACTAGCAGCGTATTGAAAGATTTAGTGAGAGGATTAAAGATAGGAACCCAAGGATTTATAAATAGTGCATGGTGTCCTCAAAACCAAGATCGACCATCAAAAATAATATTTTAATTAGGGAAAGAATAAAAACCAACTCCGAAGAATCCTTTAACACATGGGTAAATTTCTATTTTCCCTTTTGTAAGGGGACGCCACTACTCAAAGACCTAAGTGTGTAGATCCTGGAGCCGTGGCTAGAATCTATAAAATTTGCAAATTGGACCCTTCTAAGAAAATTATTCCTCATTTTTTAGCACTTCATCCCCTAAAATCACAATAAGAAGGGGTATTGCTAAAAGTTTCACCTTACCCCCAGTCATCGGAGAAGAATGAGAAACAATCTTCTTCTAAGGAAATGAGGCTTCAACATGAACCACATTAGCAAAAGAGACTGTAAAAATAGAGAAAGAACCCAAATAGGTGTTGTACTAGCAATAACAACCCCAAACATTGATGTTACACTAACAATAGCCACCTTAGCAACATGCAACGTCCCCACAGTGAGAGAACCTTGCAATCCCCCAGACGATGACCTAACTATGTCAAATGTTATAATCACTCAATTGATATCATTTAGTCTACCAAAAAAAAAAATCTATCATTTATGGTTATGGTTATGGTCGAGGGTGAAAATATCTAGTTCTAACAAAAATAATTTATCCTTGTGATAAAAAAATGTTGAGCTAAAATCTTTGAAAAACATAGTAATAATGGGAAAACATTATAATCCCTATCAAATCATTAGTGGCCTTCAAAAGCATCGCAAGCTTACAAAACCATCGATTACATGTGAAACATCAAAGGCCTAAAACACCATTGCATGCCTAAAAACCATCCCAATCGTATAAAATCATCACATGCATGTAATATCATTGCATGCCTTTACAATCATCTAAATAATGTACAATCATCATAAGCCTACACAATCATTGCATGCATGTAACTTTGATGGAACATGCACTGCATACCTAAAAAAAATGAAAATACCTTAAAAAACATCATGTATATTTGAAAAAGGCATCAGTTGCTAGGAAAAGCATCATAGAATTAGAAAAAACATTACAGGGTTAGAAAAGCATCAAGATAATGGAAAAACATCGATGCTTAGGAAACATATTTATCTAATAAAAGTTCTGAAATGTATGAAATATTAAAAATGATCACAAACATGTTTTGATTGGATCAATAGATTTACTTGTAGGTTATAAATTGAAACGTTCTAAGAGTTTTGAATTAGATCACTTGATTTTGTGACTCGCATTTGTAAGTACTTGATCTATTTGCATATTAAATAGCCTATTTATATGATGAAAAATAATATGTAATGTTGACTATATAAATAAGTATGTTTAATACATTTGGGTTGAGTATAACTAGTGAATTTAATTAAATTTCAAATTTTCTTTTTAGAGTTTTGATGACTATGATGTAAGGGCCTTAGAATGTGTAGTCATTCCAAAAAATTGTAAAATCATGGAGCATCGCTTTGTGAGTGATCCATAAAAAAATCCATTAGTGATAGAAATAAATTTTCTTTTCAAGTGGGAAACAATAATGTATGTGTTTTTTGGCAATCTGTTGTTTAAGCTAACATTTTCTAAATATTTAATGTTGAGTTTGGAAGTGTGTACAGTTCTTGTAATTACAATTATTCATTGCTAATTTTTTTATAATATATAATCATACTTAATTTATAAATAATATATATAAATTATCACAATTAATTTGTAAGTAATATGTAGATTTTATCATATCATATTTATAAATAATCATAACAATAAAATTGTAAAAATAGTTAATTTATAAGTTATATATGGATTTTATCACATCATATTTATAAATAATCTTATCTCATATCAACTAATTATAAAAATAAATTATCATAAAAAATATTACCCCATCATAATAAATAAATAGATAATATACAAATAATCATAATTTATTTATTTATCATTAAAAAATATAACACATGATAATAAATAAATAATTATAATTTATTTATTTATCATAAAAAAATATAACACATGATAATGTATAAATAATCATTTTATATATATATATATATATATATATATATATATATATATATATATAACCACATCATATTTATAATAGATAATCATAATTAATTTATAAGTAATATCTAAATTTTACTGTAAAATAATCACAATTAATAATTAATAATATGTAGATTTTATCACATCACATTTATTTTTTATTTGCTACGCAAAAAATTTTATATATATATATATATATATATATATATATAACCACATCATATTTATAATAGATAATCATAATTAATTTATAAGTAATATCTAGATTTTACTATAAGATAATCACAATTAATAATTAATAATATGTAGATTTTATCACATCATATTTATTTTTTATTTGCTACGTAAAAAATAGGTTTTGAAAGGTTTCATAGCTTTGTACAAAGGAGAGAACTAAAAAATTAAAACATTAACGTTTTGATGGGATGCCTTTGCCAATAGCAATCAAAGGGCAGCAAGAAACCCAATCAATAGGGGCTTCCACCAAAGGACAAACAAAAACAAAATAACTTACCAGGGAACTTTCGTGAAGTTTTTGCAAAACTTAACTTGGGGATCTAACCCCTTTTTCGCTATTTTTTAGAATATTAACACAGGGTCCCCCCAAACAAAGACACATACAAGTACGTCGAGTCATTGCTTTTTATTTTTTTTATCCACAGACCATCCTTCCTTGTTCTCAATCTAAAGCGCTGGTGAGACTTTCTCAACTGGGACGCAGCGCTGGGATTTATCTTCTACTTTTGACCCTAAATTAGCATCTGCCCTAGAAAAATCTAAATTTGGAATCTCCTCCAAGGGGGACAGTGCAATTGACACAACCTTCTTTGGAGAGATTAAATTGACCAACAATTCTTTTTCAGAGTGTGGCGAGCATTTGGGATCCTTTTTTGATGTAAAATATGCAGGGACTTTGGAAGAAGAGGTAGAATCCTCATTGTCAGAAGCCCACTCTTCATCTACAGCCAATATTGTGAGGTTTTTGGGGATAAAATCTTTTCACTAGGGAGAATCTTTCTTTTATCGGAGGAGACTACAATTTTTGGTCAAGTGCCCAGTTCCAAAACAACTATGGTAGTGAAATAATAAACCTTCATAGTCAATAGTTTGAGACCAAGTGTGGTTTCTAACTCGTAGGGTGGTTTTTTCTTGAAGGTTCTTGGAGGTATCAATATTCACCACGATCCTAGCAAAAGTAGTGAGGGAGAAACTATCAGTGTCTGGATGCATTTTCAAAAACTCACCCAAAGATCTACCAATAGCCTCTAGACTAAAATCAATCCAAAATTATAGCGGAAGGTTGGGTAGATGAACCCAGATGGGTTTTACATGCAAAGGTTTAATGAGAGGATTGAAGGCAGGGGACCATGGGTTCGTAAGCAAGGGGTGGTGATTCAAGCTTCAGGATTGGTTCTGAATCTTTTTCTTATCCTCAATATTACAAAAAACAATAATAAAGACGCTTTTAGCACAAGGATATATATCAAGACTCCCTGAGAGTAAAGGGTTTCCATTGCTTCCAAATCTAGCTGTTAAGATCTTGGAGCTTGGGTCAGAGATCTACAAATCTGCAGATGATGCCCTTGGTAGAGAAATATTCCTCCGATTTAAGAACAACTCTGGTTTCCTCTTCGTCAAAAATCACGACTGGGTCAATAGAAGCAGGGATGAGAGATTTGGGATCCGTTCTCGAAGCTGGCCTACGGGAGACAACGTCGATGAAAGATGTGGCCTGTGCCCAGACTCCAATCTGACCTCTGCCTCCATTGCCATGACATCCCAGCTAAGGTTTGACTCTGTTCGACTTGCCAAAGACTTCTACCCAACAGTAGGCGCAGATCCAAGTTGCTGGCTGTTTGGGGTAGTTAGGAGCAGATCCATCGGACCAACATTCTAAGCACTGTGTGAAATGGCACTGAATGAGACACCAAAATGGACGATTTAACAGACGGAACGAGAGCAACAATTGTATTGAAAACTAAAAAACCTGAAAACGCTCCGAAACAATTGTATTGAAAAATAAAAATATAACTCATAAAAAAGAAAACAGATAAACCCATTTCCAGCGACTTAAATATTTGGAGAAATAATTCGATCCAGGCAGTGTTTGTCCTATGGATTGAGCCAATTAATTATTAGAATTATTATACGTCGATTTTTTTAACCAGCAGTGCTACTGCTGCACTTATGGAATTACTATGGCGGAGAATTTTCGTAAGTTGGATAATTTTTAATATTATTATTGTGACATAAATATTTTGATTTGGGTCAAATCGTGATTGTTTTCAAGTTCTGTGGTACAGTCATGTGCTCTGTTAAGATGGCGAGCGATATTATATTATATTGTTTTCAAACCTTGGCAAGATCAATTTCGAGTGGAATTATATTGTATCTCATTATTTTGCTCACTCTCCTTAATGAATTTTGTATGCATGAAATCAATTCTGAGTGGAATTATATTGGATCTCATTATTTTGCTCATTCTCCCAAAATGAATTTTGTGTGCATAATATAATGTTTTGAACTGCTTTACATTTACATAATATGATTCTGTAGGTTATTTTTAAAACATTTTAAAATGGAACATGATAATGCTACTCACTTTTTAAAAATATATTTAATATAAAAAATAATAAAAATAGATAATCAAGTTTTAAAAATATTTATGCGAGATAAAGTTTTTATTAATATACTATATAAAAAGAAATTTTATTTTATTATTGAAATCTTTTAGTAATATTATTATTAATAATAATTCACAAAAGGTTACAAAGTAAGTAATTGGATGGTATTCATAGTTTAGATTTTTTGACGGAGGAAAATATTAGCTTAGAACAAACTAGAACAAGCATTAACGTCGTCAAAGTATAGAAAATAGAACAACACCAAAGTAACTATAACAAGTATATTATGAAATTAGGCACATGTAGTCGTACTAGAAAGAACATGTGGACGATCATCCTAAGATAGTTAATCATTTGAAGATGAAGGCTTAGTCGAGGGAGGATCCAAATCCACCCATCCATCCGCGAGGTCTTGAAAAGCCAAAGAAACAACAATGTCCCAACCATGAAGAGGTTGCACCACACTACCAGCTAGACTAGGACCAACTGGCTATCCGCACCTAGAAGGGGAAATCTCATGCCATAGTAGCAGACTTCATGCCCCCCATTCCCCTGAACAAACCCCCTCCTCACGCCCGTCACCTCGCCACCCCCCGCTCGCCACCCCCACCCCGCCCCTTTTCCATTGCCCCGCCCCTTAATTGAGGGGGACAAGTGGAGAATTGGTTGCAGTTGGGAGAATGACTCCTTAGGTGTTTGAACACTAGAGGTGGACAACCCTATGGTGGATGATTCGAGAGGACGCGAATCATGGCATAGGGAGTGCTCCCTAGTGGTCAAACAACTCATGCAAATGCTTGAATTCCATGGAAACTTTCTCCACTTGGGCTTAAATCCGCATGCATGTTGAAGATAATACATATGTCTTTTTGTTAATAGAGAAATGACAAGTTGGTTTATTATTGTTAAATAAAACAAAGTTTCTAGTTTTACATAATTGAAATAAAATGAAAGCTCTAGATAAATTCCATATAAAAGCTATAGATGTTAGTCAATTATCAAAATCCCCAAGGGCCAAACTCCATGTGAAAGATTTAGGATGGCAGCGCTGAAATAGACTATGTATCCACTGCCATGAAGACTAGGATATGCATGCCCAAAAGATGTGATTGAAGGACTCAATTTTGGAGTAGGTAGAGCACTTGGGTTGAACAATTCCAAGGTGATAAAGATGTTCCCTAAGTGAATCGCCTTGATAGACAAGAAAACAAAGGAAATGAGCTATCTTGGCATTCCAAATTTGGTTAAGCCAAGAAATCCATATCTTGGCCAAGGAATTAAGGTTCGAGTGCCTATTGAGTTTGCCAAGAGCAGGTGAGAAGGGGCTCATGACCTAAGAAATAAGGCCTAAGGAATAGGTATTGAAGTATCACAATTACACCTCCAATATTTACACCACAAGCATGGAGGTTGCAGACCCAGTTTATGGAGCATGACATTTGGCATTAACTCCTAAATGCATAGAATAAATAGTAAGTCCTAATTTATTAAATTAAATATCACCTTTAATGAGGGAAAAAGGGCCAAGTCACAAGTAGAAACCAAATCCTTTATAGTTTGAGTTCATTTTTTGAAGAGTCTCAAAGCTTTTATACCATGAATTTTAGCCAAAATGAGGCTAGTATTGGTCATGATATGAGACCACTAGATATTATGTTCATTGAAAGAAATATAATTATGAAATCTATCATTAACCCAATTAAAATGAGGCTTAATTGCTTCATAAAATTTCCAAATGATTTTCACCACAAATGAGCCTTCAATTTTGACATCAACAATAGTGATCAGTAGAGTGTGGAGACTAATGTTATTCCAACGAGATTTACCTTAGGGAGAACTAGATGAAATATAGTTATGTAGGAGGTTTTTCAAGCTTTATTATCTTTGATGGATTTGACAACCCACTTAGCACATAGGGAAATTCTATGTTTGTATATATCATTGATCCCCATATACCTCCTTTATCATGAGGAAGATAACAAATATCTTAGGCAACTCTATGGAACCCCCGAGATTGTTTGGCATTAGACCAAATAAAATATTTGAGGATCTTAACTAGTATGCTATAAGAGGGTTTAGAGGGGCCTCGCATGAGGAATAATAAACATGAGTGGCATCCAGAATATTAGTACACACTTTAAATTTCCCTGCCAAAGAGAGGGTTTTTGATGACTCAATACACCACCTTTTTCTCCAATTTATTTATGGCATATTTCCATAACTTAGCAAGGTAACTATCAAAGGAAAATGAGATGTCAAATAACTTGAACTGTTCTTGTATGTGAATCTATTTCCACTTGTAGTGGTGTAACCTTTCTTGCATGGGCATCATACTTTGTCTAAAGCATTGGGTTTTCTCCACTTCCAAGTTGGAGTTAGAAGCTAGACCAAAAAACCCAATATGTTGCATAGCCTCTTTGATTGATTTTTCTTGATCTTCAAGAGTGAGGATATTATCATCATAAAAAATGGCCATTCTTGAGCTGAGAGGATCTATCAGGAATAAAAATACCCCAAATGAGACCCAACTCATCTCTATATGTCAATAGATACACAAGATATTTAGCAGATAAAACACATAATGTTGGAGTAAAGGGGAAATCTTGACGTATGGAGAGAAAGAGGCCAAAATTGTCAAATTTGGGGCCATTGATAGTGAGAAAGGTTGAGGCATATAAGAAGAGGGTTTGGACATCTGAAATAAATAAGTGGCTGAAGTTAAGAGCTGGGAGCATGGCTAGAATGAAAGTCCACTCAAAATCAAGCTTGAGAAAGATGGTTTTCTAACAAGAGGATCTTGCCCATTCCATACCTTCCCACACAACTATAAGGTTTCATATTATATACCTAGTTTTAATAGATCATGTTTGCTTAGGTTTGATAATGGAGGTAAGATAAGCTGGAGACATTTGGAAAGAGATTTAGAAATAATATTGTATGAAACATTAATAAGACTAATGGGGCACCAGTTGGTGATAATTTTTGGGTCACCAACATTGGTATTAATTTTATATTATCTTTATTAATGTTGGAACCCAAAGATTTATTTTAAAGAGTTTATTTTTAGACTTAGAGCAAATCAGCTCGACAAACTCCTAGGTTGCTTTATAAAATTCATAGGGTAATCCATCAATGCATGAAGCTTAGTCATTACTCATGCAATGTAAGGCATGAGATCTATCATGAAGATACTTTGGCATATCACATGAATTTTGATCAACAAGCCTAAGTTTGTCAAAAATGACATCAATGAATTCCTGCAAAGCCCAAGCTTGCTCAAATTTTTCTTCATGGGCTTGGAAAACTACTTTATAGTGGTCCATACAAGCAACTAATATGTTAGGGAGATTGGTGAGTCTGAACTGGGATAACTTTATGGCCTTGATTTTATCTCAAGATTTTTTGGCTTTGAGATATTTGAATAATTATTTGGAAGCCATATCACCAACTTTGATCCAATGGAGGCAAGTGCGAAGTTATGTTTGTTTGGATACATGGTTGTCTGCCACTTTGATTTTTTGTTTGAAGAGGTGGTCTGGGTTTGCATTTTTAAATCAAAGGGATTTCACTCAAGGAGAGACTAACTCCTCTTATATTCTTTGAGCATAACCCTATTAGTCTAATTTTGAATGTAAGCAATTTGTTTTTCATAATGGTAGAGAAAGGTGGTGGTGCAAAAGATGACCTCAATCCACCACTCTATCTAGCTGGAAACATAAGGTGGTCAAGGTATGATATTCAAAACTTAGGAAATGAGATGGATGGCATCCTCGAGGTAGAGGAAGGAGTTGTTTAGGAGGAATTGATTGTGTAACACTTTGAAGTGGTTATTACTCCACTCCACTCTACAAATGATGGGATTGTGGTATGAGAGAACATATTTAGAGTGCACGATGACATGATATACATTGTTATTATAAAAATAAAATAAATTTTAATCTAAAAGCATATAATAGTCCAATCTCTTGAGGACCTTATCAATGTTGGTGGGGTAATTGGACCACGTAAACCAAGTAGTGTAAGTTAATGTTCATCGTTGGAAAAGAAGGTTCACCAAACCTCACCATTATTAAAAGTAATACCATTCCTCATGTTATCATATACACCATCTCATCGACAGAGCACCAACCTTGTCCTTGGGACTCTTCAACATATTAAAATTCTTGCACACAAGACAAGTGGCAAGGGGTAGGTTGTTAGCCAAATATCATCATAAATTTGATATATTAGGACCATCATTACAGACATAGATGTTAAGAATCCCTAATGAATGTCAAATAATATCAAGGAGAGTCTAAATAGCCTTGTGTGATGGATTGCCCCTCATGGAAACTATTAAGGAAGAATTTTTTCTTGAAACCAAAATACTGGTGTCTCTATTACCTTCATCATAGGGGGTGGAGAATTGAGTAGTGTTAGGCTAGGTGTATTTAAAAGTAGTTTTCAAAAGAAACCCTTAAAATTTGGCTTCTTGTAGATGGACAAAAATTTAAAGATTCAAATTATTGATAGATAGTTCACACATAGAAATTATGAGAGGATTCTAGAGTACCATAAACATTCCAAGATAAATAATTTTTTAGCTCTTGAATATTTTAGAATGTATTAATATAATAGATAGCTCCCCCTGACCATCTTCAATATATTCAAGAGTTCTAAAATTATTTCCCTTGGAAAAGACTTTGATGGTTTCAAAAAATTAAATCCCCAAGCAAACTGTAGTGACATTTAGCTTGATTTTCCTTTCAAGGAGAGTCACCAACATCATGACACGGTTGCACAATGACCTAGAGGTTAGATCCATTATAGAGGATTTCCCAATAAGAGAAGATCTCATTTGAGGCTAAAAAACTTGTGAATCATGGATCTACTAGGGAAAATTTTAGTTTCTATTTATAACCAAATGGCTATAAGTAGGTTTTTTAGTTTTTTTGAAAATAGATAATCTTATGAAAATATACATAGGTCAAATAGCCTCAATTTTATACAATTTCATGGTTTGGGACACATATTTGTGCAATAGATTTTTCTCGATCCTATTTTAGGACACACATTCACCAGAGTTACTATACATGTATGGATCTGATTTGCTAGAAAATTATACGAAACATGTATAGATTAGTCTAGAATCGCCAAGTATGTACGTAAATAATAAGGACCACCTAGGACACAATAAGCTTAAGGTAATAATTATATTTATTCTATGAAAATGTTTTGAATATTCTTTGACACCACATGCTCTTCATTCTATATGGTTTTAATAACTAAAAAACTTAATAATAAATAATTTTTAAACCTAATGATTGTTTTATTTATAGCATTGAATGTGGTGAAGTTGGAATTAAAGCTATGGGGATTGAGGTTTAGATCTTGCCCCATTTTTTAGTGAATTGGTGTCGGCATATTGAGGAGCCCAAGAGAAAATTTAATGTTGGTTCAACACATCACCCATCAGATTAATAGAAGTTCTTTAAATACATATGTGATTGTTTCTTAATTTTTCTTGTCATTTATGCAAGATCTTGGCAGAAGCGAAGCTCTAGTAGTTAAAATATTCAGATGAGAGGTTGGAAATGAAGGTGGAGATAATTTATAAGTTGGTTTCCTTGTGATTAAAATTATAAGGTATGGATTTTTGTTTCTTTTGTTCTAAATTTTGAGAGTAGTTCTTTATATACCTAGTCATCTATCTTAAAATGAATAAATATAATGATAAGTTCCTTAAAAAATATTTCTTTAAATATATTTATTGATGGTTTCTAAAATTTTCTAGTCATTATTGCAAGCTATTGGTGAAAGTGAAGCTCTAGTAGTCAAAATATTGGGATAAGAGGTTGGAAACAAAGGTGCAAACAATTTTGAAGTTGGTTTCCATGTGATTGCAACTGCAAGGTATGCATTTGTGTTTCTTTGTTCTAAAGATTGAGAGTAGTTATTTGCATACACAATCGTCTGTCTTGAAATGAATAAATATAATGATAAGTTACTTGAAAAGAATTTATTTAAAGATATTTGTTGATGGTTTTTCAAAATTTATAGTCATTGATGTAAGTTATTGGCAGAATTGAAACTCTGGCAGTCGAAATATTGGGATGAGGTGTAGACAATTTCTAAGCTAATTTTCTTGTGATAACAACTACAAGGTATTGATTTGTGTTTTTTTTAATTCTGAAGACTGAGAGTAGTTATTTGCATGCACAGTCATTTGTCTTAAAATGAATAAATATAATGATAAGTTCCTTGAAAAGAATTTATTTAAAGATATTTGCACAAACCACTATACATATTGGTTTTCTTGAAAATTTTGTGGATATTTACAAGTTTTTTCCTTAAACTCAAAATTTGTGAAATGGGCATTTTTGGGTTAGTAAAAAAAATGGCTGAAATGATCATGAGGCTCTATTGTATTTATTCATTTTGTTATTTGTGCATTATTTAAAAGTATCTTGCATGTCATTATTTCTCAGAAGAAATCAGTTTCTTGTTTGTTTAAAAGGAGCATTTCTCAAAGGAAATCAATTTTTTTATTTGTTTAAAATAAGTATGTGGTAAAAACTAACCAAATAATATAATAAACTAAGTATAGCAAAAATTATGACAAAAAATCAAAGTATAGAGTATAAATAATAAAGCGACTATGGGGCCATAAGACAATACAACTATGAAAAGAGAGGATGACATAACTAAAAAAAATTGAGTGCATATGATAATATCATGTGCGGTACTTAGTATAAATTGAGTACAAATCTTTATAAGTCTCTCAAAAGACTAATCTAAGATTGACCATTAAAATATGATATTTGGCATTGAATTATGAGTATGTTAAAAAAAAATTAGTTGCTCTTAGTTATAATCATGATTATATTTTTCTTTTCATTGTTCTATTTTCATTGATAAAACACTTTTATAGAATTATAAATCTTTCTTTCAAGAGATTGCCTCTTCTATAATTTTTGGATAGATTAGATTAGATTATTTTAAATCTAATTCATATATACGTATATTTTATAATTGATATATTTAATTATTACATCATTTATTATTATTCCCAGAATTTATAAAAACACCTATGCAGATCTTAGAAACATTTGTTGCTTCCTAGAGTCATTGTTATTCTACAACCATAAAAATAAAGATCTAAAGTGCATCAAAACAGTCACTAAAAAAACTGTAGCATGTTCTTATAAATTTATGTTGACCCCTATTTCCATGTTTTGAATTTGTAAGTGAGTTGTGTTTTGATTAGTTTATTTTATAAATTTATAGATTGTGTAGATTTAGATTATGTCTATGATATCATTTTCAAATAGATATTTTGGCAGTTCATTTTTTAGCATTTTCTAAATAAATGTGATGGTATCATTGCTTATTTTTAGGTGTCAACTTTCAAACTACGAATGCAAAAGTTAATTCAAGAAGTGGAATAGTGATTTCATTTTTGAAGGGAGTACTTTGCATTGGTGATTCATAAATTTGGTATTGAAAGGTTTTTTATTTGTAAAATGTCTACTCATGGTTAGAGTGTTAGGAAATTAAAAAAGGGTTCATCAAACGAAAATACCTTGTTTTCATAATTTGATAAACATTAACAAGCACAACCTTTAAAAAGAAATCTTGGTTTATAAAATCACCCATAATTGAACATTATTTCTCATGATCAAGATCATGTTCAATAGGGTTCTGATCACTTTCAATCAGCAGATGCAAGTAACAATACCAATGATCATGACACAACTGATTTAAGATAATCTAGTTCTAAAAGTTTTGATTATTCAACCTCACAAGTACATGAAATTCATCACATATTCGAAAAAAAGTAAGTTAAGAAAATCTAAAAATTCAAGGATTTTTCAAGTTGAATGGGTTTCTAAATATCCTTTCATTAAATCTGTTTTAAGTGAAGACACTAATGAGCCACCAAAAGAGTGTAAATGCAAGATATGTAGTTGAAAATTGAGGACGAATAAATACTTGCAGCTAAAACTAGATACCATAGAGAATCATGTGGAGAAAATGTATGAAAATAAAATTATAAATTCAGAGGAGAAATCATTAATACGATGGAGAACAAAAGAAGAGTCTCTTCATGTTAGGTATGTGATTCAATACAATGAATACCTAAAAAATAACAAAAGCTTCATGCAAGTAGAATAAACATTGTAGCTTTATTTGGAAAAATGATGGTAATCAACCAAATGTCAAAGACTATACAACTTTGTGTAATTTTTCACGTTCTAAACAAAGATCACCCAATGAATGATTATATAGGATATAAGGGCATGCTAGACTTTTTTAACATCCCAAACTTTTTAGATACTCATTGGTCAGTTACTAATGGTTTGGAATTGGCTAATTATCTTGCTGAAGTAGAAAAGAGGGATATTCAAGAAGAGATAAGGCTTTCAAGATACATAACATTATCAATAAATGAAGATACAACCATTGATAACACTTCTTGGGTATGTATGCAAGTTTACACTATTGTAAATCATGTTCTTCAGCCTCTTTTTCTTGCCATTCATAAAATGAAAGGAAATGCAACTTCTCAAAACCTTTTGGAACTAGTCAAGAATAATTTGAAAAAGGTTGTTGGCATGGATGATTTCTCAATTTCAAGAAAGATTGTTTGTGTAGGGAAAAGTGGAGCATCAGTTATGTAAGTTCAAATAAATAATATTTATGTAAGGCTACAAACTTATTATACACCATATATGATTGGTAATCATTAGATGGCACATAGAATGAATTTGGCATTCAAAATTGTGAACAAGTTTACATTAGTCTCAAAAGTTGAAGATCTTATTTGTGAAATTCATTCATACTTTTGTATAAGTCCAAAAAGATTTTTACAATTTCAAAATTTTGCTAAAGTTTTAGTGCAAGATAAAAATCTACTTAAGGATATTGATACTTGATGGATTTCCCTTTGTGGACTAGCATATAACACATATGTACACTATCAGTCATTGATTGGAATAATGGAAGAACATTGCCACATAATAGATAAATCCTGAGATATTTTGTTTCGATTAACTAATATAAATAGATTATTGATGTTATACATCCTTTTACCCATGTTGGATGAATTTAATTTATTGATAAAGAAAGCCGAAGAAATAATAATGTACATTTATGAATATTCTACGTTAAGAAAATAAATATGCCTTTCCCTTGATAATTTGTATTTAACACAACATTTATTTATAGGGGAAAGTTCACAAGTTGGATCTTGATGACAAATATTGAACATAGTGGTAACTATTTTTAATTTAATGAAGATGGATATTTATGTGCAAAAGTGTGATAATGTTAAATACCCATACACACTTTTGACACAATTGGTCGATCTAATAGACTTAAATAGGTTCCTGTTACAAGGGATTGATTCCTTGAGGTTGTATCTTCTGTAAGGTCCACCTTGAAGTAAATTTCAAAATGTCTCTCTTCAAAGATTAGAGATCATTTTCCTCAAGATGAATTACTAGAATCCATGGCTATGGTGTAACCTCAATATTGGAAAAATGCTAGATCATAAGATTTTCAGAATAAAATCAAAATCATGACCCAATACTTTTACAAGAGTCTAGAATTGAATGGTGAACAAATTGAAGGCATTTTAGATTTGTCAAAGCTAAATGAGTAATATGCTTGATTTGTCACAATAATGTTAGAAAAAATAAAAGTTGTGGACAATGTTTTAGAAGATGGATCAATTAGTAGACTATGGACGACTTTAAGTTTGAGTGAAATACTATGTGATGGTGTCTCAAAATATTTTAATCTTGTTAATTTATGCCAAATAATGATTTTGTGCACAGTGGAGGATGAGAGAATTTTTAGTGCATTGTCATTTTTAAATTCAAAGTTAAGAAATTAGCTTGACAAGAATTTGGAGACTTGGTTGAGGCTCTATACAATTAGATACAATGTCCTTGATTTTCTATTTGATAGAGCTCTAATAATTTGGCAGTCTATATCTAAAAGAAGAGGATTATCTAATAATTCTTCAAACAAGCTACACCTAAAGAGTTCTGAAGTACTGGATCTGAGTCCAACAACTTTTGAAGAGAATGCATGTAAAAATTATCAAGAACAAAATGAAGAAAACTGACATGTTAAAATTTAAAATTTAGGCATTTGAAATCTGAGGTTGATTGAGGAAGGACAATAAATTTTGTGATCCCAAATAATTTTCCATGGATTCATATAGCCAGATTGCATTTTGATAATTAATACTAGGTGATTTTAATTTTGATGAAAAAGTGCTAATACTTGATTAAAAAACATGTATTTTTGTGTTTTATTTGATTAATAGAACATGTCTATAACAATTTTAAACTCTATTATGGGTATATTATGGTGTTCCCTTATTATTTTATATGAAGTAGGTGTATTTTTGTGTTATGTTTGATTAAGAGAACAAGTCTATAACAATTGTAAACTCTATTATAGAGATGCATAAGTATATTATAGCATTCCATTATTATTTTATACCAAGTAGGTGTATTTTTGTGTTTTTTTTGATTAAGACAACATGTCTATAACACTTTTAAACTCTATTATAAAGATGCATAAGTATATTGTGGTGTTACCTTGTTATTTTATATCAAGTAGGTGTATTTTTGGTTTTTTTTTATTAAGAGAACATGTCTATAATAATCTTAAATTATATTATAGAGATGCATAAGTATATTGTGGTGTTTCCTTGTTATTTTAACCAAGTAGGTGTATTTTTATGTTCTATTTGATTAAGAGAACATATCTATAATAGTTGTAAACTCTATTATAGAGATGCATAAGTATATTATGGCATTCCCTTATTATTTTATACTAAGTAGGTGTATTTTTGTGTGTTATTTGATTAAGATAACATGTCTATAATAATTTTAAACTTTATTATAGAGATGAATTAGTATATTTTGGTGTTCCCTTGTTATTTTATACCAAGTAGTATTTTTGTCTTCTATTTGATTAAAAAAACATGTTTATAATAGTTGTAAACTCTATTATAGAGATGCATAAGTATATTTTGGTATTCCCTTATTATTTTATACCAAGTAAGTGTAATTTTGTGTTATGCTTGATTAAGATAACATTTCTATACTAGTTGTAAACACTATTATAGAGATACATAAGTATATTGTGGCATTTCCTTATTATTTTATACCAAGTATGTGTATTTTTGTGTTGTGTTTGATTAAGAGAACATGTCTAAAATAGTTTTAAAATCTATTATAGAGATGCATAAGTATATTATGGCATTCCATTATTATTTTATACCATGTAGGTGTATTTTTATGTTCTGTTTAATTAAGAGAACATGTCTATAATAGTTGTAAACTCTATTATAGAGAAGCATAAGTATATTGTGGTGTTTCCTTTTTATTTTATACGAAGTAGTTGTATTATTGTCTTCTATTTGATTAAGAGAACATGTCTATAACAGTTGTAAACTCTATTATAGAGATGAATAAGTATATAGTTCCATTGTTATTTTATACCAAGTCAGTGTATTTTTGTGTTCTATTTGGTTAAAAGAACATGTTTATAATAGTTGAAAACTCTATTATAGATATGCATACATATATTGTGGTATTCCATTGTTACTTTATACCAAACTTATTTTAAGTATCTATAATATAATTAACTGTAAGTATCTATATTGGACCAACAACATCTTTTCCACTAATAGCTTGCATAAATGACAATAAAAATCAAGAAAATTGTCACATATGTAGTCTATCAACTTATATTAATTTCACAGGTGACGTGTTGGACCAACATTAAATTTTGCCTTGGCCCTTCGATATGTTGGTGCCAATTCACTAAAAAATCTGGCAATATCTCAACATCAATCCCCATAGCTTTAATACCACTTGCACTACATTCAATGCTAGAAATAAAATATACATTAGGTGTGAGAATATGGGATGTGAAGTCATTTATGTCATTAACCTCTTTTAACACTACCTAGTTTTTTAAGCTTTGAAGTCTTTAAGACATAGAGATTTCAACTTAAAAGTAATTATTATAGTATTAGTCATTTAGTATTAAGTTTTTTAGTCATTAAAACCAATATAAAATGAAATGCATGTTTGTTTTTTTATAAATGTGTTAAAGATCACTTGTGACTTAGGACATAATATGCTTAAGGTAATGATGTCAATCATTTTTTCACCCTTTGGAAGGTAGTTCAATCTTTCAAAATTTAATGTAACATGGAAACACCTCAAGGTTTTAGGTACCCTATTAGAGAGGTAAATCTATCGATTAATGGGATAGATCCCCTTAATGAATCACGTAGGCTCAAACACTAATCTACAACTTGATATGAAAAGAGAGAGAAACCTAGTCTAATGGTGGTGATGCATCAAATATGTTGGAACACTACCAACCAACTACAAATTCACTTCAAACATGAGACTAACCTACAAGAAACACTTCTCCAAATCTACCTCCCTAAATCAATAATTCTCATGAAGGTTGTGAAGAATTATTAAGCTAGGAGGATTAGTCAAGAGGTCTTGACATGAAACTATTGAAAATACTACTCACTAAAAAATTACACCTCACTTATATACTTAACAAGACCTGTAAAAAGGATTCTGAATTGAACATGAATGCAAGAAAGGACAAACATGTCAAGAAAGAAAGACTATCACTTAGCAATATCAACTAGTCAAGCATACATATTAAAACTAGTTAATGAATGAGGTTAACCAAATTATTCTCATTGATCAAAGGATTCAAATGGGAAAGGCTTATTCATACCTAGGTGGAGGATACAAACTTAGCCTATCAAGGCTAAATATATAGATAAATGAGAGAGAAGAGAGAAGGACGTAAGAGAGAGAAGGAGACAAGTGTAAAAGAGAGTTACAATAAAGAGAGGAGTTATGAAACTATCTAAATAGGTATTAAAAGACAAGTGTACTCTCCTAAAGATTCTCTTCTCCTAAAATGGCACAGAAGTTTGAAACTTGGCTCGACATCTTGTATTTTATTTCAAAAATTGTCACTTATTTCGCTTGTAAATGGATAAGTGGCCTTATTGATGGTTAGGTAATATTTATCTGATATATTTCTCTACTCTTGACACTTTTCTTTTGATCTCTGAAGGTTCAAATGATGTGAATTTTTGAGTGTTGAGTAATAAGAGGGTATGCTAACTAAATTTATTAATATAATGAAAATGAGGAGGCCCTTTTTTATTGTCAACATATTTAATAACTCAATTAACACCCATATTCTCACTCTTGTATGTTATATCAACTAAATCAATAAAACTAGGTCTTGATGTTGGTTTTAGTTTCCATTCATTATCCTTATTCAAAATTATAGAGCCCATTTTAGGCTAGCCTAGTATCCTCTATCTTTAAAATATGATTAAATTCATGGCCCTTATTTTTTTGATAATAAATTCCATCATCTATACCATGAACAAGGTGAGAGTATTTGCCAGCTTAGTCATTGGGTGCACTTGGTGCCCCTTATTTTTCTAAACATTAATTTAACACACTATTTTAATATTATTGATATCAAAGTGATGGGGCCATACAAATGCTATATATTATGTAAATGTGTCATTGAATATTTGGGGTGTTGCTTCTTACATTGATGTCTTTCAATAATACTATTGTTATTAAATTAGTATATGTAGATTTTTGTTAAAGTCTTTGCAACAATTCTTATACCAATTTTATTTTAAATTATAGTCTTTAAGTAACTTATTAAAATTATTTTAATGGGAATATTTTGAATCTTATTGTATCCCCCTGCTCCTCAAATGGGGCATTACACCAACCTTGTCAATAGGGGAAAATATATGAAGACTATTATCAAGCCCTAAATGGGAATTAACATTATTTCACTGACTGTAGGAGATAACTACCCTTTGTAAATGATAAATTATGTATTATGGATTCATTTGTCTATACTTTGGCTGATTTGAAGAATATTTTTATATGTCCATGTCTATTTTTTTACATCACGATAGGTAATTAATTTCAAATTTTGTTGAGCTATCAAATAATATTAATTCAAACTTAGTAAGACATTTAAGGCTTATATTTTAGTGTTGAATGATTGTTACTAGTGATGCATGAATTTGATGCAAGTATCATCTCAAGGACAACTATGATCTTTAATTTTTTCTAGAAGACAACATTTAAAAAAAATATGTATCATCAAACTATACAATCTCCTTGGCTCCCATAGGTACTTGACACTGATGGGACTGGTTCAGATCTGCATAAATTTAACATGAAAAATAATGGAGCCAAACAAACAAAATAATAATCAGAGAGAAAAACTATTTTGTATTCACCACATATCTGAATAATAAGTAGGCTATTAATTAGCCAAGATGCTCAACCAACTTCCTATAAAATAGGAAGGCAAATAAAAAACTAACCCATTAATAGAGATACAAGTACAACTAGAATATATTATTTCTATAAATAATATATTTTACTAACCTAATAATAACAACCAACTACTAAATTACCATACAATAAATATTATTCAACAAATAGTAATTTACCTTATAGTAAATATACAAATGTGAGCACTAATGTTAGGCTATTTCTAACATTCTCTCCTTTAGTGCAAACATGAGGAAGACATTGTCCTATAATTCAACTCTCACCAAACTCAAATGATGTTTTTTCACTTGACTAACCACCAACCTAAAAACATTAGATGGTTTTACACTCAATTTACCAATAACCTACAGACATAAGATTATTTTACGCTCAATTTCCCACCAACATATAAACAAATGATGGTTTTAAATGTGGTTAAAAAACAACCAAAAAAATCTAGAAGGTTTTACAAGTTAACTAAAAACCTACATAATGCTACAACATTATTTTAATCCTCATCACTATTTTTACCTCAATGGGAAATACAGAAATGAAAGCTCACTTATTTCAATACTTGAATAGGAATGTACTGTTATTCTTAGTTTCACAAACATAATGGAAAAATATGAAAATCACACCATAAAAAAGTTGTCAGCAAATCATCTGGGCCTCATAATTGGTGACCAACAAGAGGCTCTAAAACCTCTAACCCCCATTTCCTTCGTACTTTAGTAGGTGAAGCTAATCACTCAACAAAAGTGTTGATGAAGCTCATTCTTTACATGCCATTTTTAATGACAAGATTCCCCCCATAATTCAGACATTGCATACAAGTGATAATTCATCCACTACAATAAAAGATTTGATTAATGACATATTTGACATTTGACTCAACTATTGACTCAACAAATTTTAACTCATGAATCATAATCAAAATCCAATTAAAGATTGGATTTGACAAACTAAATAATACTTTTGACATTTTGGACTTGACTCAAATATTTTTAATTTCTAATTTTTTACTTTGAAAAAATTGGACATACTTTACAAATGAACCCTTTTAACATAAAAGAATATGAATCTAACACTGATTATAGACAACATCAAAACTAAACTTAACAAATGATTAGACATAATTCTAATCGACTACATATGACCAAATAACTTTATTATATAAATGTATCTTATTATTTTGATTTTAAAATACAATTAAAATCTATAAAGAACTAAATTTATAATATATCTAAAATCTCTAATTACAAATTTAACTAAGGACATAAACTATTGACTCAAAAAGACTAAAACTTTTTTTTTGACAATATAAAATAAATCATCTAAATTAATACCATTTAAAATTAACCTTAAAAAATTGAACCAACCTATTTATTATTTTGTAGTAAATATCCATAGGTTACAAGATTTGAATCCAAGTAGGTGAGAAATGGTGGTATAGTGGGAAGATGATGGATTCAAACCAAATCAAGGTTAGTAATATTTTTGCCAAAGAAGTGATACCAAGTCAAGCTGCGAATCTTGATTACTTAATGCACTCTAATATAGACGCTGAGGGATTTAATAGGTGCATAATAGTGAGACTGCATCAAACAATAACACTCCAATATATTGATAGGAATGATAGATTTTTAAATGATGTGTATCTACAGATCTATGTGCTTTATGAGTCAAGATCCTAGAAGAGGTGATTATATTCTACAGGTAAGATGCAAAATAATGAGGATGACTCAAAAGGATATTTTCCTTTCACCAATAGGTAGTGTAACTATGGTGTGACTGAGATGCACAATATCTTGGGTCACACTCAATATAGGGTTGCATCATCAAAATGAACATGAAATGTAATATCAGTCTTGATCTACATGAAGGATATAAAATAGAGTGCATAATACTTGGATGATAGATTTTTACAAGTGCTTGTTAGTGCTCGATAAGACTTGGATGATAGACATTGTCGATAGAAAGCATAGGTAATGAGACACATGAACATGTCTTTCAAATTGTAGAATTTTGATAGGAATGTAGAAGTTTGATTCTCTAATTACACACTCCACTTATTTGATTTGTATATAATAATTTCACCATACACAAGTAACAAGTATCAATGGAATTTATGATCTCAAATGATTCACAACAACTATGTGTGCATTCTAAATAGACCTTCAAAGTTAGACACATAATAGTTGATATTTAGACTGTATGAAGTGATTTCTAGATATGTGCTTGGCATGAAGACTCCTATAGGTAGTGTCAAATATATTATGATGCACTTCCTAAAAATAATATTGATTATTAATCCTTTCCATTAATCAGGATAACACAAAGACATGGGACTACCCTTTGATGATTCTTATGCTACCATTTTACACAGACCTTGAATGACCAACTCTGATACTAGATAATGGGACTGGTTCAAATAAGTATAAATATAACACAAAAAATAATGGAGCCAAATACACAAAAATAATCATAGAGAAAAACTATTTTGTATTCACCACATATCTAAATAATACATAGGCTATTAAATAGCTAAGATTCTCTACCAACTTCCTATAAAATAGGAAGGCAAACAAACAATTAACTCATTAATAGAGATATGGGTACAACTAGAATATATTATTTTTGTAAACAATATATTTTACTAACCTAATAATAACAACCAACTAATTACTTACCATATGGTAAATACTATTTAGTAAATAGTAATTTACCTTACAATAAATATACAAATGTGAGCACTAACGTTAGGCTATTCCTAACAGACACTCTGTGCCCTTGTTTTTTTTTATGGTTTCCCTTTTTATTTTATTTTTGTTCTTTTTTGTTATGTGCCATAATTAATATGATTTTGTGTATTTTTTAAAAGCCTACATGTATTTTAATATAAAAAAAATTATACATGTATATTTATACATAAATATTTTAATTGTTTGAATTAATTTTTATGTCTGTTATATGAATATCACAATCTACCATTATTATTCATTTTCAATTTTGATTTGTGTATTATTTTTATTTTTTGTTATGTCAGTCATTAAGGTGAACATTCTCATATATATTACAATAGTCCACCACTCCTCAGATCTCGTTGTAGGAATGCCTCTTAACGTAGTTAGTGAGTAGTCTAATTAATTGATGGCAATTTTTTAAATAAATAATGGAAAGAAAGTTTAGAGAGAGGCATTGTATACTATAAATTTTATAGTCTAAAATAACAAAACTAAATAATGATTGAAATTGTGTATATAGATTTTAGGGTATAGACTTCACTTATGTAGTAGAATCTAATTGTTATAAGATTAAATTCACATATCAATATAGGTGATTACACTTTATAATAAGATTGGAAAATTAGGGAGTAGTTTAATTGCTTGGTGTTCATTATTTTATAAATTAGATGAGAATCAATCTTAGAGACAGTTAACGTATGTAATAAATTTTACAATTTGAAACACTAAAATTTAAAAATGAATGAGACAAGTATATAGCTTTTGGGGCATAGTTCATGGTGGCTTTAAGGTTGACTTCATTTATGCGATAAAATCTAATTATTACATTATTAAATTAACAAATCAATTTAGGTGATTCCACTTTATAATAATATTTTAAAATAAATGACTATTTTAATTGGATGGTGGCCATATTTTTTAGATTATATAGGAAGCAATTTTAGAGAGGTAATGTATATGATAAATTTTAAAATTTAAAATAACGAAATTAAAAAATAAATGAAACATGTATATAAATTTTAAGGCTTGATTAATGATATTTTTAAGGCCAAATTCACTTATGTAATATCAACTAATTTTTACAATATTATATTAACATATCAATCTACATGCACATTTCCACTTTGTAGTAAGATTGGAAAATTAGATAGTAATTTAATCAAGTTTCGTGTGAGTTTTGGACTAGATTGATCTTATTTTTATGGATAAGATTTTAGTGATTTTGGTCTAAATTGTTATTAGTAATGGATTTTGGGTCACTTGTAGTTGGACCTTTATATTAACTTATATAATATAGTGAGTAAATCAATTAATTGAGAAACTCAATTAATTGGAAGTTTGGAATTCTTGTTATTATAAACAATTTTATTATTATAGACAACCTTGTTCTTATAAATAAGACATAGGCTTTAGTCTCTCAAATATAGATGGACTAAGACCTATGTTTTAGTCACTTAAATATACATGGACTTTGGTCCATATTTTTATGATTAGTAATCCAATTTTAAGTGAACTAGATACCTATGTTTTAGTCACTTAAATATACATGCACTTTGGTCCATATTTTTATGATCAATAATCTAATTTTATGTGAAATTATATATTAATCTAAAATATATTGTGATTAACTCAATTGGTAGTAAATATTGTTATTATAAGGAAGACTTGGGTTTAGTCTCTCAAAGATACAACCCTAAGACCCATAATTTTATGATTAGTAATGTTAGACAAAATATTATTCTAGGATGTATTTATCCTTCATTAAAATGGATTAGCATGTGTGTTATAGAAAAATGAATATAATAAAATATAAAACACAAATATTCATAAACATTTAATTAGCTTTAAAATATGTGTAAAATAGTAAATCAGACCTAATTAATTAATTGCACTGCCAAATAAATATAGATAAACATAATATTTAAAAATGTATTTTAAATATTAAAAAAATTGGTGACACTCATTAGAATCTAATAAAGATAAAAAATTCTTGAAAGTGATAAAAAGATGACACGAAAAATTCATATAGCTCAAATAAGAATGTCCAAAGAGTTCTATTCAAAGCGTTCACTAGCTTAAGCATCTAGTTTTACTCTGGGAAAAAATTAGGTATGAAAAATATGCTTTAATGATTTTGTTTGACCTATATGTAATCTAAAAAATATAACTTAGTTTTCCATGCCTTCACTTATAACACTAAAAAAAATGGGGTTATTTTCCTTGCACTGATCTAGGTAGCAAGATCTAAAAATCATAATGAAAATAACATATGTTTTGGGGGCTGAGTTATACTAGGGAACAATTGAGCTATATTTACATTTTTATGTCTTTTTATTGTGAATAAGGCCTATTATATATATATATATATATATATATATATATATATATATATATATATATATATAAGATCTGATTTGTAATAATATCTAACATATAAGACAATAGTAAGCACACAAAATACATAATATTTTACAAAAACTCTACACAATAAACTTGTTTATTATAAAATTAACAAGAATTTATTTAAAATAATACAAGTTGTAAGGTTTTTTTTAACATTCGTACAACACTTTACTATATATTATAATGCACACACACAATATATATATATATATATATATATATATATATATATATATATATATATATATATATATATATATATATATATATATATATATATATATATATATATAAGAGCTGATTTGTAATAATATCTAACATATAAGACAATAGTAAGCACACAAAATACATAATATTTTACAAAAAACTCTACACAATAAACTTGTTTATAATAAAATTAACAAGAATTTATTTAAAGTAATACAAGTTGTAAGGTTTTTTTAAACTTTCGTACAACACTTTACTATATATTATAATGCACACACATTACCATGTTTATGTAGTTTCTTGCATCCACTTTTTACAATTTATCATGTATGAGTTCTTTACACGCTTTGAAAGATTAATTTTTCCTAATAATAAATATGTCTCTATTCGACAAGTCACTTTGTAATGCTTGCATAGTATGGAAATTTATAATCACCAAATATTGAGCAAATTTATCATTTTGTAATGTTTCTCAATAAATATATGTTAAATTTCCATCAAGATGTTACTTACACACCTTCAATCTAATAGATATAATCAGACAAGTATCTATAACACCTATGCTTAAATTAATTTACTTGATAATGTTACATATCTCCTTGTTACACCTTATTGTGATTACAACACTATGCAACCTTTTAGAGTGTAATGATACTACGCATAAATCATTGCATAACTCTACATCATTTCTAGCATATAGACAACCTTGCATAACTATAGTAGCTAGTATACATGAAAGCATGCACAAACTCATTGACTTGTGTAAACTACATTCGGCACTATTACTTACATATCTAACCTATAAAACATATTTCATAGCTAGTACTTGTGATAATAACCTTTCACAATACTAATTTGCATACAATTTCCATTTTGGATATCCATGAGAAGTTGAAACATTTTCCAACAATATCCTACTTGTTGAACACTGCATAAGGGAGCACACCTCTATCTTTTAAAATATTCGAGTAGCCATGACCATATCTTTATTACACTAAGAGAACTTATAAATACTCACTTCCTTAGTTAATTAATTTCAACATTTTCTTTTGTGTCTATTTTAGCTAATTTTTGATTTAGTGGCCTAAATAAGCCAAACTATTAATAATTCAAATTATATAAGATATGACATAAATTACACAAATCTAAATGTTAAAATTAGATTGAGATTGAGCTTAACATTTATATAAATGATAATATGACATGGTATTTATATTGTTTACTATTTTATTATGATAAATGTTTATGCATAGTCACTCAATATCACTTGAAAAGGATCTATGGTCACTTGCTTAAAAGGATAACTATTAGAATATGTTAGGATTCTATCAAAAATGTTTAGATGCCTATGATGACCATATGTGTATATTGTCTTTTATAACTATATTTTATGTTTTTTGTATATTGATCCTCCACAAATCATTGTTCTCAATTTTAAAGACGTTTTCTATGTACGTTCAGATGCTCCATCTTATACGTGGATTCAAATTTATCTTCATTCACCTTTGAAACCCTAGTTCCACTTTTGAAACTTGATTATCCTATAAAAAGGGGTTATAAATATGGGTTGGAAAACCCAAATCACATCCCAAAAACTAGTTGAGCATTACTATGTTACCATACTCTGAAGAGAGATCAAACCATGCACATCATTCTCCCACCTATGTGTATGTGTGCTCAATAGTGATCTTATATAATTCAATGCAACTTTTTTAGATTTTTAAAATTGAAAGTATGCAAAATTGACCTTATTTTAGGTGTTAAAAATTATCTTAGGAATTGTTAATTTAAGGGTTTTATATTTATGGATGCTTTAGGATAGTGCCTCAAGGATGTGTAAATAGATATCTTAATGTGCATGTAGTTTTCCAAGTGACCTCCAAATAATATCTATATGAGTGATAGACAAGATTATCCTTAGGCTTGATGTTTGTATATATAATACTATTTAGGTAATTTACCTCTATAATTGACATGTAAAACGTGTGTAGTAACCTAGGGGAAGAGTTTGAATTTTAAAAATATCCATTTAGAGGATTTGGGACACTATTGGTGGAGGACACTATTGGGAACTAACAATATCCATTTGTTAAAGGCACTTTTGAGGATGGAATAAATAATTATCTATAATATGGTGATAGTTTGCTTAGGATAATAGATTAGTTAGACACTGAATAGGGAGATCCAATATGTGAATGCTGTGAAATTGGGAAGGCCAAGTCCATAAATAAAGGAATGGATAGGAGAGAGTGTGAGCAATATTTATGTTTAATAATAAATCATATATGCCAAAAATAGGTCAAAACCTAATTTTTCAAGTGTCTAATACCAAGTTTATCTGTCTACAAAATTTTCCCTTTAAGTTTAGTATTAAAAATGCTAAATTAAGGTGATAAAATAATAAATCTTGTACCTAGGTATAAGCTAATTTTGTGTATAGGTATGCCTTGAATATCTATCTTGATCCATACAAAAATTCAAATAAACATGTAAAAAATCACTGTTCACTCATGATATAAAATTTGAACAAATCTAGATCACTAAAATATTTGAAATTGAAAAATAAAGGAATGAATACACCTGTGAGTATGTGATCCAAATAACATATAAATACATTGGATAATGGGGTGGTTATGTTGTAACGAGATGCCAATATTAACACCATGGATATATATATATATATATATATATATATATATATATATATATATATATATATATATATATATATATATATATATATATATATATATATATATATATATATATATATATATATATATATATATATATATATATCGTTAGAGACTGAGAAGTGATAGTAATTAAATGGCACATAACTCTAGTTTCACTACTCAATATATAATCATAAATATTTTGGAGGAACTTGTACTAGGTTCACGTGCCAATGATGAAGCCCCAAACTAGGATCATATGTAAATTTGAAGACTCTTAATCAATCATTAAAGATAGATTTTAAATTCAAAGTGATTATGTAGTTATCTAGGAGAGAGTGTGAGGAAGAGTAATGTGTAAGCATAAGTCATATATGTCAATAATAGGTCAAAACCTATTTTTTAAAGTGTCTAATACCAAATTTGTGTGTCTACAAATTTCCACTTTTAAGTTTAGTATTAAAAATGCTAAATTAAGGGGTTAAAATAATAATTTTGGTATCTGAGAATAAGCACATTTTATGTCTTTAGTTATGCCTCGAATATCTAGCTTGCTCCATACAAAACATGTAAAAAATCAATCTCTACTCATGATATAAAATTTAAACCAATTTAGATCAATTAAATGTATAAAATTGAAAAATAAAAGAATGAATACACCTATGAGTATGAGATCCAACTAACCTCTAAAATCATTAGAGAATGGGGTGATTATGCCATAAGGAGATGAAACTATTAAAACTATGAATTGATATGTATATGCCTCAAATCTCCTTGGAGATTGAGAAGTGATAGTAGTTAAATGTCACATAACCCTAGTTTCACTGCTTAAAATATCATCATAACTATTTTGTAATAACTTGTACTAGGTTCACATGCCAATGATGAAGGCCCAAAATAGGATCATATGTAAATCTAAAAACTCTGAATCAATTTTTGAAGAAATATTTTAGATTCAAAGTGATTATGTAGTTATCTAGGAGAGAGTGTGAGCAAAAGTGATGTGTAAGCATAAGTATAATATGTCAAGGATGTGTTAAAACCTAATTTTTAAAGTGTCTAAAACAAAATTTGTGTGTCTACAAATATCACCCTTTAATATTAAAAATGCTAAATTAAGGGGATAAAACAATAAATTTTGTACCTAGGTATAATCACATTTTGTGCCTTTAGGTATGCCTTAAATATTTATCTTTCTCCATAAAACATGCAAGGAAACATGTATAAAATCAATGTCCATTCATGATATAAAATTAACCAATCTACATCACTATAATATTTGAAATTTAAAAATAAAGGAATGAATACACCTATGAGTATGTGATCCAACTGACCTCTAAAGTCATTAGAGAATGGGGTGATTATGCGGTAAGGAGATGCCACTATTAAAACCATGGGTTGACATGTATATGCCTAAACTATCCTTGGAGACTGAAAAGTGTTAGTAATTAAATGTCACATAACCTTAGTTGTACTTCTCAAAATATCATCATAACTATTTTGGAGGAACTTGTACTAGGTTCATATGCCAATAGCAAAGCCCCAAACTAGGCTCATATGTAAATCTAAAAACTCTGAATCAATCATTGAAGATAGATTTTAGATTTAAAGTGATTATGTAGTTATCATTGTTGCCATCATATAATTAGATAAGCACATGCATGAAAAACAACCATGCCCCCAGATTTGTCCCTCTATAACTCAATGTGATATAAAATGTCAAGAATCTATATGTCATTTTAAGCAATAATTTGATCTAATATGCTACTATGTACCATGTAATTTGATAATCATGCTGAATCTAACCCATGTAATATGTGATATCATGTCAAAATTTCTATCACTTTTTCCTCATGATCTTCTGAAATGCCCCACATATGCTTTGGAAATGTGTGAATATGTGAATTTGTCCCAAATTGAGTAATAATATGTCCCAATATACATCATTTAAATCATGTGATATGACCCAAAATATAAATTATATATTTGTTAAGGTCTAAATCTCTATGGAAATCCCACTAGTATGCCCCACTTTTGAGGTGAGAGATGTAGCTTGTGAATCACTCATCTCAAAAGAAAATATTTATATGCATCATGTTATATAAGAAATATGTAAGCATGCTTCCTAACTTCATTATATTATTCTATCATAGAAATATTATATCATTCACACACATTTGAAACATATATCATACATAATACATGTGTATGCCAAATAGATATAACAACTAGGAATGTAGTAATAATAACAGTAGTAATGATCATCACATATATAAGCACCTAGTGTAAGCCAAAAAAATATGCATGATATGAATCATGGAATCACAAAAAAATATAATAATGTGTGATATTAACCACTATATCACAAAATCAATTTTCATGTAGATATACACCCACATATGTACACTGTGTCATGATCAAGATGCACATGTGCACTCAAGACATAACATGAATCTAACCCAACATAGAGAATGTGGTCATGAG
Organism: Torreya grandis; assembly: GCA_037957365.1. Taxonomy (NCBI): domain Eukaryota; kingdom Viridiplantae; phylum Streptophyta; class Pinopsida; order Cupressales; family Taxaceae; genus Torreya; species Torreya grandis. The sequence continues at coordinate 1,410,689 of JARHVA010003488.1, forward strand.
AAAACATATAAATTACTCAACACAATTGATACATGGTGTGACCACACACAATCAATGCCCTCATATAATCATGAAAGATGTCACTCAATGTAACACACAATGTAACAATTATTAATAGTCACTCATGGAACATGCAATGTAACATAAAATGGTCACACAATGTAAAGAAAAAAATCATCACATGACGTAATACATAATCATTGATCACACCATGTAACCATCATCAACTTTAAACATGCATAGAATAAGAGAATATAGTTTACACTATCAATACATGTCATCATCAAAGCATAATAAAGCACATTATCCATAATATAACTCTCTAAGTAGTGTACGTAAGATAAAGTAAAGTATAATAAGTTCAATTATCTAAATATGATCAATGTAATGGTCATAAAAGTATAGAACCTATAAAGTGTACCAAGACTTATGTATGCTCCCAATGTGGATATGTAGCCCTTGGGTGTAAGGAATGTCCTATATTTATATGTCCATTTATTATGTATAACATGTATGTCCTACATCCCAATCATGTATACCATGAAAAACATGTGTGCATAAAATGAACATGTAATATACCATGCATATGATAAATAACATAAATCAATCATATGACTAGAAAAGCATGTCATGAATAGGATCTATTTTTTAAAGTTTTTTTAATGGATTGTTGATATGAATTATATAAAATTCATATTCCTAAGGTGATATCCAATGGATGATAAAAATTTCATGGAGACTCTAGTGATAAAGTGATCAACTCTGGATAAAGGATCTCATCAAATGCTTACATGTCATCATCATAATCATCATCATACCTATGTATGCCAGTCATCTTCATCTTTTATTTTTATCTTTCCCAAGTACTATGTATATGTATTTAATTTTATTCCAATGTATATAATGGTTCATGGTATGTCTTATGCAATAATTACATCTCACTCTTGGTGTTCATTATTTCCATTATGTCAAATCTTGATTATATAACACTCAAACATGAATGTAATACACGTTTTTGGTAAATCAAATATAGATTGCACCTGATGTAACCATTGATATCCAAGTATAGCACAAAATGTTTCTATAGTTTGCATAAAAAATATCAAGGATCCACAATTTTTTCCCATAAGCAATTAATAGTGTAATTTGCCCTATCGATCCATCACAATGTATAATGTGTTGCAATTCATTTATCATGTGACTTGATTGTTGTAGAAATGGAATGCTACATGAATTTTCCTCTTATTCTTTATCAATTAAAAAATTTGGTAGATAATTACCATTAATTTAGATTTTAATACTTAATGGGTCATTTTGTGAATGCTTCTATTCTCTATATGATATGCCCTTATGTTGTCTTGTTTGAAATTATAATTGGCTAATTTTGTCGTATCTAAATTACCATGATGACCCCTTGATTATTAAAATTATAAATATTTTCATGTAATGTTGAACATATATCTATCTCATGCCCAATTATTCTATGATAAATAAAAAATTATTTCTCCTCTTGATGGGCTATTCAACCCACAACTTTATGTCAAGTTGTAGGTAGAGCAATCAAATTCCTATCAAGTAACAACTATGCTATGGTGCTCACTTTATCTTGTATACTAGTAATTTGTGTTTTGATATTAGGCTTTCTATCCATTAGGTTTAAATTATTCACTGAGTATGTTAAAAACATTGAGTATTCACCTTAGATGCATCATGTAATGTGTTGTGCCTCTTATGGTCTAGTCATGATAGATTTGAAAAAGTATTATCTCAATGGAGCACTTATCATTGAAGTATCTTGTCATGAATTGATATTGTAACAAGTATTTCTATTTTTATTCTTATGAGTGTTTGGAAGAGGTGCCTTTCCTTTATATAATGTGATATTACTTACCATTTTCATATCATATTGATATTCCCCTGGATAAATGGGTGTAAAATTGAGATGTGATAAATACTCATCTATGTCCAATTGAACTTCATTATCATCAACATAATCATTATAATATTATTCTATGCAGATATGATTATGATTATTTGAATTGAATAATAAGGGAGGATTTGGTATCTTCTTTGTTTGCATGTTAGAACCATTTTGTGTGTCCTTTATTGTCTCTTGCTTTATTGATGTATATAAGGTTATTTCTTTTTTGTTAGATTTTCTTGAATTCCCAATTTCATATGGATGAAATATTTATGGTGGTATGATTTTAGATGGAGGTATTATGGTGGAATAAAAAGAATCATATTATTGACTACATCCATCACTATATTCTACTAATTTACAATATTTAAAAGGTTTATTATATGCAATACATGTGGGAAAACATACCCTATATACAAAATTTAAGAATATATGTAAGGTAGAGTGTATAACTTCCATTGCAAGAATCCACTGTCTACTTAAGAGTGTGTTAAAATGAAAATTATTTGGCATCATGTGAGACATATTAGATAGTGTCTTAGGGTCCTCTATAATATCTAAATAAATTGATCCTAACACATGGCAGGGTATATTATCAAAGCATCATATATTATTATTTGATTCATGAATAAAATCCATATTGATACCCAATGTTTGTATAATTATGATGTTGTGAATATTCAATCCTAACCCATTATCTATCAAGACATGTTTGACTCCCTTATTTAAGTTTTTCACTTGAATGAACAATGAGATATTTTAATCTATAGTATGTTGAGTAGGTAGATATTTTTTTATCAAAATAAATCATGTTTTCACTATATTTTAATGTATTGATGTTGGATGAAAAATAATCAAGTTTTGCGTCATTTGGTAGAGTTTTTTCATGCAATGTTGCATATAGAATATCCTTGTAAATAGTTGAATTATTGAATATTTATATTTGTATATCTTAGATTGGGTATGATTAAGTTCATCAATAATATAATATCCTTTAGTTAGATTGGTTGGCATCATGGAAGGTGGAGGGGGATGAGAAGAGATACTTTGACTACCTCCATTTTTTAATGAATGATGGGGGATCCTACCTTTTTGTGTTATGATAACATAGACCACTTAATCTAATATAAGTATAAGGAAAATAATGGGAACATAATGGTAGCTATCACCACCTCAAGGTCTAAGAGTATGAGGAATAAAAGCAGCCTTGATGCCCTTTAAAATTGAGTGGCCATCATAACCATCTCAAATTATATATTTAGACACTATGAGTTATTAAGGATTTTTAAGGATTCATCATCATTAATTTAAGTCTTAGTTTTACTACATGAGTTTGACCAATTTAATTACATGGTTGTGAAAGATATTACATATTCAAGGAATCAACCTATAATTATGACAACCATGGATTGAATCAAATATGTAACCATTATATCAATGATTTATTTATGTGAAAAATGGAAAAGAAGAAATCAAATCTAAAACCCTAATTTAAAAATTTAAAAACCCAAGAAGGAATGATGAAAACCTAATGGAGACATAGGGTTTGACACACTTGAAAGAATGACTAAGTACACATAATTATTTTAACTTATTTTGGATTTAATGATCCAAATAAACCAACTTATTGATAATTTAGATTGTATAAGATATGAAATAAATTATGAAAATTTGGATGTAAAAAATAGATTAAGATTGAGCTTAATATTTATATAAATGATAATAAGATAGGGTACTTATATTTTTTTACTTTTGATGATTTTTTCTGCATAGTCACTCAATACTAGCTAAAATGGATATGTGGTCACTCAGCTCAGGAGAATGATTATCAAAGTTTGCTAGGATCCTATCAGTAATTCTAAAACACCTATGGCAACTAGATATGTCTACTATCTACCACAACTATCTTCCATATTTCTTCTAGTATGTTCTTGTTGACCATTTTAACCATAAGTCAAAATGGGTTAACCCCCCTATAGTCAAAACTTATAAATGGATATAATATTTTGTCATAGGGTGTGTTATACTTTATTTAATGCCATTTATGCCATTTTAGCCTTGGTCATGGTCTAATTAGTCCTTATGTCATTTTGAGTCACTTGAGGGTCATCAATGAGCATTAAATGCAAGTGGTATGGTTTTGAGTTATGTACATGTGTTCAAAACTCCTCCTCAACATACAATATTTCATTAAATATAAGACATTATTTTCTAGCTAAAAACTTGTAGGTGATAATTGAAAACCAAGAAAATAGGTCCAAAAGAAGGAGTTTCAAAGGTATATGACCTATGAGAGAGAGTGTCACGTGGGATAGGGTTATGAGATGGATCTTTAAATTCCTTAGACTCTTTTACAAACTTGACATGATTTGGAAGTGCCAAATTTAGGCTAAAATTATTCTACTCTTCCATCACTCGACCATGCACGTGAAACTGGTCAACATGTTTTTGGTTGGTACGGCCAGTAAGAGAACTTTCAGGTCAAATTCCTTTGGGGGTGATAGTAAAATTATAAAAATTCACTTTAATTCTTGGATTGTATATAATGGTTTCCTATTCTTTATGAACCATATTCAACAAGTTAACTATTCATTTCTACCTATGGTTTTCCACACCCTATAAGTTTTGATCTTGTTTGAGTTGGTCCATAGAATTCAGCTTCTAAATTTAATTTTATAGGATTTTTAATCTCTACTCTCATGTTTCCCATGCTTTTTTCATGTTTTGAAAGTATTTTATAAGCTAATTTATTTCATTTTCAAGAAAGTGTCACCATGTGAGGTTGTAGTCAGTTTCACTAATTGCAAAAGGTTTGATTATCGATGAGGGTTTAATATGGATGTGATATGATTTTATCCATGTATCTAATATCATATCAATCACCTTATTAATGCTTGGTCTTACAAGTTCATGCTTTGATTCAAATACACAATCACATTATGTCACAATCAATCTTTTATTTGCTTCTAGCTATAGTCATGGTGTTTTGAGCTTTAATAATGTTCATGGGAGATATATAAATGGATTGAAGATGTTTAATATATTATTGAATCATAAAAATCCAAGTAAAGGCTCTTCAATTGAAAAAGGAGGTACTATGATTGTCAATTCTCTCATATACATAGTCATATGCCATTGGTGTGCACTCTCAAAAGAATGGCATGTTGGAATGGAGGTATTTAAACTTATTCCAAGTCCTAAAAATTTTAGAGGATCAATTTTATTATCTATAAAAGGTATAATATTGGTTACAAGTTCATGTACCATACAAACTAATCACTCAATCACCACTGCTTGGTTTGCAACTATGTTAACATCTACAAGAAGTTTAAAATGTTGAAAGAGAGTCTAAAAACCTGTTTAAAACTCTAAAATGATTTTTATATTTCACTTTAACACCTTCAGTGAGCATAAAATTGGTTATAAGGTCACATATCTTGCACTCAACCCACATTCCAACTCCACCACCTATATACCTACAAATGTCCACCTATAGGTAGCTTAACCAAGATTTAAGGGTATTGCACAGAGGAGTATTAAAATTATTTGAAACCTTATTGAGATCCTAATATGTTGAAGGGACCATAATATAAATGTGTGAAACATTAGATTGGTTTGAAATCTCAAGAGATTATCTTCAAATTTGGATGATAGTGTTAGGGACAAAATCCCTAAAAACACAAAATAGAGGCCTAAGCCATTTTGATGATGCCACATGAAAATGTTGTAAAGAGATTTGATGCATCCAAATTAACTTATATTTTATCCTAAATATAGTTTAATAACCTTAAAAAATGAGGAAGACATATGAATAGTGGAAATTAGTATTTGGGGGTCTTCAAATTGCCCACTTGTTCACTCCAAACATTCAATGATGTCTAAAGGAATTCAAGTTCCAAGTGACCTTTACCCCTCAAGTGGTAGTATGAATGCACATATTCATTTTAGGTAGTATTTTTTAGTTTATGAGGATATTTTTGTTCCAATTATTATCAATTAAGGTTGAAGAACTATGTTTTTGGCCAATAGGTACACCTACAGGTGTACTTTGGTTAAAAAAGAACACCTATAGCTGACTGTGCCATAGAATTATACATGAAAACCAAATAGATAAGGACACAAAAAATTTAATATTTACATATAAATAAATTAAAATGATTCAAAGGGTACATGAAATATTTTTCAAGATTAATCAATACCTACAGGACCCTTGCACAGTCAAATATAGCTGACTGTGGTATGGCAGTGAGTAAGATCATGGTGATTATGGGGTTAACATAGTGTGAATATGATATGAATAGGTAAAAAAAAATTAAAATGACCTTAGGGATTCTATGATGGTATTTATGTTATGATATAAGGCCTAAGTCATGCAATTACACCTTTAGGTACCCTTTCAAGCAGAAAACATAGTCAACATTTGCACTTAGCATATACTAGTCAAGTAGAAAGGTGTATGAGAGAGTATGTGGAAGCTTGGAGTGATAAATGGGTCAAGAGAAACTTCATAATTATCATAATGGTATCAATATTATATTACCATATGGAAACCATGAAGATAAGGGCTCTAATAGAGCAATACATAGTCTACATCAAGACCCTATAGACAATGAGCTTTCCCATAAGTTTGTTTTAAGTTTTGATGCATTGAAGGATCTATCCATGTGATCAGGTTATAAAAAATTGTGAAGATAATATATAAAAAAATTATAATATCAAAAAACATTTAATTTGATTTGGGAAATAGGGGAAATACCCTCTATTTTATTTTAGATAGAGGGTACTCCCCTAACATTAAAACTTGCATATTTTAGAGAATGGAGATAAGAGAGTGAGTTAGGGGTTGGTTGAACCTCACAATAAGGTGTGGAAAGCTAAATGACATATATACCAAAATTAATAACCATTCACAAGTGAATGAAACATGCTATAATGGTCTAGACCTTTAAGGATGCAGATAAGCCTATTAGGCTTGGTTTAGGCCTAAAAACCATGTAGGGGTCAATATCACTTTCATCCTTAGGTGAGAATTATAACAATTTTAAACATTTTTATAGGGATATTTAAGATTTTTTCAAGTTATAAGGATGCAAATGAAGCCGCATGAAATTAATTTTTGTCTTAAGATCCCATTAAGCCTAAATGAAATGGGAAAAAAAGCTTGAGTAGGCAATTTGGATTGCTCACATATTATTGGATACTTTGCATGCGAGCTCAAGGAACTTTTAAAATTTTAATAGGGTATTGAGATACTATTTTTTGAAATAGGTTCACCAGTCCAATGTTAGATCTTTATAAACAATCCCTAAGGGTGGAAATGACCTAAAAGCCTCTAAAACCCTTACAAATGACCTGATTGGAAAAATAAGGAAGGAGATGCATCCTAACAGACCATAATGGAATGGGAAGTGGTTGAAGGTTGTATATGAGAGACCAAGTCTTTTCCCCATTAACTTGAGTGTTTCCCTACTTGTACGAATAGGGGGGAAATAAGCTTTTCTTGACTATTTTTGATGTTTTTATGGTTATAGGAGGTTTCAAGAGATAAAAATAAATTTGGGAGAGATATTATGACTTAATATAACCAAATATGATCATTTAATTCTTCATAAAAAATCCTAAGTGCTTCTACAAATAGCTTCATCTCAACCAGTCAAAACTGGCATGGTGAGGAAACTAGTGGGAGAGTGAAAACTCTAAGTGTGAATCAATTTATGGTCTACCTGATCAATCTAATGATATGATGGGTCTTTAAATGTTTCATTAAATAATTTTTATGGATTTTCATAGAAAAATTAATCCAAATTTGAGGCCAAATTTGAGGGGTGTGTGAAAGAAGAGTTATTTGGATTGCAAACACTGATAACTCATCTCTAAAAGAATATTGATGATTAGGGATGAAACCAATGCATGGTAAATCATTTATAAAACCATCCCTATTATTTAAATCATTATATATATCCATAGTTAATTTTTGGATGTTATAAAAGGTTCAAATGATGGAGGTAGTTTTTTGAGAAAATAATGAAGAGTGTTACACCATATTTTAGAATTTTCTTGCATTTGAGAGCCATTTGTCCTATCAGACCTTGCATGGTCTATATTACACTCATTATATTGAATTTATAACTCTTTTTCTCAACATTACACATGTATTTTTTACTCTTTGACTTCATTCTTTTCTTCTCTTTCTCCAATTCTATTAGTAACAACCATTTTAGCTCTTATAAGCTAATGCCACACCATGTATGGAGAAGCCCTGCTGGAATGAAATTTTATTTTGACTTTGAACATTAATTAAAGTATGGTTTTGAGTTAATTTATATTTTTCTAAGTGTGAAAAGTGATGTATGGTGGAGTTAGTGATAATTCTCTATCCTTGCATGCCTTATCCTTTCATATTTATGCAAAAATTCCTATTATAACAGGTCATATAGAGTGTAGTCAAGTATGTTAGGCTATTTAAAGTGTATTATTATTATTATAGTGTAAATTATACCATATATTCCCTTTATCTTGTGTTTTTTTCATACATCTCACCTCTATGTTGAAACATTGATGTTAGAACCCTTTAGGACTTTGAAGCTAGTTTATATGCCTTATTTCATTATGATAGGAGTATGATGGTCATGTGTAAATCATATTAGTGTATAATACCATTATAATAGGTTAATTTTATGTAAATTTTAACTCTTTTACCACAAATAAGCACTAGTGTATGTGATAAGCATTTGAAGATACATTCAGGGAGCTAGCCCTTTAAATCTAGAGGCTTACTTCCACCATAGGTACACCCACATACCTAGAAGTATTCCCATGTTGCCAAAATATGGAATACTAATTAACACCCTCTTCTAGGGTGAAATATTTGGTGAAAATAGTTTTGGCATGCTTGGTGGGACTCATTGTCTTCAAGACAACTTGTCAAGGTGATTGTTGGTCTTAACAACATCAACTATAAATTGGTGTGCTACTCAACATTTGGAAACTTAAATCAAGGTAAAATATAGTTTAAGGCCATTATTTTATCATATAATTTATCTCATGATTCATGGTTCTTACTAGGTTAAAATATAATATAGTGTTTAACCCCATTAGTCCACCTATCCAGCCTGAATTTCCTCTTAAAGTTTAATACCCTCATCCTAATTAGCCCTTTGAAGAGCAAGAAGATTTTTCTAGCCAAGGAAGTGAAAAGGTTGAAGATATTGAATAAATTGAAGATATTAAATAAAATATGGCTATTAATCATGATTTACATACCTTTAATACTAAAATTCCAATCCACCTTCGAGCCTATGATGACATTCCTCCCAATGCCACAAAGATTGTGCCTACATTTAATGGTGAGAGTCATGTTATAGGTAGTGAACACATCAAGGATATCTCAAAATTTTGTAGTTTCCATAAAGTAAATAAATATAACATTTAAATTAGAATCCTTACCATGTCTCTTAGATGGAAATCTCTTGATTGGCATAGGACTTTTCCTAGTAGATGTATCATATCATGGGAAGACTTTAGAGTGTAGTTGACTTCAAGATTTAAAGATGAAAGTGACCATACCTCTCTTATACATCAGCTCAATGTGATGAAAATAGTCCCTAAGAAAGAAATGCATTAATTTAATGAGAGGTTTCAAAAGACTTGGTATATATTCCCTCCTCCCATGAGACCACTTGTTAGCTTTGTGTTACCTACCTACTTGAGAGCCATTAGTACCAATATTACTATCATGCTTCAATCCATGGGTGGTTTCAATTTTATAAATACATATGAAATTTACATTAGAGTTGAGAATGGCATCATTAAATATAGGAAAATTAATCTTAATGTGTATATACCTCCATTATCTTATACTTATACTAATACTCCAAGTGTGTCCCAAGTTCCCAATGCTAATGCCAAGCCTAAGATTGCTCCTAAAAAGGTAGATGAACCTGATCCATATGTAATAATTTAAGCATTATAATCTAAGATTAGGAAAGAGAGAATGAAAAATGGTGCCTATAAAAATAATTACCCCTATCAACAACAATATGGCCAACAATTTTTGAGAGGAAGAAGTCAAGGGCATCCTAACTTCAACAGGCCTACCAATGTCTATAATCCAAACTCCACCACCAATGTAATAGAGATGGTACTGGAACATAGTAACTTGGTGTAAGTAGAATATTGGAAACAAGTCTAGTTTATGAATGCTAATGAAGGTAGAGATCAAGATCTTATTTCTCAAGGAGGAGTCACTCCTATCCTATTATCTAAAGATGAAGTCATGATGCAAGCAAATGAAAGTTAGCAACCTCATGGAGAAATTTTCACCAACTTCTTGGTGGAGGACACTTTTGTGATCAATAAAGGAACATATATTTAAGATAATAAAAGGGTCAAGATGAAGGATATATTATGTGATAATATCATGCCTATAATCTCATCCAATCCTCCTCCAAGGCAACAAAACATTGCTACAAGCATGGCAGCTCCAAACACACCTAAACCTCTACCAAGTCAAAATGGGGTAAGTTCTGCTCAAGGTGTCTCAATTACTCAAGTTTCAAGCAATCCTTTGCCTCTAAGGACTCAAGATAAGGTGAGTAATACTTCCCTAAAAATAGTGGATTCTTTGAAAAGTGCCAAAGCATCTATCTCCTTATGGGATACCCTTCACATGCCTGGCCAAAAAGAACTATTACAAAAGCAGTTCTCCATTATCGCTACTAGTCCTTTACCTTCAATTCAAAGTCATAGTAATTTTGTAATTAAAAATGTACCTAATAATATTATTGAATAATTTACTAGAGTTGAGAAACCTCCACCATTATACCTCACTCTCATAGTGGGTGATAAATTGGTGCACAATTGCATAGTTGATAGTGGAGCTTTTAATTCAATCATGCCCAAATTTGTAGCTGATAATCTAGGCTTAAAATATGAACCACATAAAAAATATTACTCCAACTAGATGGTACACTTTTTAAGATAATAGGGATGATCAAATATTTTAAGGTATTCTTACATGATTGCCCTAGTTTTCCCATTCTCTAAGACATAGTTGTTGTTAACCTCCCAACTTACTTTGAAATCTAACTTTCAAGAGACTTTATAGCTAAGATAGGTGGTTATCTCTCAGATGATTTTTCCTTCTTGGCCTTTTGGACAAGGTATGGAACTAAGGTGACCATAAGAACTCAGCCTCTTGCAAGGTTTCATATTGAGTACTATATTGAAACAAGTTATAATTTGAATTATGTTGCCCATGAGAAAGAGAAATCTAATGTGGATGATGGTGCTACTAAAATTGAGGGAATTTTTTATTTTTTCTTGGATTAGTATGGTGTATATGCATATGAGCATGATCATTATGTATGTTTTGAGAAAACTAACCTTGGTACTTATATCATGCATGAAGAGCCATTTGAAGGAGCTAAGGTAAGTGTCAAACATTTTCATGCTGCTAAAGGTAACTACATGATTCATGATTATGATGATGATAGGTTGATGAATCTAATTGAACACCATAATGAGAATAATGATGTACTTATACCTACCATTGATGAAGCTGCCCTTGATGATGACACTCATGAGGTAGATGAGAATGACTTATGGAAAAGGTTTGATGTCATATTTTAAGAGTTTGATCAGCTTGGTAATGTTACTTCTCCTCTCAATAGGTCTACATCTAATTTGGTTAATGTATCTAACAAACATGATGTTGATTGTCTCACCAAGCATGGAGATGATTTTCATGTTGTGAATGAATAAAAACTATGGTAAAGGTTGAATGCCATATGCAAAGAATTTGACAAAGATTGGTAAGTCTCCTTTTTCTCTAAGAGATTTTCCATCTGATGTCAAAGTTGCAAACAATACTAACCATGTTTTTTAGTTTTATTGAGTTTTATATTGAACACAAAGAGGAATGCCACTCTGCTGATCAAGAACCTATAACCATGAAATAACTTGATGAAGTTATTGCTCAAAGAGTTGTGAACATGGAGAATGAGGTCAAAGAAGAAGTTGTTGTACCTCAATAATAGTCTAGAGATCCATCAGATGTTGATCCACATTCATAGGTGTTGAATCATGAAGAAGGTGGGCTTGATACTCTAAAATATCTACTACATTATATCTTAGAAGAAGACAAGGTTGAGAGGACTGTCATACACTCCAATATATTTTTTTTGGAGAAAATCTAATGGATATTATAGAAATCAAAGTGGTTTCAACCCCAATCAAGGTACTTAGAGAACAATACAAAACATTCATGAAGGTTCCAAATAGTCCACCTATAGATAAGATAAGATATAGAGTTGGTAGGTTTATTGAACATGCACATATGCAAGTGATTGGTGATAAGAATGCTTCTCATGCTAGGCTACCTTGATGGAGTAAAAAAGATGTATGGGGGTTTATATTTGATCTTGGTTGAGGTATGATAAGATATTTCACCTCAAGAGTTAGGTTTGTAAATAGTAAAATAGGTGTGTGTGTTCCCTTTCAGTTGTGTTGTGTTCCAAAAGTGTTCTAGTTGAACACATGTGTGTTATTTTTGAGTGTGTCTTTCCCTTGTGATTTTTATGTTTTAAAAAAAAAATTTAAGTGTCAAATATGGTGTATATATGACTCCATGTCCTAATAGATAGGATTAGACTACTGTTCATGGCATAACAAGCATATGATCCTTGGGAAATCACCAAGAATGTTGACCATTTTGACCACAAGTCAAAATGGGTCAACCCCCTATAGTTAAATATTATATAGGGGTATAAAATTTTATAATAAGATGTTTTATATTTTATTTAATGTCATTTGATGTCATTTTAGCCTTGGTCATGGTTCAATTAGTCCTTATGTCATTTTGAGTCACTTGGGGGTCATAAATGAGCATTAAATGCAAGTGGTATGGTTTTGAGTTGTGTCCATGTGTTTAAAACTCATCCTCAATGTCAAATATATTATTCCCTATTAGCAATGTCAGTTTCTAATTGAAAACTTGTAGGCGATAACTGAAAACCAAGAAAATATGTCCAAAAGAAGGAGTTTCAAAGGTGTATGGCTTATGAGAGAGAGTTTCACATGGGAGAAGAATTTGGGATGATTATTAAAATTATTTATACTCTTTTACATGATTTAAATGATTTATAAGTGCCAAATTTTGGATAAAACCATTCTACTCTTCCATCACTCCACCATACACAAGAAACTATTCAACAAGTTTTTGGTTGGTACAACCAGTAGCATAAGTTCTAGGTCAAATGATTTTTGTGGGTGATATTACACTTAGATATCTTCACTTTGTGATTGGAGTGTAGATAATGGTTTTATATTCTTTATGAACTATATTTAACAAGTTAACTATTTTTTTTACCTATGGTTTCCCACACCCTATAAGTTTTGCTCTTGTTTGATCTGGTTTATGTAAATAAGCTACCAAATTTACTTATATAAGATGTTAAATCTCTCCTCTCATGTTACCCATTATTTTTTTCATATTTATAAATGATTTTATAAGCTAATTAGTTTAATTTGCAATAAGGTGTCACCATGTGAGGTTGTAGTAAGTTTCACTACTTGTAAAAGGTTTGGTTCTCTAAAAGCATTTTATATAGATGTGATATGATGTTATCCATGTCTCTCCTATCATATAAATCACCTTATTAATGCTTGGTCATATAAGTTCATGCTTTGATTCAAACACAAAATCACATTATGTCACAATCAATATTTAGTTTGATTCTAGCTGTAGTCATGGTGTTTTGAGATTGTATAATGTTCATGGGTGGTATATAAAGGGTTTTAATATGTTTAATATCTTCTTGAAGCATGAAAAATGAATTAAAGGCTCTTCAATTGATAAAAGAGGGGCTGTGATAGTCAATTCTCTCATATACATAGTCATACACCATTGGTGTGCACTCTTAAAAGAATGGCATGTTGGGATGGAGGTATTTGTACTTGTTACAAGTCCTCAAAAGTTAAGAGGATCCATTTGAGCATTTGGATAAGGTATAAGACTAGTTTCAAGTTCATGTACCATATAAACTAGTCACTCAATCACCATTGTTTGGTCTGTAACTATGTTAACATCAATAGGAAGGTTAAAACATTGCAAGAGAGTATAGAAACTTGTTTCAAACTATGAAACTATATTGATATTTCACTTTAACACCTTGAGGGAGCATAAAAATAGTTATAAGGTAACATATCCTACACTCAACCCACATCCTAACTCTACCGCTTGTATAGCTATAAATGTCCACCTACAGGTGGCTTAATGGAGATTTAAGGGTATTGTATGGAGGAGGATTAACATGCCTTATAAACTTCTTGATATCTTAATATGTTTAGGAGACCATAATATACATGTGTGAATCACTATATTGGTTGGTAGTCTTAGGAGGTTATCTTTAAAATTGGATGCCTATGTTAGGGGAGCAATCCCTAAAACATGATATAGAGGCCTAAGCCATTTTGATGATGCCCCTTGACAATGTTGCAAAGATATTTGATGTATCCAAATGTACTCATATTTTGGCATACACCTAGGATAAGAGCCTTGAAAAAGGAGGAAGACATGACTAGTGTAACGAGTATTTGGGGGTCTCCAAGTTACCCACTTATTCATTGTAAACATTTACTAATGTCTAAAAGAATTCAAGTTCTAAGTGACATTTACCCTCAAGTGGTAGTATGAATGCATATCTTTATTGTAGGTAGTCTTTTTTAGTTGAGGAAGAAATTTGTGTTCTAAGGAGAATTAGTTAATGTTGGAGAACTAGGTTTTTGTCCCAATAGGTACACCTACAGGTGTACCTTGGTTCAAAAAGAACACCTACAACTAATTGTAGGTATGTATAGTCTATATAAAATACCTATACATTAAAAACCAATAGATAAATACACATACAAGTTGATATTTACCTCCAAAGATCTAAAAAGGAGTACAAAGGTACATGACATAGTTTTCAAGAGTAATTAATAACTATAAGATCCCTACATAGTTAAATAAAGATGACATTGGTTGGTCGTGAGCAAGATCATGGTGATATGGGGTTATCATAGTGTGAATATGATACGAATAGATCTATCTTTTTTTCAATGACCTTGTGGATTCTAGGAGAGTTTTTAGGTAATGATACAAGGCCTAAGTCATGTAAGCACACCTTCAGGTGCCCTTTCAAGCAAAAAACAATGTTAGGCCCCCTTTTCTATAAACTACATGGACCGTGCCAACTCGACCTATCTCAGATCAATGTAATCTTGTGGAGTGATTGATTCATTTTTGTACCATTTGGTACCATCTAGAGGAATCCTTTAGGATCTTATACCAACTAGCAAGTATTTATGTGGCATTGACCTTCAAAGGACATCCTTGCAGGAACTTGTATGTGGTGGCTCAAAAAATGTGGGTGTTAAAATAGTGGAGCAAGTGGGATAGTGACCCCCAAATGATAGCTCAGCATACAACATGCACTTTTCCAACCTAGGTAGTGTAGTGGAGCCAACATAATAACAACCCCTAATTATAACTCATCACTCAACATGTGCCCATTTGACGTAGCAATAAAATGTCCATTTGCCTATAAAAAAAGGTTTATATCTAAAAAAGTGGAAGGGGGGGGGATTTATTATAGTTAATCTCTAATGAAATCAAGAGCCACCATTAAGTATTTATATTTTGTATAAACTAGGATAGGTACTCTAAATGTATAACCCAAGTTTGCTTGTGAGTTACTGGGCATGAGTAAGGTTAAATATGAGCACTTGCTCTATATTCATGTCTTGAACTTTATATGTTGAACTATGAGTCAATGAAGTATGTTATTGAAGAAATGTAGTGTTGCTTCTTGCATTATAGTTTGTGCTATGATATGTTTATGACTTATTTTTATGTAATAAATGTTATAGTTTATTTACTTTGAATGTTTCATGGTATAAAGGTTCATCTTTGGTCACTAATGGCATCTTTGTGCCATCTAATGACGTTGGCCTACCTCTAAAATAGACTAAGTGTTGGAACTAGTATGTGCCAAGGCCCTAATGCGCATGCCTATGGCACAAACCTAAAAAATGTACACTTGAATCCAAGCCATTCCCATCACTCAGGTAAGTGCCTGAATGATCCTTACTCATCATCTCAACAACTTGCATCATTAAGAAGCTCTGTCTAATAGATATTAATTTGCACATAGGATTTATGCCATTGAGAAGGCTTGCACCTATTAATCTTCACCAAGATAGCCTAGATTTGATAGGATACTTGAACCCATCTTGTTAATGACTAAGTCCCTTTGAACCCAAAGTTATGCCATATTTCAACTAGCCCAACACAGGCCTAGTCCCTTTGCCATTGTACTTTAGGTGAGTGCACAAGGCTTGTGCCTTGTGTGAAATTAATACCAGTATAAGAGTGTATTAAATTTTGTGTGATAGAACATATTATGTTCACTCCTAGCTATTCCAATCATATAATTGACTTGGTTTGACTGCTAAGCGCATATATAAGCACAAAATCTAAACTAGTGAACTTTTCTACAACATTTTGGTTTCATTGTCAAGACCCATCTTGAATTTAATTGCTATAATGGTGTAATATAATGATGCTCTAAATATCACTTGATAACATCAATCAGTAGCTAGATAAATTGGAATATAATTTTGCATAGAAGCATCCTACATGCAAAGGACAAGCTCTAAGAAAATGGGTGCAAGCCAACCTATACGATGTTATGTATGCAGTTTTTTTTGTGAACTACCTAAGCATGTGTACCAATGGTTTGTTGCCTATACTACCTATAGAAGAAAAAGCTATATCTAGTGAATTGAATGGAAAATAAAATAAAATAGAGAGGCTTGAGAGCCTAGATGAAGTCTAGATGCACATTATAGATAAGTGGTGGAGCACTACATTAAACAACTATGTGTTAGGATTTTTAGTGTTGACCTTATCATGCCCAAAAGAATTAGAGTATGATTTTCTTCATGAACCAAGGTTCACATTCATAAAATTACTTGACACTAAACTAAAGAAGCTTCTGATGGGTTATGGTATATAAATCATAAGAATAGAAGGCTAAAATCCTTATGTGTATGAGCAAGCACATAAGGTAAGAAGGGGAAGATAATAAACCTGACACCCAAGAGCTATAAAGGCTAAACTATAATAATCAAAGACATATATTGATGGAGGATCTGGATCTTGGAAGTGATGAGAGGACCCATAACGAGTGGCAAGGGCATGGGGAAGGATCCCTTGAAATGCAATGATGTGAGGAGAGAGAGGAAGAAGCAAGAGATTAAACTTAATATTTGGGTATAAGATGAAATGGGTTATTATAATATGTGGTGATTGAGGATGCACTAGAAACACCTACCCCCTTTAAACCTAAAGTACAAGTTCATGCACTGAATTTTCCATCAAAAGATAGAATAATGGTAACTAACCATGTCATCAATGTCAACTTTGATAGGATTCAAGAATTGGATAAAGAGTTTATGATTAAGCAAGTGATTCCATATGAGGAATTAAGTGAAGACACAGTGAATCCATCAAACACCAACCTATGAAATTTAAATATAGGCATAAACATTCCTATGTAGAGGATGTCAATTGTGCCAACTGGGCAATAGCTCATAGAAAGTGGCATGGCACCACAAGTGAGTGGTACTATGTTGACAAGTTTAACAGTGTAGCTAAAAATTACAAGATCATAACTCCAACCTATAATTGGAGGCACTATATGGCCACCTCCAACATATATGCAAGGGTAATAAACACCCCAAAACCTAACACAACCCCCTTAATATCTCTATTATGAGATGGTGATGCACTTACCCAAGTATCAAAACATAGAGAATACTATAGAGCATGTGCTTAAATGTGAGCTATAATGTCATGATTATGGCATCTCCTAGTCCAAGCATAAGGAAACTCAGTGCATGACCACCTTTCTAGACCACACCCATACCTGGTATCAAAAATTTGACCTAAACTAGGCTATAGTTGACTTGATATACTGAAGGAAGCCTTATTGAAAGAGTTTGATATCCCTAAGTTTAAGAAATAGAGCATCACAATGCTCAAATAAATCAGCTAGGGGTTATCTAAGAGCATGCAACCTGTATGATGCATAGTTTAAAAATCTTCTCCTAAGCTTTTGTATGACATTCACCCCTCTAAGCATGCATAATGGTTCATTCAAGGCCTACTAGTACCCTTAAGATGAGCATTGCCCATGAAGACATTCATAGACCCATTTGAAGTGATTTAAGCCACACTTTGGTCTAAGGTAGTATGCAACACCAATACCAAGATTAGCCCATTCATGGAGGTGTAGATTATGTCAATGGCCTCCCAGCTATAGAAGTTGATTACTAGTTTCACACATGACACTTGTGGTGGGTTATGGTGCACTAACTATGAAATGGAGGGGAATAAAAAGAATAATTGCCTATGAAGAAATGTTTTTACCCTATTTCTCAGCTATGAAGTTTATCATGGGATGCATGACTCTTGAAACTATCCTTTAGTGTAGCACACTAGTCAAGTGAACACTACCATTTATTACAAGATGTGAGATGCCTATACACACTCCATAATATATTATCGAGTCATTGATAATATGTGCCAAAACATGGAAAGAGGTGTGTAATAGGAAACAACATCAACCAATGGTCAAGCAAGTTAAGGAAATGAAGGCTATGGATAGCACAATATGGGTTCTGAGAACTAGTGAGGTGCATGTAGGTGAGGAGGAGGACATGGTAGAAGAAGATTCCCACCATGATCATGTTATAAGTGTGGGTTGACTAAGCATTATTATTGTGACTTCCCCATGCACCCAATGTGTGGGTATTGTCAAGGACCACATGTGATTAAGGAATGCCTAGACTTGTACAAAAAGCTAACTCAAGGTCAGATTAGTATAGATAAGGGTGTCATAATGGCTAGGCAAAAATCCAAAGAATAAAGGTGGGATGTCAAGCCATAATAAACTCACAAAGAACCACCTAAAGTGTAGGCCACAACCTAAAGTGGGTTCACCACTTAGTCAACCACTACATTGACCCAAAAACTATGTTTGGAGTATGACAAATTAAGCGACATGGAGTGAATAGTGTGACCTAAGCCAAAAGCTATGCCCTATCCCCATCCTACATGATAGAATTACATCCTAAAATAATCCATGAACATGATACAAAATTTGCAAGGTGAAATCTAGTTGGCTAGAGATCTAGAGGCATAGACCACCACTTTACATAGAAGATAAGACAACTAAGAAGCTAAAGTACATGAGTTGACTGAGATCCTACACCTCCTATAAATAGAAGGGATGCCATCCCTATTGAAATATTTGGTATTGAAGCACATAGGCAAGAAAACAAAAGAGGTTGCACCTCAAATGATTAATATTTTTATGCCACATACATAGTAGGCATGTGAAGGCATACTCAAAATGTAGAATATGATCAAAAGTTATTGATAGATGACACCATCAATGGATGGTCAATTTGTGAAGTACTTGTAGACATGAGAATCATGATTAATATTTTGACTAAAACCACCTAGGAGAAGATGGGATGGCCACCCTTGAGGCCCTCACCTCACATGTTATTCATGGCTAAAAAACCCAAGCACAACCTATAGGGATATTGAAAGGTGCCATTGTAAATATCATGGGCACTAAGTTTCGAGCTAACTTCAAGGTCATCGAGTTGGTAGGGTAGGATAACTATCTAGTGTTCTTGGGTAGGCCATGGTGCTATGATAAAAATGCAAACATGCACTTTAAGAAGTGCTACATGAATTTTGAAAACAACAAAGAGAGAGTGGTGATCCCTCTATCAAGTGATCAAAGGCCCCTATATGTAGAAAGCATTAATATCAAGGATGAGATCAACCACATTTATAACATCACTGTGTAGGGTGTCAAGAAGCTCAACTCTATTGACCAAGATGTGTTCAAATGGGAGAATGGACAATTAGCCTCTAATACAACTGATGTATCCTATGAATGATGGGTAGAAGAGGCTTACAAGGTCAGTAGTTGAAGGTACCACCTGATGTACATAGCCAAGCCAAGGCTAGCTAGAATGAGATTGGTCAGGATTGATCAAAATCAAAAGAGATGGGTTCCCCATGCTAGAAAAGATGAAAAAAAGATGTTTTGTCTAAGTAAAGGGAATCTTACAACACTCCAAAATTAGGAAGGAAGCTATTTTATATAGAGGTATATTCATGAAATTGAAGCTTCTATCCCCAAGAAAATAGATAGAATGGGTGCACTAGTGCATACCTTGAATTATACTACTAATCATTGGTGGGTAGTGTAAAGACCTAACTTTCCAACATGGAAAGATGTAAATGAAATAATATGCACTAGGTTTGGCAAGAGTAATGAGGACTTGGACATACCCACTTACTCAGGTGATTCTAACCCAATTGTGCATGTGTGATTGTGTGAATAAACCTAGATTGTCTATAGTGAGAATGTGCTACAATTATTGTGGGTGCATGTCTTCTACAAGACTTTGAAAATATGAATGTGAGTTTGGTGCATTGTAAATGAGACATGCTGAGAGATAGGAAACTGAGAGATACTCAAGGAGAGGTTTATGCACACCTTTTCCTTTTCTTTATATAACTATAAACTACTAGAGCCATTGCAAGTCATTCATAGGGCAGTGTTTGAGGACACTACCATCCTAGAAGAGTAACTTAGTGAAATTTTCAGGGAGAAAGGACTAGCACTCTTAATATTATTTGAATAGTAGGTACTCAATAGTGACTCCAATGAGAAAGATGAGACTTGGAAAGAATGCAATTGGAAGGATATAATAGGAAGAAAAACACTTGTTCCCTTGTGGATGACAACACCCCATATGGAGAAGATCCAACACATCTTTGAATTCAAATAATTAAAGGGACAAGGCAAGTTTAAGGCTCTCATCAGGAGAAGAATGAACCCTACCACATGCCACTCAAGACCACTAAAGTAAACATCAACATAGAAGGCGAGCCAAATATTGCCATTATAGGTGCTTACTAGTCTAAGGTAGAGATGGCATGAATCATAGAACTCCTAAAGGAATTTTTTGACTTCTTCCTATGCATCTACAAAGATATGAAGGGCACATACCCTTCCCTTATAGAAATGAGAATCAAGCTAGTGGATGGTGCAAGGATGGTCAAAAAGCACCTATATTATATGAATCCCAATCTTTGTGCCAAGGTGAAAATGGAGATTGATGGTATGCTAGCCACTGACATCATCTACCATATACAATAATCTAAATGGGTGAGCTTGATGGTCATCAACATCAATAAGGTTGGGCATATATGGATCTATATTGACTATAAGCTCTTGAACACCACCTACATCAATGACCCATTCTTGATCCCATTCATTGATGAGGTCTTAGATAGAGTCACAAGCTGCAAAATCTATACTTTCACTAATGGTTTCTCAAGCTATCATCAAGTGCAAATCAAGGAAGAGGGTACACCCAAAATAACCTTTATGACTAAATGGGTTTGTTTTTCTTATAATGTGATGCCCTTTAGACTTAAGAATGCACCAGTTGTATTCTCTAGAGTGGTGATCACTACCTTCAATGAATTTATCCATAGGTTCCTCCAAGTCTATCTCAATGACTAGACTACGTATGGCCTTATAAAAGATGACTATGAAAATCTATGCCTCATGTTTGAGAGGTACATGTAGCTCTAAATATAATTAAAATTTAATAAGTGCATCTTCATAACCCTTTTATAACATTGCTCAGGCACATCATTTATAAGGATGGTTTACTTGTTGATCCTAAGAAGATAGCCATCATAATTCAACTCTAGAATCCTTCAACATAGAAAGACATTCATGCCTTCCTAGGCCATTATGGCTACTAAAAGAATTTTATATAGAGATATGCAAATATTGCAGTGCCTTTATAAGAGCTCTTGTGCAAAATGGCCCATTATATTGGGGCAAGGTGTAATAGGAGGATTTTAGAACATTGAAGCTGAAGTTGGATAGCATGCCACTTATATAATTTCTTGACTGGGCTAATCCTTTCCACATCCATGTCAATGTTTTAGGATCTACAATAGGTACCATCTTGGTGTAACTAGGAGAGGGAAAGATGGACCACCCCATCTCCTTTGCAAGTAGGAAATTAATGTAAGTTGAGTAGAATTACACCATTATTGAGCATGAGGCATTGACAATGGTCTATGCTTTATAAAAATTTAGGCAATACCTGTTGGCAACCCCATTCATCATTTTCACTAATCATGAGGCACTCAAGTACTTTATGAACAAGCTTTTTTTATATGGACACATATACAAATGGAATATTTTAGTCTAATAATTCTAGTTATATGTTGTTTTTAAACCTAGAAAGAGAACTTGGGGACGAACCATTTGTCCTACATCAATTTTGGTGATGTGATGGTGCCAATTGAGGATGACATAATAGATGCATATATATACATAGTCTATTGCATCCCTAAATATTTATAAAATATTTCCACTTTCCTAACATCTATTTTTGCACCCTAGACCTTATCAACTAAGGAGAAGAAGCAACATGTGGTTTGCACTACCCCCTTTCAGCTCATTGAGGAGTTATACAAAATGAGTAGAGATGAATTCCCACTAATGTTTTTTAGAACATGAAAGGGATTATATCTTATAGGAAGTGCATGAGGGAATCATAAGAGGCCATTTCATTGGATATGTAATGGAATGTAAGGTATTGTAGTTAGGCTTGTGGTGGCCAAGCCGATTCTAAGATGTAAAGGAGTACACCAAGACATGTGACATATGTCATCACAAGGAAATCCAGACCATAAAAATAAGATGCTTCTCATTCCCATTCTCTCCCAAGTATCATTAAAAAAATGGGAAATTGACTTTGTTGGGCCAATAACTCCCATAAAATGACACATAGGTGTAATATATATTTTATTAGCCACTAACTATTTCACCAAGTGGGCCAAAGTTACATTGACAAAAGACTTCACAATCACAATAGCCACATGATTCATATGGGAGAACATCATAAGCTAGTATGGGTGCCCATTAAGTCTGACTAGTGATAGGGGTACTCATATTATCAATGAGATGGTGTGCATACTTTTGATTCAATACATGGTGGAACACCACAAAACCACCCCTATCATCTACAGGCTAATAACACAACTGAAACATTCCATAAAATCTTGGGTACATGCCTAACAAAGATATGAAATGTTGCCTAAAAGGATTGGGATGATCATGTTTCATCAGTATTATGGGTGTATCACACAACTTACAAGTGCCTAAATAAGGATACACTATTTCAACTAGTGTTTGGCACTAAAGTAATTCTTCCCATGGAATTCGTGGTGTCCTCCTTATGTATTTCATGGATTGGTCACTTATAGGACCAAGAATCTTTAAGAATAAGGCTTAAAGATTTGGAGTGTTTGGATGAAAATCATGCTCAAGTAAGATGGAGTCAACATATCAAGAAGGCTTTCCAAAAGTGCTAACATGATAAGCATATCAAGTACAAAGATCTCACTAAAGAGAATTGGTGTTACTCTATGATTCCAAGTACTTTAAGCACCTAGGAAAATTACAAATATAGTGGATGGACCCCTACATCATCTACCATTTATTGGAAATACGCACATGAAAATTATGCATGTTATCCACTGAAATTCTCCTTGGGAATTCTAATGGTAACTGATTGAATCCATATAGGTAGTAGGATGGCTCTTGCACCATAAAAACTCTAACTTCTTGGTCACTAGTCAATTTGAGATTGAGTTGACCAAATTATAGTTTGGTACAAGCCAAACCATTCTCTTCCTTTTTTATTTGTTCTTTGTGTAATGTATAGAGACAAAAAGAGTCATGTGGTGGCTATAAGGACTTATCTACTGGTACTTCACATATAATTCTAATAAGTTGAGTTGAGCACTTTCTCCCTCTAGGCACATGATGCTAGACATCTAAGTAGTGGGCACATGAAGTTTATGAGGCATAAGTAGAAGATGCATAAGAAACATGTGTATAAGATAATTAGTGTAGGGCACTTAAAGGCCCAATAATGAACTACTCTAGCCTTACCTTTGTGCCAAAGTTGAAAGAAGGCACATCAATTGATCTTGTGTTAGAGACCTAAGAGGTAAGTGAAGACACTCAACATGGTTGAGTGTAAGAATGAAAGTGAAGATGCACCATCTAATAGTGTACAAGAGAATCATAAGAGAAAAGAAGGGATAGAGGACCAGTGCAAGGGATTTATATGAGTTAGAACATGATGAGGTAAGATGATGCGCAAGAAATTGACCAAGACAAAGAATCATGCATGAAATAGGAGCATAGATACAAGAAAAAATGGAATCAAGGATGTTGAATCACACACATGTGAGGTGATACACCCAAGTTTTCATAAGGAAGGCAAAGGTTGTACCAAGTATACAAGCATAAAAGGAAATTGTCTAAAGATAACTAACATCCACCCAAAGTGAAAATAAATGACCATTTAAACCACACGTCACTTCATCAAAAAATCGATTAGGAACATTCAATTAGGTGATGACATTGGAAAAAAGATACATAATTAATGCATTAAGGAGGAAATATTCTCTAGGATTTTGTAGATTTTCATGTCTTCAAAGAAATCAAGGTGCCTATGATATAAAGCCTACATTAATGATGGTAGCTGAGAAAGATGGGTGTAAAAGAGCAAGCAATATACTTTCTTAGGTTACAAATTTTAAGCTAATTTAACCTAGAGAAAACCTAAGCAAAGACCTAAGAGTTTAATAAAACAACCCTATCATAGGGAAAACTTGAGCACTTTAGTGAATGGTAGCATTTTGAGAAAGATTGAATTCATAGTGAGGCTAATTTTAAAGAGTGTAGAGAGAGATTTGTCTAGAAAATAGAGTTGGAATGAGAATCAATCACCTAAGCTAGCATTAATATCTAGCATAGCTCAGAGGTAAGGGTACACTCATAAATCCTATGACTGCATAAGTATTAACCACCATTCAAGGCTTTGGCAAGCCACACTTTCCAAGGTTTAACCAAAGCAGATTTAGGATGATGAAGAAGTGAAAGGCATTAAGCTCTATGTAGGCACAGTAGGAACCCAAGTGAGAGAAGATTATAGAAGACACGATAGATGCCAAAACCAAGGTGTGGTTAGTCAAAGTAGTTAGCATCATAAAGGTAGATACCAAAGCACTAATAAAAATGTCATACCAATTTATGTAATTCCCCCCAAAGGTTGAGGTGTCAGAAGTTGGTGCTCATTTATGCATAGTTTCCAAATCAAAGAGTATAACCAATAGACATCAAGCCACTTGCAATACTTGTTACAAGACTGGATGGTGGACACAAAGTGCAAGACACCATAATGTCATGCCCTATTTGATGTCTAAATTTGAGACAAGTTAAAATCTTTCATTGTGACTCAACTCTATGAGTTGCCCTATATTGGGAAGCTAGAGTAACTTTTCAAGTTCTTCCTCTCATGAATCTATGAGGACCTCATGTACTTTGTATCTAGATGCATGAAAATTTTAACATATTTGATCAAGAAGTTAATTAGGTTCCCAAATGCCAGATAGAACATCCATCAAATGATGGATGATGATGAAGAGGTAGAGCATATTACAAATATCCTAAATTACTTCAAGGGGGATTCACGTTCCCAATTAATAAGTGTAAAGACCTAGACATGAGGGCGATAATATGCCTCATGAGTTCTAGATTGTGCCCAGGCAGTCAGTAGACTGATGTATCAAAGGTGTACCTCTGAATTGCTTATCACATGATGTAGGGCATACAATTCAACATTATAGAGTTCATCACTAATGATTTAGTAAAACATGCATTAGAGTGCCATAGTGACAAGAGCCCCTTCAGGTGGGGATCCAACCTCATATTTATTGTCATGGAGGAAATTAATATCTTGAACATAAGTGGGGATAATATTTGGGCCTTCTTAGAACACCATGAATCCCTAGTGCATAAGTATAAAAACTACATTTTACCCACCTCCTTCAACCCAAAGTACAAGATATGAATGATGTGTTGGTGTGAGAAATACATATAAGCTTTTGGATTGGAGTGGCTCATTCCTCAAGGGCTTCCCTAGAGTATGTTTTGAATGACATATTTTCCCATAATTCAACATTATTGTGTAGTGCACTTGGTGTTGTGGGATGGGAATTTGTTGAGATGGTTGAAGCTCCCCTTTGCCTTCTCGATAGGGTACTTTAAGGATACATTGAAATGGATCCCCAATGCGTAATACATGGACATTCCAATAAATTAAATGGATGCAGAGAGGCACAAGATGAGGTACTGATTCCCTCATGCAGACAGGAAGTCCACTAAAGATGAATAAGATACATTAGATTGCCTAGACATTGATCCCATCCAAGATGTCACCATCCTAGGCTACATCCATAGATTATACTATAAGATTAATCCATGAAAGAAGGATTCTATCACCGAGTAGAGTGTCGTATAGAGGGAAGACCCCCCATTCTAGACTAGGGATGAGGGAATGCTAATGCTAGTCAAAAAGAAGAAGAGGGGGAGACTTTGGAGGAAATAGAGGAGTGGCTAAGGATAAATATCACTTTAGAAGGAATATCATCTCCTTTAGACTCCTTAAATAAGTTTGTGTGATTTCCCCTAAAGCTTCTTCTAGTGTAAAGGAGAAGAAGGGGAAGGATTCCTCTATCATACCTAAGATAGTCATATATGATGAAGAGGAGTCAATGGAAGAAGAGAGTGGGAGGGGCACATACATTGTACTTGAATATGATGAGTCCTCAGCAAGTGAATGAACCCCCTCCCTACCACCTCAAACTAAGTTAGAGAAGTAATGATATATATGGAGGAAACTTAGCTTCAGTGAAGTGAAAATGTAGAGGGCACAAGAGAGCACAAGAGCTAGAGGAGAAAAAAGGAGAAATGACAAAGGCTAGGATACTAAAAGAGGTTATTAAAAAGGTTGAGTCCAAAGAAAAAAGTAAAGAGGAGTGAAAGGAGTATAAGGGAGAAGGAAGAAAGGATAAAAATGAGAAGAGCCTAAGGAATTAGCACATTCAGGTGCATCGATAGAAGAAGAATTAAATCACAAGTGGCAGGACATGGCCCTAGACCAAGAGAATATTTATGCACTACTAAATTTGCACCAAAGATGAGAATGCATGAGGGTTAAGGGCATGTCCTAAGCTAAGATATATTAATTATATTCTAAGGAGATAGAAGCAAGATAAAAAAAGTGTGAAGCATAGATTGCATAGAGGAAGGTCAAAAAGGAAAAGGCCAAGAAAGAGGAGGCAAAGAGGAAGGCCAAGGAATAAAAGGCCAAAAGAAAGGAAAGAGAGGAAAAGGTAGCCTAGGTAGAAATGGCCTAGATGATGAAGGAAAGAGAAAATAATAAGGTTTCCATTAGTTTATAACTTGGAGAGGAGAGGATCCCAGAAAAGGTGCCTAGCACCTCCACTAGAACAATATAAGAAACTACACTATAGGTGCACCCTAGCTCTGAAGGGTACCTAGAGATAAAAAAGGTAATACTAGCACCTTAGAAAAATAAATGGAGAAGGAGATAGAGGCCCCGTTGGGGTGAGAAGAGAAGAATGTTGGCACAATGGAAGCTCATGCCAAAGAGCCATGACAAGAGGAAATGGATGAGGTAGAAAATTCCATGAAATAACCCCTAAAAAAAGAACATGATGGCAAATCTAATGCTGAATAAAAAAAGAAGCAGATAAGGGGGGGAATTCTAATGAAGAACCCCAAGAAGAAGGAGACTAAGAAGAAGGCACTAGGGTAAGCACCATCACCAATAAAGAAGAAGAGGAGATGGATGAGGAAGAAGAGTATGATCTAGGAAATAGGGAAAGGGCACAACAAGGGTTCAAAGAAGATGAAGAGTGCTATATGATGGAATGCATGCCATTAAATACTACCACAACCCTGATGTGCCATTAATTTCTTGTGCATTGGATTGCTACATGGATGAGCCCTAGTTTGAGGTTTTGAAAAAATCACTTTAGAGTGATAAGAAGCTAGAGGATGGGCATGACTACAAACTCATAAATCCTCAAGACATTAACCTTGTGTGATCAACTAACACCTTGATTAAGATGGCATCCTTAGTAGCACACAAGAACATCATGAATTATGTTCATGCCAATAACTAGAAGAAGATAATGCAAGAGGTGAAGGAGGAACTTGAAGCCACAAAGCTCAAACTTAAATAGCTAGTCAAGTTCATAGACAAGGTAAAGCCATCCATTTTGGATGGTATGGATACCTAGAGAATGAAATAGGTTTAGAAGGTTTTCACACTTGTAGAGTAGATGCTTCCTAGGATGAGGCCAATGTTTGAAGAGCCAGAAGACCCTTGTGAGGCCTTAAGAAGATAGTTGAACAAAAAGTTGGACATGGTGGAAGACCTCTTCACCAAGTTAGAAGAGGGCATAGAAGAAGCATATGCCATATTTTGAAACATTACCACCCAAGCAATAGTCATTTATGTGCACCTTAAAAAGGCAAAGGATAAAAAAGATGCCTTGTTCCAACACTCCTTAGTGAGCTAAACTGAGTATGTGCAAGTAATGGAAAAGGTCAACACCTTGAGTACCCAACTAAAGACCTAAGAGAAATACCTGGAGGCTCTCTTTCATGCCTTCCAAATGAAGGTAAATGAGCAAAGAGATATCTTAGATGGTAGGGTAAGGAGAGCAAGATAAAGGCTTAAAGCCTTTAGAAAAGAACTAGAAAACATAAATGTTCTCGCTCTTGAGTCTACCTCAACTAAAGTAGATGGCACCATTGATGAAATAAATGTATCTATAAAAGACTTTGAGAACTTTAAGGAAGATTTAGAGTAGGGTGTGCCTAAGTTTTACACATCAAAGGCACTAAAAGGCTAGTTTGAGGTAGACTAGATATTTTATATGGGGTAATGTTGGGCCTTATTTTCTACTAACTATGTGGACCATGCTAACTCAACCTATCTCAACATTATGAAATCTTGTGGAGTGATTGATTCATTTTTTTACCTTTTTGTGCTATCTAGAAGAATCCCTAAGGATCCCACACCAGCTAACATGTGGTTGCATGGTACCAACCTTAAAAGGACATCCTTGCAGGAACTTATATGTGGTAGCTTGAGAAGCATAGGTGTCAGGATAATGGGTTAGGTAGGATTAAAACCCCTTAGAGATAGCTTAACATATAATGTGAATTCATCTAACCTGGGTAGCATAGTAGAGCTGATAGAATAGCAAATCCCAATAATAAATCATCACTCAACATGTACCTAACTGGCATGGCAAAAAGATGTCTATTTGCCTATAAAAGAAGGCTTGTATCTAAAAAAGGGGGAAAAATTAACATAGTGAAGGTTTTCTAAATTCAAGAGCCACCATTAAGTATTTATATTATGTATAAACTAGGATAGGTACTCTGAATGTATAGCCCAAGCTTGCCTATAAGCCACTAGGCACAAGTAAGGTTAAATACAAACACTTGCTCTGTTTTCATGTCTTTAACTTTGTATGTTGAACTATGAGTCAATGAAGTATGTTATTAAAGTAATAAAGTATTGATTATTACATTATAGTTTGTGATGTGATATGTTTGTGACTTATTTTTATGTAATCAATGTTATAGTTTCTTTACTTTAAATGTTTCTTGGTATAAAGGTTCATCCTTGGTTGCTAATGTCATCCTCTTGCCATTTAGTGACTTTGACCTACCTATAAAATAGACTAAGTGTTGGAATCATGTGACAAGACCCTAATGACCATGCCTATATCACAAACCTAAATAAGGTGCACTTTAATCCAAGTCATTACTGTGACTCAATGAATTTCCTGGATTATCCTTACTCACCATCCCTATAGCTTTCATCATTAAGAAGCTTTGTCTAGTAAATATGAATTTGCACATAGGATTTATGCCATTGAGAAAGCTCACTCCCATTGAGCTTCCTTAGGATAGCCTAGTACCAATAGGCCACTTAAACCCATCCTACCAATGACTAAGTCCTTTTGAAGCCAAATTTGTGACATGTTTCAACTAGCCCAATGTGAGCCCAGTCCCTTCACTATTGCACTTTAAATGGGCAAATAAGGCTTGTGCCTTATGTGTAATTGATGCGAACATAGGAGTGTGTTAAATGTTGTGCACAAGAACCTATTATGTTTTTACATATATATCTCAAGCATATAACTAACTTGGATTGACTACTAAGGGCATGACTAAGCACAAAAGCTAAACTAGTGAACTTTTTTATAATAAACATAGTCAACATTTGCACTCAACCCAAACCAGTTAGGTAGAAAGGTGCATGAGAGAGTATGTAGAATCTTGGAGTGATAAATGGCTTGAGAGCACCTTAATCATGATCATAGTGGTCTCAATAATATATTACCATATCGAAACCATGCAGATAAGGGATCTAATAGAGCAACACATAGTCCACATCAAGACCTTGTAGATGGTGAACTTTCCCATAAGCTTGTTTTAGGTTTTGATGAATTGAAGGAAATATCCATGTGATCAGGTTATAAAAAATTATGTAGATCATATTTGTATCTTGGATAATCTCAAAAAACATTTAATTTTCTTGGGGCAATAGGGTAAGTACCCTCTATATTGTCTCAGATAGAGGGTACTCCCCTAGCATGCAAACTTGTAGATTTTGGAGAATGGAGATAAGAGAATGAGTCAAAGGTTGTTTTAACCTCACAATAAAATGTGGAAAGCTGAATTACATCTAGACCAACATGAATAACCATTCACAGGTGAGTGAAACATGCTAGAATGGTCTAGACCTTCAAGGACGTAAGTAAGTCTATTAGGCCTAGTTTAGGCCTAAAGCCCAAGTAGGGGGTCATGATGACTTTAAACCTTAAGTGATGATTCTAAAAATTTGTAAAATGTTTATATGGATATTTCAGATGTGTTCAATATATAAGGATGCAATGGAAGCTGCATGAAAGTCATTTTTGTCTTAACACCCCATTATGCCTGTAGGAAATGGAAGAAAAAACCTGAGTACGCAATTTGGATTGCTCACATATTATTTGATACTTTGAATGAGATCTCAAGGTACATGTAAAAGTTGAAGAGGATCATAATCTACTATTTTGTGTAATTGTCTCACTAGTCCAATGTTAGATCTTTATAAACAATCCCTAAGGGTGGAAATGACCTTAAACCCTCTAAAACCTTAGAAATAACCTTATTGGAAAAGAAAAATGAAGGAGATGCATCATAATGGACCAAAATGGAATTGGAAGTGGTTATATATTATATAAGACTCACTAAGGATTCTCCCCATCAACTTGAGTGCTACCCTACTTGTATAAACAAGGTGGAAATAATGTTTTCCTGAATATTTTTGATGTTTGACAAGTTCTAAGAGGTTTAAAGAGATGAAAAAATATTTGGGAGAGAGTTTAATGAGACTTAATATAACTCACTATGATCATTTCATTATTCATCAAAAATCCTAAGTGTTTTTTCAAGTAGCTTCATCTCAGCCAATCAAAACTTGCATAGTGAGTAAGCTAGTGAGAGAGTGAAAATTATAAGTGTGATTTCATTTATGGTCTACCTGATTAATATAATGATATGGGAGGTATTGAAATGTTTCATTCACTACTTTTTATTTATTTTCATGGAAAACTAAAGCCAAATTTGAGGCCAAGTGTGAGGGGTGAGTGAAAGAAGAGTTATTTGGACTATAGGTAGTGATAACTCATCTCTAAAATAATCTTGATGATTAGGGATGTAACCAATGCATGGTCAATAATGTATACAACCCTTGACTCTTAGTGAAATCATTATATCTATTTCTAGTCAGTTTTGGGTCGTTATAAAAGGGCCAAATGATGGATGAAGTTTTTTGAGAAAAGAATGAGGAGTCCTACACCAAATTTCAAGAGTTTATTGCATTTGAGGGCCATTTGTCCTATTAGACCTTGCATGGTATTTGTAAAACTCATTATCCTACATGTATAGCTCATTTTATCAACATGACACATGTATTAGTGACTCTTGGACTTAATTATTTTGTTCTCTTTCTCCAATTCTATAAGTAACAGCCATTTTGGATATTATACGCTAATACCACACCATGTACGATGAAGCTATAATGGAATGACATTGTATTTTTCCTTTAAATATTAATGAAATTATAGTTTTGTGTTCATGAATATTTTTCTAAGTTCGCAAAGTGATGTATGGTGGAGTTAGTGATAATTATATATCCTTGCTTACCTTATCCTTTCATGTTTATGCAAAAATGCCTATTTTAATAGGTCATATAGAGTGTATTCAAATATGTTAGACTTATTTAAAGTGTACTATTAATCTTGGAGTGTGAATTTTCACCTCTATTTCATTTATCTTGTGTTTCTTTCATACATCGCACCTCTATGTTGAAACATTGATGTTATAACCCTTTAGGATTTTGAAGCTAGTTTGTATGCCTTATTTCATTATGTTATGAGTATTATGGTCATGTGGAAATAGTATTGCTATATCACCCCCTTATAAGAGGTTAATTTCAGGAAAATTCTAACTCTTTTTCAACAAAAAAACACTAGTGTAGGTGATAAGCATTTAAAGATACATTTAGGGAGTTGGCCCTTTAAATATAGAGGCTTAATTCCACCATAAGTACACTCACATACTTGGAAGTATTCCCATGTTCCCCAAATATAAAATAGGTTTGAACACCCTCATCTAGGATGTAAGATTTGGTGATAATATTTCTATCATAGATCATCGTGCTTAATTTTCAATATGTTTTATGTGTCATATCAAATTATCAGTGTTATGAGTAGATTTAGATTTGTCTTCCTTCACATTTGAAATCATACCTGCATTTTTAACACTTTTCTATCATATTAAAAAGAGTTAAAAATATGTTTTGGATATTTGAACCACACCCCAATAGGTCATTTAGTGTTTCCTATGTTCCAATACTCCAAAGTGGGTTCAAAACACATGTAGTTATCCCACCTATGTCTATGTGTTCTCAATATTTATCAACTAGAATGAAGTATAACCTATTTGAATTTTTTACTATTGAAAATATAAAAAATTAACTTGTAGTTACATATATACAATATTATACATTTTAAAATGTCAATCTTGACCTATATTTACATAACATGACTTGTGCAAACACATATGGCTCTTGCACACCTGTCTCTATTATCCATTTACCTTCTGCGAGCTCAACCTTCCCAATGTTCTATGAACCACGTTAGAGAATTACAATGCCTATTATTAATATAATTTTTATCCTAATTGTATTTTATCTTGATCATCAAATCACTATTCCTATTTCCCATATGCCTATAGTGACACCCAAATAATTCTAACTACTAGATTTATCCACATGTACCAGATCTATCTATGCACCATTTAATAGTAATTTTGTAAATTTAAATCATAATTATAGATTAACTTGTACATTTAACATTTATTGTAATGATAGGTTACCTAAAGATTCACCAATTTAAACACATTAGACCTAAGCTTATTCTGATTTAACACTTATCAAGCATACATATAGTATTCATAGGAAACCACTTGGACATTGAGAATAAAAACCTAAATCTTCCAAATCAAAATTTAATCACAAGGAGTATGCCCTAGGTAAGTGTGAATCACCCCCAACCCAATTTATTTTTCCCATTTTTATGTGTCAAAAGATATGTTATAGGTTGCTTCCATACTAAAATAATATTATTGTACACATACACATGATTGGAAGAACTATGTGTTGTTTAACCCCTTTTCAGAGTATTAAAAATGTAGGAAGTTCTTAGACACTTAATAGGGGGTGGTTAGGGTTATATAAAACCTTAATTTACATTATTTTATGGTAAATATAATGTCAAAAGTGAATCTAATGTTTCAAAGTGAAGGAGACAAGATTATAGACTTGTGCACACATGAAGCTCATGATATTACATAAAACAAAGTTTATAAGCAGGTGTAGTGATTTTTGATGAAGTAGTTTGGAATAAATTACAAGGACATTTCTAATATAGGTTAGATGACTATGGATGTCACAAGCATCTAATTGCTATTAGAGTTATCTAAGTGGGTCCCTAAAATTGGTTCTAAGATCTGATTGACTCCAGATCTAATCTAGTCCTTGCTACTACCTGCACATAGTCTTTGAACCAAAATATAATAGTTACAAGATCAATAACATAGTCTTTTTGGTCTTTTATAAAAATAGTAAAGTATAATATTTTTTTTCATTAAGGTCTGCTTAATTAAGACATATCTCAGAGACTCTAAATATTCAAATTTATATGTTTGTAGGTTCACGAATATAAAATAAGGTAAAACATAACCTTACTTTAGGTGATAAAAATTGGCTTAGTTTTCCTTTGATGGGTTTATGTAATTGGATTATTTAGGATATTTCCTTAAGGATGTGAAAATATATCTCTTAATGTGTAAGTAGTTTTTCAAATGATCTCTAAAGGAAAGCTAGTTAAGTGTTAGATATAATTAGCCTTAAGATTGATGTATTTATAATGAATAATCTTTAGGTAATTTACATGAAAAATGTGTGGGATGACCCATTGGAAGGTTTTAAATTTTAAATATATCTATTTGGAGAACTTGGGACATTGTCAGCAAATGCACACTATCGATAAATGCCAACATTCGATTATTATTGGCATTATCCACGATGAAGGAAATAATGATCTAGAATATGGTGACAATATATTTATGATGGTAGATTATTTAGACATAGACTAAGGAGATCTTGTATGTAAATGATGAAACTTTGGGAAGGCCAAGTCTATATGTAGATGAATGGATAGGAGAGATTGTGAGCAAGATTAATGTGTACACATAAGTCATGTAGTTAAAGATAGGTCAAATTGACATTGCCAAACATATATTACCAAATTTATGTGTTCATAGTCCACCTTGTCTAGTTCTATCTATGGATCCAAGAATATAAATGAAACCACTAGTGTTTGGTAGGGTGATAAAGCAAACCACTAAGAGGTTAGAAGGCTCAGGGGTTCTCTAGGATACAAGAGGTCTATAGTGGCTATCTGGTTTACCATTTTGTACCAAGCTATAAACAAACTTGTAAACTAGGTTGGGGCTAACACTAACAAGTACACAAAGTATGCAAGTACCTCTAGAAAATCTAACCACTATAAAACAAGTTGCTAAGACTATACTATGGATTGAAAAAATAATGTGCAACCAACATTACTGAATGAAATAAGATAACTAATGAAATGTAAATCTAATAATTAAGGCACTTTGAGGCTAAATGAAAGATGTTACGAGAAACAAAGATGTTTTTAAGAAAGGGTTTAAGAGCATACCTATTCTAGATTTGAGCTATCTTTCTAAATCAATACTACCATTTTCTAACAATGAAATGTTCTAGTTTTATCAAGAGAGAGAGAGAAGGTTTGAAAAAGTTTTCTAGTTTGTCTTGGGCATGTATATTTATACTATGCAATTAAGAAAGCTTCCAAAGAGAAATAATATGCAATAAATTAATATTTAAGGCAATGAAATTACTATTTAATGATGCATAAATGTAATAAAACTTCAAAAACTACCCTTAAAAATGCACAAAATAACTATTTTTATAAAAACAAGTTAAACCTTATCATATATACTACTAAAAATAAACAAAGAGTTTCATTTTACAAAACAAAGTGACCTCATATCAAACTTAAAGAATATGTATATAATTTATACTATGAGGCAAGAAAGGAAGAAGATCAAGCTGTATGTAGGTTGAGTCTAGACCAACAGCCAAAAGCTATGGAAGAGATGCAGTTGAAACCACCAATTTATGAGAGCCAATGCAAGGAGAACAAGGGACAAGTGCAATGGTATCTTGTGGGAGCAAGGATAAAGCCATAAGATTTAGGAACACTATTAAAATAAATGTGAATCAACAATGGAAGAAGTAATGGATTAAGGCATCCCTTTTCACAAAGAAAGCTATTATGGCAAGAAGGAACTAAGAGAGATTCAAAGAGGAAGCCAAGCTTTGGATGTGAGTGATCAATGTAGAAGATTAGATCAAAGATGTATCTAGAGTAAATTTACTAAATTTATAGGTTTAAATGAATGAGGAAATGCTAATATATCTCATCCCTAATCTGCTAAACTGTTAAAAACTAGCCATTTCTATCCATTTAGGCCCTTTCACGACACTTTTTCATGCATTTTGCCTAGGTAATGACCTAGACCATATATTTTCTGAAGGAAACATGTGGCTTAGGCCATGGGTTTTCTCCCTAAGCCATGGCTTGGGTCAAATAGGGGCCCAAGCAAGTCAATAGCTTCTTGAATGGGCCCTGAGGGGTCCATAGAGAGTCTATTTGGCATGAGAAAGGGTCAAGATGGACTAAGAATATATGGGGGATTAGAATATCATGCAGGAAAGTTCTAAATGATTTGCCTATGAATATAAATAGGATAACCAAGGTTATTAGTATGTACATGAGTTGATGTGTAATCATAGTGAAGAGTAGGGTCACATGAAGTAGGATTATATATGCCCTTGAGGTATGAGAGGTCAGCAGTTAAATGAACAAGGAGTGATATGAATTAATTGGAAGCCACACCCAAGCAAAATAAAGTAATAAAAAAAATAAAAGAAAACATTACCTACACTTACCAGATAAGGATGACAATAAAAGAAATCAATGGCATGATCCATGGGTAAGAGTGTAAATACTGCATAATCCAAAATTGAACTCCAGATCTAGCTCTAGCTCCTAAACATAAGGGACACAAGTAATATCAAATAAAATCATACTATCTAAAATGAAATTCACCAAGGCATCAACCCTAGTGTTCTCCCTATGAGGGATATGGGTGAACTCGAAATCCTAAAAGAAGAAGAGAAAATTTCATGTTACCTCAAAGAGGGGGAGCAACTCAGAGCTAAGATGACCCAGACACTGATGAGTTAAAATAGACTAAGAGTGAGTTAGAGAAAAAAATTAGATAGCATGTACCTAACTCATATGCACTAATCAAGGCACCAATGATTATGGGATATTTGATGGCATTATTCATTTCACTAATTAGGAAATGACTAGATGCAATAATATCATGGCATCATGGATCATCAATAACCCAAGCAACAACTACATGTCTTGGGTTGCCTCAACTACCACCATCTATGTGAATCACCTCTAAGAGTTCACCATGATGGGGGTTGAGGATGTAGGATGAGAAACTATAAAAAGGTTATCTCAATGTAAAACAAAGTGAGTGAGTTGCACAAGGGAGTCAAATAATGCAACCAAGCCATAATCAAAGTGGTTGATGAACACCTATTATAGTAAGAGGCAATAAGGTAAAGTGGGGGGTAGTTTGGATAAAATGAAGACCAATAAACAGGATTACATCAAGTCCTAAACCACTACATCTTGCTAACACCTCTAACCTATAGCCATGATGGAGAGAGAGAGATAGAGAGAGAGAGAGAGAGAGAGAGAGAGAGAGAGAGAGAGAGAGAGAGAGAGAGAGAGATATATATATATATATATATATATATATATATATATATATAATGAAATGACTACATAAAATCAGAGAAATGACTAACTAAAATAAACACAAAAAATAACTTTTATCCCGAGTGCCCACAAAATAGGGCACAAGCCTAGGAGGTCAACAAGGACTTGAAATGGGTCACAGGGACCAAAAAAAGCCCAAGGAAGCCTTGAATTAAAAAATAGAGGCTACCAACATGCTTATAATGCACCAAAACCCATAAGATAGAGGTCTTGGGGTCTAAAATGCAAAAAAGGGAAAACACCCCAAAAAGGGCCCACAAAAAGCTAAAAAAGAGGCTAAAAATAAGAAAAAGAGAGAAAAGAGGCCATTTTCACTCTTGTTTTCACTTTGAGAGAGCCAAAGGAGAGCCCATGAGTAACCCAAATCCCAAACATAGTAGAAGAGGACATGAAAGTATGCCAAAGATGCATAGGATGGTCTAAGTAAGTACACTGAATAATTTTTTTGAAAATTTATTCAATTTTTGGGGTTTAGGAGACCCTAAAGACATTTTCACTCATTATAGATGTTTCAATAGGCAAATCAAATGAAATAAGGGTACAAAATAATGGGCTTGGCAAGTTAAATTATGTCCCATGGAGTGATAACTAGGGAGCCCTAAAGCTCCCCAAGATGACCAAGCATAGGCCATGGCTTGGCTAGGCCAAATCATGGCTTTACCCAAAAAATCATGGCCCAAGGTAGTAGGGTCCCAAGCTAAGCCCCACCTAATTATATTTATTGGTCCCATCGGGCATGCTATAATGTATCTCCAAGAATATGAATGAAACCACTAGTGTTTGGTAGGGTGATAAATAAAACCACTAAGAGGATATAAGGCTAAGGGGTTATATGGGCTATAGGAGGTCTATATTGGCTATCCAATTTGTCAGCTTACACCAAGCTATAGATAGACTTGTAAACTAGGTTGGGGCTAGAATGAAAAATTACACAAAGTATGTAATCACCTCTAGTGGATCCAACCACAATAAATCAAGTATCTAAGACTATACTATGGATTGCATAAACAATGTGAAAGTAACAATACTAAATGAAATAAGATAACTAATGAAATGTAAATCTAGCAACTAAGACACTTTGAGGCTAAATGAAAGATGTTTCAAAAAAATAATGATGTTTTCAAGAAAGGGTTCAAGAGCATGCCTATTCTATATTTGAGATATCTTTCTAAAGCAATACTACTATTTTCTAACAATGCAATGTTCTATTTTTTGCAAGAGAGAGAGAAGGTTTGAACAAGTTTTCTAGTTTGTCTTGGGCATGTATATTTCTACTATGTAATAAGTAAAGCTTCTAAAGAGATAAATAATATGCAATAAAGGAATATTTCAAGCAATGAAATTACTCTTTAATGATGCATAAATGCAAGAAAACTTCAAAAACTACATTAAACAATGCACAAAATAACTAATTTACTAAAAAAATTCAAACCCTAGCATATATACTACTGAAAATAAACAAACAGTTTAAATTTTCAAAGCAAAGTGCCCTCATAACAAACTCAAATAACGTTCAAAATTTCTACCAACTGATTATCCAAGCTAAGAAGTAAGATAGGAAGAAGATCAGGCTACATGTAGGCTGAGTCTAGACCAAGAGCCAAAAGTTGTGGAAGAGATGTAGGATAAGCCACCTATCTATGAGAACCAATACAAGGAGCACAAGGGATAGGTGTAATGGATCCTTGTGGGAGTAAGGAGAAATCCACAAGCTTCAAGAACACTATCAAAATCAATGTGAATCACCAATGGAAGTAGTAATGGAGTACGACATCTCTTTTCATAAGAAAAGCTATTGTGTTAAGCCAGAACCAAGAGAGATTCAAAGAGGCAACCAAGTTTTATATATGAATGAAAAATGGAGAATATAAGAGCAAGGATACATATATAGTGAATGTACTAAATGTAGAGGCTCAAATGAATGATGAAATGACAATATATCTTAGCCCTAATCCACCAAACCATAAAAAACTAGTTGTTTCTAGATGTTTGGGCCCTTTTGGGACACTTTTTCACACATTGTACCTGGGCCACGACCTAGGATATGGTTTTTGTGAAGGAAACATGTGGCCTGGGCTACAAGTTTGCTCCTTAAGCCATGACCTATGTCAAACAGGGGCCCAAGCAAGTCAACATCTTCTTGAATGGCTCTGGAGGGGTCCCTAAAGAGTCTGTTTAGTGTGAGAAATGGTCAAGATGGATTGATAATGTATGGGGGATGAGAATATCATGCGGGAAAGGTCCAAGTGAGTGGCCTATGACTCTAAGTGAGATAACCAAGGTTGGTAGTCTGCATGTGAGATGATGTGTAATCATAGGGAGAGTAGGGTTATATGAAGTATGATTATAGTATCCTCTCCTCTTCCACAATTTTTAGGTTAAAAAATGATGTCACACATCAATTTGCTTCATCTAAGAATGATACTCAGGGGCCTTTTCTAGACATATTATGATTTGAATTTTACAATTTATCTTTACATTATTTTGAGTGAACCCAACCATAAAACACAACCTTTGAAGCCATAAGGATTCCTTGATCACATGAGTACCTTTGATGTGATTATATTTTATGGTGGATATAATAACAATAGAATATTATTTACTTATACAAATTACAACACCACCAAACAAGTTAAACACATATGCATTGGTATATCTATGACAATCTTGTTATCTAACCCAATTAAAATCTACAAAAACTTATAGATTCAATATATTTTCATCACCAGTTTCACCTTGATATAAAATTTCATAATCCAGAGTCCCATGTAAATACTTAAATATCCTATTCATATCCATCATGCTCCTTACTTTGTTGGACACAAATATGCTCACTACTCCCATTTCATGTGCAATGTTAGGTTTTGTATATACCATTTCTTACTCCAATCTTCCCACTAAAATCACTTATGAAAATTAAATCATGTCTTACAACTCTTTTTATGTCTTGGTAAATTACATAGTATAAGTTTATAACCATTTTGAAAAGGTGTACCCACAATTTTTCAATACTACATCCTAATCCTTTCCAGTATTGTCTCAACATACTTCCCCTAGTCAAGTAGAGATTCTTATTAACATGATCTTTTTTTATTTCTATATTGAATTTAAATATTTTGATACCAATATATTTAATGTCAAATTACACAAAAAAATTGATGATTAACTTGTTTTATATGATTTTGTAAACTTTTATCAACAATATATCATCCACATAGAGAAATATGATGACAAATTTATCACCCTCCACTTTGTAGTAAACATAAGGATGAAATTTGTTATGTGCAAGCCCAAGTCCAATCATATAACTATAAAACTTATGATTACACATTTTGGGTGATTGTTTCAAGTCATATAAGGACTTCTTTAATCTGTAGACCAAGTCCTATTTGATTTTCACTTTGATTTTTTTAGGCTATGACATGTAGATTTCTTCTTCAATATCTCCATGCATAAGCATTATCTTAACATCCATATGATTTATCTCAAGATCAAATGCCACATTAATAGTTAAAGGAAACATAATGGAATTTAATGTTATAATAAGATAAAAAGTATCACCAAAGTAAATTCTATTTATGAGAATCAATTTACTAGCAAGGAAACATTACACTTCTATAGTTTCCCTTGTGCATTTTGCTTCTTCTTGATAACCCATTTTTAGTCTATATGTTTTCATCTAGGAGGAAAATTTACCAAGTCCAAGTCTCATTCTTGTCCAGTGGATTCATTTCCTCCTTCATGAATTTCTTTCAAGACTTTCTCTCATTGCATCCAGGAGCTTCTTTTACCATATGGGGTCTTCATAATTAGTCACAGATAACATGAATTCAAAATGAAAATATAGTGGGCTATATCTCTTAAGAATTTTGTGCACCTATTCTTATCTCCTCAAAGTAGGAGTTACAATTTACTAATCATAGTAAGAATTGCACAAACCTCTTATTAGGACTCTTAATCCATCACATCATACTCAGCTACATGATATTTAACATCTACATCAACATGAATCCTTTATATTTATTTCTTTGTCTACTTCTTTGGTTCTTCTTGAGTAATAAAATTACACAACTCCCTGATAGCTACATTATGACTGTAGACCACCTTCTTTATCTTAGGATTTTAAAGATTGTACCCATTAAAACCATTATTGTATCCAATAATGATACACTTTACAAACTTAAAAGTCAAGTTTAGATATTTTTTCCTTTGGAATATGGGAATAAGGTTACAACCAAAGATTCATAGGTGTTGAAAGCATGGATTCTTACCATTCCATACTCATTACATATTATTATCAAAAACACTAATGTGGGTGATCTATTGATAAGGTAACAAACAATATCCACTACTTCAACCCAAAACATTTGCTCCAAGTTCCCACCATAGAGAATATACCACCCCTTGTCCATTAACATCTTATTCATCTACTTTGTAACTCCATTATACTATGGTTTGTATGGAGTGTTTTTTCTTTAATTTTTCACTACTCTCAAACTTACTCCAATTTTTTTTAGAAATATTCACCCCCATTTTTTGTGTATAATGCTTTGACCCTTTTCTCCATATGATTCTCTATAAGGTATTTGAACTCCTTTGATTTCCTAATAAAACTATATTTATTTTGGAGAAAATATATCTAGGTATTATGAGACAAGTCATCTATGCATGACACATAAAATACAAATTTATTTAGTGATGCGACGTCTACTAGTCTAGACACAACACTATGGATAACCTACAAGATTACACTTGTTTAAGAAATTTTTTTGGGTAAATTCATATAAATATATGTCACATCACAATTTCAAAGTTAAATTACTTATTAAGTTTTGATATAATAAATGGCTTTGTATTCCATGTGGATTTGACTTGGATTGGTTATTGACTACTATGGATTTTCATATATAGTTGTTGTTTATTTTATTTTAAAAATTATGTTAGATGGAAATTAATTTCTATCTCATTTGAATTATTCTAGATAGATTGGAAATGTGTGTACTAATTTTCAACAAATTTATTTGTTGTTTATACTACTTATGATTATAACACTATTTTGATACTCTAGCCTATTTTAAGCACTCTTTTGGTTGTTATTAGTGTGTGATTGCAATGCATGTT
The DNA here is from genome assembly GCA_037957365.1 of Torreya grandis. Lineage (NCBI taxonomy): Eukaryota > Viridiplantae > Streptophyta > Pinopsida > Cupressales > Taxaceae > Torreya > Torreya grandis. Next base: position 1,453,375 of record JARHVA010003488.1, read on the forward strand.
TCCTTCTAGTAAAGGGAGAGTATCATTGTGGAGACTGAGGTAGATTTGATACTAATGGTACTAGAGAGAAATATGTGTATACAAGTCTAAGGATGTTTATTGATAATGAATCTAGAATTAACACCCACATGCCACCTAAGAAATATACAAAGTTTTTATTTCCATTCTTTAGTGAATTCCATGGTTAATAATGTTATGTGTTTTGATATATTTAAATTTATAGTTAATATTGATTGGTTGTATGCTATTGCTTCTAATATAATTGATTTCATGGTATTCATTACATATTTGTTGATACTAGTCTTTGAATATGGACTTATTGGTGATGACAAAAGTATTAGTGTATATAGATGAATAATATCACACCAATACCTTTGTCACCATTTGATGACTAAAATTTAAGTTAGATATGTCTAAACAACCAATCGACATCTATAAACTTGTTTATCTAGTGTTATTTTGACTTAATGAATCTATGAGCTTTACTTGTCACTGTTATGACTTACTTTGAATTATGATTTTTAAATTTCCATGTTGCTATCTTATTTGAAATTGTTTAGATTACCTAATTGAGAATTATATTGACTTAAGTCATAATCCTATTTGGCATATAACTTATACTGTACTTCATTATACATTGTTGTCCTTATATTGACTTGCAAGAGTGACTTGTCACTTGATGATGAGATTATCAATGTGGATAGCCAAAGCCTATCACATCAATAAACCCATCTTCATATTCAATTAAGATAAATTATATACTACCTTATGAAAATAGTTGACACTTATTGGATTATCATATTTGTCTTATAATACTTTTTGGTCTTGGACTTGTTTGGCTTCCATTTTAAGCTTGTACTTTGTGATATTTGATTTTTAAAGTTTATGTTTGTTATGTTATTGTATACAATGAAAAATGGTAAATGATTTGGTCCTATTCGAATCAATGTTGATATACATTATTTAAGGCAAAAATTATACTATGTTGATTAATTGAAATAAATTTTTAAGGGTCATGATCTTAAGAAAATCTTGATTACTAAGCATTAGAGATAAAACCATGAAACCATGCTAAGCCTCAAGATATGATAAAAAAAATAAAAAAATCATATTTTAATGTTATTATTAAATGATTATGGAATAAAAATTGGGTCACCAACCTGACCAAATATTAAAAGGAATTTATAAGTATGTTGAGTTCTAAAGAAGCTTGTTCTAGAATATTATGGAGATTAGGGTTAGGCTTTGTGTAATGTCTTTCTTTGAATTTTTTCTCATCATTAGTTTGCATAGCTTACATGTAAGGGAAGCCTTGGAATATTTTAGATCTAAGGTTTACAAGCAAGAAACAATTAGTTATGATAAGAGTACTATGAATTTATTCTTAATAACTTGTAGTCATTATTTTGATCACAACCATGAAACAATCCATTGACAACCATTTCAGGCTTGTAGAAAACTATAAAAAACGGTTTAAGGGTGGAAGATATGAGAAATGGAAAGTTGAGGAAGATTTATGAGTTCAAATTTGAACCACACCCTCTTTGCTCATTTTTTCTAAAACTAGGTAAGAGAAAAAACTTCATTCAATCCTCTTATGTATATATAAGATGAAGCATTTTATATATTTTTAACACACCACTATGAATATAAAATCAGCCTCAGATTTGTGTTATTTATTATTAGTTGTAACCATTATTGTAATTTTAGATTGCCTTGATTTTAGTTGTGTTGAATTCTTGTTAACTAAAAATTTGTTCATATTGATCTTACTATATTGACCTATTATTTTCTATGACTAAAATATTATTATTTTTGGTTTTATATATAAAATAGGAATCATAATGAGTGTGCACATTGGTGTGAAATAATACACTAATTTTCATGCCTATTTGATTCTTATACTCCTGTCCTGACTTAATAAATCAAGAAAAATAAATTTTGGTAATGAGTCAAATGTGGTTACCCTAATAATATCTTGATTTAACCTTGCTAGCATAACTTGCATGGAATTTCAAAATAGAAGATAAGAACTGAGCCAGATTTAGATTCATGGTTAGTGTCTACATTTATTATTTCCTTTTATTATTAACTATCTCTTTATTGATACAAATTCTGATTAGAATTCAAGGCGAGTTACATAAAATTGATTTGAATGAAATAATATTAAATATTGTTGGAAATAAGTTATTGTCTTTAATATAGGGGAAGAGATTAAAATTCAAGTTATCTTTGATTTGGTTTAATGACTATCTCATTACAATAAACTTGAAATTAAATTGATTGAAGTTTGTTATGAGTTTTATAACTAAAATATGCATCAAATCAAGTTGTAGAGAAATAAATTCCTCATTTTTCAGACTTTTGGAATTACTTATGAAATGTTATTGTCATGTTGTTATATGGATCTCTTGATTTGAATAGACTTGAAGATTGTTTGATTAAGATTTATTTGACTATTTATAGTTATAAATCCTATTTAACTCTAAAATGAAATGTTGTAGCATGTTTTCAATTTAAGCTTAGGGTTAAGAATATAGAAATGAAATGGAAAAAGGGTGATAATCAAATCTATAGTAGGCCAATTAAATTCTAAACCTAGATATAAACATACACTAAATTTATTATGCTAAGATATTATAAATATAGAAAGTACAAATAGGCTAGATATTTAAATGACAAAGAATATAAGTACTTAGCTTATTCTAATGCTAATGTAGTTCTAGATTTGGAATAGGCTAAAATCAAGTGGGAAGATAGTGCTAGAATAGTTACCAGATTCTAGATCTAGTGCTTCTAGGTATCTTGGCAATTATGTCATCCCTGGATGGTTGTATTAATGTTACTATCTAAGTTTGATGATAGTGTCGTGTATGGAATATTTGGTGAAATAGGATGCAACCATGTAGAGGCTTCTAGGTTTTGATTTGCCTTCACCCTAGTGCATTCAAATCTAGGTCATGGAATGCCACTCTTCATGAAATGGAAAAATCGTAGATTTCCATATTCAATGTGACCTTGGAAAAAATGGGTCAATGGGCACACAGTATCAAGCTGAACCAAATGACCCCACTATTAAAGGATGTTGCCTACATAGAAAATAATTCAAAGAGGTCCTCAGATTGATGTAGTTTTCCCCTGTGTGAATCAGGCAATGTGTGTAAAGTAAGTACAACCATGACCTATATTGTAGCTTATAAAATTAGGCTCTTGGGCTACTCCTTTAGTAATTCAGACCTATAGATGTGTAGTACCTATGACTAGTTTGGAAATAAGAATAAGTAGGGAAGATTTATTCAATTGAATGTTCTTTCAATTATCTTTTATCTTATTGCTAAGTGAGGAATGAATGAAGGTTGATCTTGTATTTATATCAATCCCTTTTGAGAAATAAATCAAATTAAAGAACTTAAGTTGACCATAATAGTTTCATTTAAAAATGGATGACTCTAGGGTACTGGACACTTACACTAGGTAGGAGAGTAATGTTTATGCTAATGTCTATCTCAAAATTAAGTGTCTAGGGAGTAGAAAAACATGTATAAGATCAAAACTTATAGAGGTATAAAATAAGTACATTTTAAGCATTCTATTCAAGATAAAATGTATGTGTCATCAATATAAGACTGGCCGGACTAAGAGATAGGACAACAGGTATAATATAAACCATATGCAAGGTTTTCAGTACCAATGAGAGTGTATAACTAAGAGTAATAGCCAAGTTTTGAGTTTTCCAAGTGTAGGAGACTTAGGTGCTACATAATCAAAAAATATCATCTATAAATCCCAAACAAATTCTAAATACATGCATTTGAAAAAATATTTTTTTATTTTTAGTATTAACTTTATAAGACTATTAATTTTGTTAGTGTGTATCATCAATTCTCATTTATTATTAGAAACTTATTTCAATTGGACATGGTGTGGAGATTTTTTATGTATTTTATGCTTAAAATTTGTGACTCTGATAATAGTGTTTAGAGGCTATAAGTAACCATTTTATTGATGAAGTTTCTCAACAAATAAATTGACTTATTATTATAAAATTAAGTTTGTAATGACTCTTTCATAGGTTTGTTACAAAATTTTTGACATGATATTATTTATTTTATTAACTATGAGTTTTTCAAGGTGATAGATGTGAGACTCATTTTCACTTTCCATTTTCTAATTAAAATTAGTGATTTCAATAATGTGTGAGTGATATTTTTGTTAATTTAGTGTCTATATTATAATGTTTTTATTCTTTCAAATTGTGGTACTTTTAATAACTTATGAGAAATAAAGTAAAGCTTGATAATTTTATTTATATTTGTATAATGAATATGAAGTAAATATATATTTCATTCTAAAATGATTTAAATCTTTCTTTTTATGTTTGTCTGAAAAAAATCTATATATAAATGAACTTAGAAACCTAATTTAGCTTTAGGACTCTTTTTTGACTTCCATGAATCCTCATAAAAGTGAATGGATGATTATGATTAATATAAGTGGTATGGGGATATTTAGAAAATTGATATTGTGTTTGTTTTCTTGTATGGATTATTAGCAATCCTTGGGAAGTGAGAGGATGATGACACTTTACATAGGTGGTATGGGATACATGTGTGATGAATGATCATTCTTCTACTTCTTAGAGATTGTTCAACCCTCATAATGAGTCATGATTATTTATATGGATATCTTTATGTTGTAGAGTAATTTTAGGAAAGATGTGTTTGGGTAATTAAGGAGTTATAAATGTGAACACTATGTGGATGGTGTAAATTCCCTAGTTTCACCTTTACATTGTAATTATGAATGAATTACTGAGTCTAGATGCAACAAGTGGAACCACTAATCATAAATCACATTTCCATAAGTATACATATTTATTATATATTAGGAAATATTTATTTTCTATTTTAATTAACTACCTATTGACCATTTTGGTCACCATAGAAGAGCAACATCCAAGTTCATTTTAAGGCTTTAGGTTCATCTGTAAGTTTTGAAAGTTCACAAAGGGGTTCGATAAGAAGGATAAGTTAGAAAAGGATCAATAATTTATGATTAAGGAATTTTTGTCTTTGCATGTTGTGGCATGAGTGCCTTAAAAAGAAAATAATTAGCATGTTTTAAAAGTTTGCCTTTGTGTTTTTTGTTAAGAAAAGTGGTCTTCGTATTTTTTTTCAAAGAGTGAGTTGAAGGTTTTACACAAATATGAAGTCTATAGAAAGCTTGAAGACTTCATGAAAATTATCTAAGTGTTTTACTCTTTAAGGGAAAATGATGTGAAATTCAGACATATGTTGTCTAATAACAAGATTCACATCATGGTGCCACATCTCAGTGTAAAGGACTTCTTACTGAGCCATGACTTGAATGAAAAAAGGGCAGGGTGGATCACCAAGGTAATGGAGTATGATGTGGAGATCAAGACTACCAAGATGGTAAGGGGAAGAGGGTTGTGCGAACACCTTGCTATAGACCTCAAAGAACCAAAAGAAGGTGTTTTGATACTTCATGATGAAGCTACAGTAGAAGTACCTATAATCATGAAGAGCTGGGCATAAGACATGGTTCATTTGCTTCAAATTGGTGACTGTCCACAAGGTCTTGAGAGAGCTAAGAGGAGATATTTTAGGTTTGAATCTCTTCATTATGTCTTGGTTGATGGAGTGTTATTTAGAAAGGACTTTTTAGGGGTACACTTGAGATGCATTGATTTAGATCAAGTCGATAGGGTACTGTCTAAATTTCATGATGACCAATTGGTGGTATTTACTGCCAAGCCCACAGTTACAAGGATTATGAGGGTTGGCTATTTTTGTCCCACACTTTATTCAGAGACACTCATGCTTGGGTGAGGAGATGCTAGAAATGTACTCTCTTTGATGGAAAATAGTGGCTGGTTGTAATGCCTCTACAACCTATTCAAGTGGAATATCCATTCATGTAATGGGATTTGGACTTCATAGGGATGATCAACCCTCCTAGTGCTAGCCAAAAGTGGGTCTTGACTGCTACAAATTATTTCATGAGATGGGTAGAAGCTATCACTTTGAAGGAAACAAACGAGAGTGTGGTCCTCGACTTTTATGAAGGCTTGGTGATGAGATTTAGAGTCCCAACCACAATCATTTCAGACAACAGATTGGATTTTTTAGGAACTAAGATAAGCAAATGGGCATTACGATATGGTATCTATCTCAGTACTTCCTCCAACTACTACCCACAGGGGAATGGGTTGGCTGAGTCCACCAATAAGAACTTGATCAGGATCATTAAAAGGATAATGCAAGAAAATCAAAGGACTTGGCATGCCAAGCTGAAGACAATCTTGTGGGCAAACAAGATCACTTCAAAGAGGGTAATTGAAAATTCATGATACACACTTGTGTATGGAATGGAAGCTAGACTTCCTATTTCACTTGAATTACCAGCCTTATATCTTTCCCATCAATTTCAATTAGAAGAGAGTGACAACATCGAGGTTAGATATTGTAAATTTATGGAGCTTCAGGAGGTAAGAGACCAAGACATGGATGCCCTGACTAACTGCCAGCAACAAACAAAGAAATATTTTGACAAAAAATCCTCGTCAAAGGACTTCTTAGAAGGTGATATTGTTTTGAAATGGGATGAAGACCGAGCTAAACCTGGAAAGCACACAAAGTTTGATACCTTGTGGAGTGGTCCATATGTCATCACCTAATGCAAGCAACATAATGCATTCCAACTCTCTAGGTTGAATGGTGAAGAACTACATATCCCAGTCAATGGGATATATCTTAAATATTTTCACTAACCTTCTTTTATTATGTACATAATTTCTCTATTTTTTCCTTATTTTCCCTAAGTGATTTTGTGCATGTTTGTAGTTTTTTAGCCTTTTGTGTGTTTTCTTTACCATTTGAGGTAAATCTTCATTGGTTCTTAAGCTTTTCAAGGTTATTGCTAGCCTTTCAAGCTATATCCTAACTCCATGCCCAATGGACGTTTAAGCCACAAGTCTTCTCCAGCATAGCAGGCATGCTTCCCTTGTGAATCACCAAATGTGCTGACCAATTTTGGTCCTATAGACCAAAATTGAGCACCCCTTCTTTTCTTGTCCTTTGCAAGGCCTATTAGCTAGTTTTTGATGATTTCACTCCACTACAATCTTATTGGGTTTTCTCTATAGTAGGCTTGTTTCCATAAAAAACCAAGTGTTTTGAGTCTTGCAAGTATTTGGGTGGATTTGGAACTCATTTTGATCTTAGATGTTTAACAAAGTAACCAAGTCACTTCAGAGGGCCTTTTATCAATAGAATAGACCAAACCAAGTTTAAGGCCAGGGGTATTTTATGAAAGTCTGAAGGGTAGGTACCCTTGCGAAGGGCACTTAGGTGCCAAATAATACCTTTATAATTCTTCCAAAAAGTGACATAGAGGCCAAGAAGCCCTTGCAGGAGGTAGGAAATCGATAAAATGTACCTTTATAAATGCCCAAAGGGCCACTTTAGGCTCAAGGTGTCCTTGAGGAGGGTAGATGGTCGAAGCAAAAGGCCAAGGCAGAAAGCCATATAGAAAGATTTCCTTCGGAAAAGTGACAAGCCAAGAAATGGATTTTTTTGAACAAAATGTCTGAAGAAAATCCATGAAGAAACCTAAGGAATGAATTTATTTAGAAAAAATGTCTGAAGGAATTCCTTTGGACATTTTATCTGAATAAATTCACCAAGGAAATTCAAGAAGAAAACTAATGGCACGAATTCCTTCAAATAAAATGTTTGAAGGAATTCCTTCAAAATTTTTGTTTGAAGAAATTCAACAAGACAAAAGCTTGAAGGGTAGGTGCCCTTTCGGAGGATACTTGACCATCAAAAAAGACCTCATTTTTTTGAAGGGTCACTTTCGCTTTAGGAAAATTTCATTTGCAAAAAGCTGAAGGAATTGCCAATAAAGGATGACAAGCCCACTAACGTTAATTTTAAGGTAATAAGCTAGCTATTGATTTTTAAATATCTAGTGATAGGCTCGTGAACATCAAATTCAAGGAAGAAAAAATGCCTTTAGTTTTCAAATGATGACAAGCCCGTGGATGTCAATTTTATGGTGATAAGATAGCCATTGATTTTCAAATATTTGATGATGGGCCCATGAATGTCAAATTGAAGAAGATGGATTAGCCATCGGAGAAAGGCCAAAGAACAATTCTTTTAGATAAAATTTTCAAACTAGTAACTTATAACTCATCTAACTCTTTACCAAAGTTAGCTAACGGTTAATATGTGATGCCAAATTAGTTGTAAACTACCTCTTTTACCTAGCAGTTCAATGCCTTAGAAGAGACAAGTTTATAAATCCATATTGAGAATATGTTTTGGTTTACTCAATATCTAGTTTGAATAAGTGATTGTTATAAAATTTATCCCACATAAAAAGTACAAATTAATATACACAATTTGCTAAGATCATTTCTGAAAATTGAATGCATTACTTACCTCTTAAACACTGATGAAATTTACTTGATTCAAAGGAATTTGTTTTTTCCAATCCATGTATATCGTCTTCCATGTTATTCACTCCTTCATTGATCTCCTCTCCAAAGCTGTGCCCTCCTCTTTCTTCCCCAATGCATAGACTAAAAATCTTTGTCAATGCTTTCCCTTAAATAGAAAATAGGCATTACTTTTTTTTCCCAAATTTTTGTTTTTGTTTTTATTTTTACTAAATTTAAAACCTCTAATTATTATTATTTTTTTAATATATTTTTAATTATTTTTATTATTTTTTCCTTTTTCAAGATAGTTCTTTTTTTTATATATTTTAATATGAAATGCTTGATTTCATATTTTTAATTAAATAAAATTAGCATTTAACTAATTTTAAGCCATTAATGATAAATTCTAAAATTCATAAATAATAACCCATATTTTAATTTTATCTTTATTAAAATTGCTTCTACATGTATTAATGACACATCATGTTAAACATAAAAAGCAATTTACTTCTACAATTTCACCTACTCAGCCAAATCACAAAAAATAATACTTCAAACAAACACCAAACACACCATAAGAAATTAAATACATTTCTACCATCACTAACTATTGTGTGTGTGTAGGTTTTCACCAACTCTTTGTAGGCCTTCGAGATCTCCATCTACATCACCCTATCCAATGATGCTCTCCTTCTGGCAAGCTTGAGGGATGAATTATCTTGTGTCCACCACACAAAATATAGGTAATTAGATCATATCACATGATAAATATAAACTAATAATATAATTGAAACAATACATTAATATGCTTAAAATATAACAACATACATTAACCAACTCATAGTAAAAAATCATGTATTATCATCTAACTAAGCAACATTCTACTATTCCATAATAGTATAAATCTCAAGTTTAGTCAGAAATATAAACCAATATCATATGTGTCCACTATAATCATTCATAAATAGCCAAATAATTTGCTTAGCAAGGAATCGAGATGCAATAATAGGTGTCAATGATGCCCATGCCACCTTTATCACAAAGGAAGCAACAAATATCCCATGTCACCCTATGAAAACCCTAAGCCCAGTTAGAATTGGCCCTAAGAAAATCTTTGAGGGCTTGGATAGAGTATCATAAGAGGCATTAGAGGGAATTTAGTAGGAGTAATAGTAGACAGGTCTAGCAGCTAGGATATTGGTGCAAATCTGTAACTTGCTTATTAGAGTAGGGGTTTAGTGATCCAATACACAATCTTCTTTTCAATCCTGTTGAGGTCATACTTTCAATTCTTGGTTGGTGAATTTTCAAAAGTAAAGGGGATACCAAAGAACTTGAATTGTTCCCTCCAAATAATCCATTTTCAATTATACTTGCTAAGCTATTCAAGCATATGCATCATACTTTGACAAAAACATTAGATTTTCCTCCACTGAAGGTTGGAGCCGAAAGCCAGATAGAAAGTGTCAAGGCATTGGATAGTCATTAAAAGTGGCCTCTTATTTTTCAAGCATAAGGAAGTTGTCATCTACAAAGTGACCATTAATGAGCTGGGAGGTGTGGTCAGGGAAGACAATGCCACTAACAAGCCCTTGAGAAGCTCTAGAACATAGGAGATAACCATTGACTTCAACGAATAACATATAAAATGTTGGAGTAAGGGGATAACCTTAGTGTATAGTGTGTTGGAGCTCAATCCCCTCAATTTTATACCCATTAATAGTGAGGCAAGTCAAGGCATCATGAAGCAACATCTACACTACATAAATGAAGTAGGGTCCAAAGCCGAAAGCTTTGAGCATGGCAAGAATAAATTTCCACTCAATCTTATCATAGGTTTTTTCAAAGTATAATTTAAGAAAAATAGTTCTCTAAAGATAAGAATGAATCCAAGCCATGCCTTTCCAAACCAAAATAAAAAATTTCCAAAATATAACACCCTCTAATGAATCCTATTTGCTCTAGTCTAATAATGGAAGGTAAGAATCAAGCTGAATGCAGTTAGCAAGGGATTTGGCAATAATCTTGTAAGAAACATTGAGAAAGGTTATCATCCTCCAACTGGTAAGTAGCTCACGATCTCTGACTTTAAGAATGAATTTGATATTACCTTATTTGATCATCGATCCAAAAGACCAATTCTATAGGGCTTCTTTATAGAATTGTAGTAAATTAGGTTTGATAAACTCCCAGGTGGCTTTATAAATTTTGCATGACAAGCCATCAAGGTCAGGGGATTTATCACTAATCATGAAGTGCATAACCTCTGTGACATCTTACAAGGTGAGCATGGTAACACAAAGCTACTAATTGGCTGGCTTGAGCTTGTGAGGCACCACATAGTAACCTAGTGGTGTATTAGTTTTTTAATATTTCATCATCAAAACTACACCCAAAATTTATTCACTTTATTTTTATTTTTATTTTTATTTTTAATTGGGTGCATTTGGGTGCACGTGTTTATAGCTGCATAGAATGCAAGAATTAGCTCTTTTTTCCCCTACAATTGTTCCCTTTTTTTTTGAGGTGTTGTTTTAGATACATATTTAGTCACTTTTTCCTTTCAAATTCTCACAATACTTTTATTTCATTGGAGTGTAATCTGAATGCCAATTCTTTATAAGCTTTAAATTTTTGGTAGTATTCAAAGTCATTTTTAAAATTTTAATTAATTAATTAATTAATATTTTTTATTTATTTTTATTTTATTTTTATCTTTATTTTTATTTTATTTTTTAAGTTAAATTATAAATTAAATTTTCTAATGTGCATATTTAACATAAATCTTGACTTCAAAAGTAATTCAATGTTCTTCTATAGTGTACATTGTTTGTCTTCTCCAACATAATACCTAAAATATTTTTAAGTTTAACTATTTTTTATGATTTGTTGTATTAATTTTATTATTGGAATGTTTTACATTATATTAACAAAAAAATATAATTATAGAAGGTTATAAAATAAAGTAGTCAGACAAATCACAACTTGAACTCCTTTTTAGAAGATAAATCCAGTTGCAAAACAATAAATAATTTGTTGCATTAATTTTTTAAGTGGATAGCTTTAAATTCAAATAAAAAACGTTGATGCCTTCATTTTAACTCTTATCTATTTGATCATCTTAAAGGTTTTCTTCATATCTCATGGGTTCTACAAAAAATAGTTAAAACACAAATTTTTTGTGTTTGTGTGACTCAGTTGTGGGTCCTTCCACATTTTTTCAATAGTTGTAAATCTGCATTTATGGGTGCTCTGCTTCTACCTTAAACCTTAGTTGTCATCCAACATTTATGTTCGATTGTTTTATTTTTTTTAATCAATTGATAATGGTAAATACTTTTGATCAGAGCTATAAATCAGAGTAAATAGTTTTTATAAAAACTAGAGCTACTAACCAACTAGTATAACAATGAAGGGCCCACTCTCCCACAACTCTGACGTGAAAACACCAACCAACACACCTATCATAATAAAGGACAAGAGGAAATAGGAAGCCCACACCTTAACACCAAAACAAAAAAATAAAACCAACAAAGACATTTACCATAGAGGCCTAAAAAAAAATCCTTAAAAAAGTAGACAACCTACAATGATGTCACAATAGACAAACTGCCAACTATCAACGAACACACAACAAATTGGCATCCATAAACATAATTTCTTTAAAAACTTTGCAAGCCAACAAAGGGCAATAAACAAACCCTAGAAGGAATAATCTGCATGTAGGGATCATTCTTCCCTTGGAAAGGAGTTCCTCCATCATCTTTTGAGTACCATCTCTAATTAGTTCTTCTGCATTCATTCTCAACTTTTCTACCTCTGATCTATGACCTCTATGTTTAGCCGAGACACCTATGTCAACATTTGGTTTCCATCCTTTGAAACCAAAAGTGGGAGGGATATGAAAACTAGGAGAAGTTGATTTATCCACCAAAAAACCACAATCCTACATTCCATATATGATATTTTCCAAAATAAATTTCACTGATGTGAATATGACAAAAAAACCCTTTGAAAAAAGAACACTAAACACAATTATAAATGCAAAATTTATTGTGTATTGAAGCTAACAACCACTAGGGTCCCAAAATTTGGGAACAATGTTGGGATCCTAGCAGCCTCTAAGTTCCAACCTACATTGTATTTTTAAAAATGAAGTGCACCAATTTAAATAATATCATTTTTTATGAAACATGAAAAACTTTATGAACATAAAAGTTATGACCTATTGAAGCTAACGGTCCCTATATTCCCAACATTTAGGAACTATGTTTGGAGTGTAGACGCCATTAGGTTCATACCTACATTATAAATACAAAAAAAGTGCATTAATGTGAAGATTACCAAAAAAAATGTAATTTCAAAAAAAATCATTAAATTAGTTGTCTGAATGCAAAAGTTATGGCTTGTCGAAGCTGGTAACAACTAGGTTCCCAACATATAATAATAATTTTGGGAGGCTATTAGGCAAAAAAATTCAACCTATTTCATATTTTTCAAAAAAAAAAAATAACGATGTGAATTTCATTAAAAAATATGCACTTTTAAAAAATGATCATTGAAAAACATTTTTGAATGCAAAAAGTTATGACATGTTGTAGCTAGTGACCACTAATTTCCCAACATTTGGGACCAATGTTGGGAACCTAGAAACCACTAGGTTCAAACCTACATGGTGTTGTCCAAAATAAAATTCTACCAATGATAATCCAATTTCATTGATATCGGTATTTCATTATGAATTTTTTTTTAATTGATAATGGAATCTAATTTTATTTATTTTAAATTTATTGATGAAACCTAATTTCATTGATATTAGAATTCATGTTCGATGATATTGGAGTCCAATTTTGTTAATTTTGGAATCCGATTAGTTCAATATTGGTATCTTTTTTCTTGATATTGGAATTCATTTTCATCGATATTGGAATCTAATCTCTTAAATATTGAAATCATTTTTTATCAATATCAAAATCTATTTTCATGATAATGGACTCTGATGAATCTAATTATAACACTTTTAAAATTATGCTATGAATTAAAATAAATCCAAATTTAATGAAATAATGGTTAAGAAAACACATTAAATTTATAGATAAAATATTTAAATCTTTCAAAAAAATCTAAATAAAAAAAATATATTATAATATATTTATCATAAAAATTAACAATATAATAAATTGATTAATATTATGAATGTTTAGAATAATTTAAAATTTATAAAAATGTAACTATAATTATATACATACATAATCTTGAATAAGTACATATATCAAATCTCTATCCATTAATTATTATATTATTAAATTAGCATTTTCTTACTGTATTAAAGAAAATTATGTCTTCTCCTTTAAGATGTATAGTAAAAAGGTAACAAAGCCATTAGATACATAACATTTTTTAACAACACATCAAAAAATATATCAAAAAAACTAATTATGGTAGTGGAGATCTATGGCAAGTTTTGGTGGGAAGAGATACTGAATTGATGTGCTCTCTAGCTCTACAAACCATGCCAAAAACTTCTTCTTTCACACTTTGAATTCCCACAAATTATATAAGGCCTCAAGGATGAAGAGAATTTCTTGTGCAAAACTTGTTGGCATGCCCATGTTTTGAAGCTCCACGCAATAATATGGATGCCCTTCCGAAAAAAAATCCTCTTTATATATAGATCCATTTTCATATTGGATTTTGAATCCAATCATGTGAAAATATGGCATTACCGTCATCTTTTTTTTGTTGGATAAGAAGGCCACTTCCAAATATGTTTAAGAGTAGGAGTAAAATGACTATGAACTAATTTTTTTCTCTTTGGGAAGTCAAACTTGAAATTAAACTTTCAACATGCTTAAAATGATTTTCAACTTTAGAAAATTTCTTCTCGATACCTTGGATAGAACTTACCTTCCTCCCCTAGATCTCTTGGTGGTTGTTAGTGTTGTAATTACTCCTTTATAACTAAAAGATAGATATAGTAAATGTCCTCGCAACAATCATTAGTGATCAACATAGGCCTTTTTTTTTTCAAAATGGCCAACTTAGCTCCTCAAGTTTTGGCATGTTAGAGGTAGTAAGTTGAAATGAGTAAAAATCTAGAGTAAGTGTGGCTAGGGGATATAAGAAATCATTTTTAATTGAAGTAAGAGTTTGTTCAATGATACTAAATTTACAATAATCAACATGACCCAATAAATCATAGATTATTTTTTTTCAAAAACTTTTATTTTAGAGATATAGTGGAGTAAATTCAATGGAATTTGATAAGCGAAGTGATTCAAAGTCTAGCAAAGGCAGTCATGAAAGACAAGAGTTTAAAGATATAGTATATAATGTAATTTAATTCATTCGTTGTTGTATCCTTGTTTAAGCTTTTAAGGATTGTTTTATATATGTGATTTAATTCATTAATGAAAGGAGTCTAATCATTGTGAATTTAGATATTAATCAAGGGAGTTTAAACATGTGATTTAAAAATTATAATAAAAATCTAGGTTCACCAAAACAAAAAATGTGACAGAAGACATTAATTAAGGAAATGAATTGGAATGATGATGGTGGAGTTAATCTCACATGATTTCCAATATTACTATATTCAATTCATCTAATGTGGCATGTCTCAAGATGCTATCAATACATTTATCAAAAATAAAATATCTCTCATTTATGGTTATGGTTATGGTCGAGGATAAAAATCTCTAGTTCTAACAAAAATAGTTTTCCCTTGTGATAAAAAAATGTTAAGTTACAATCTTTGAAAATCATCATGATATTGGAAAAACATCGTAATCCTTGTCAAATCATCATTAGTCTTCAAAAGCATCAGAAGCCTACAAAATGATCTAGTTCATGTGAAACATTAGAGGCTTGAAATGTCATTACATGCATGAAAAACCATTACATGCTTAAAAACAATCACAATCGTACAAAATCATCACATGCATACAACATCATTGCATGCCTTTACAATCATTGAAATAATGTATAATCATCATAAGCCTGCACAATCATTGCATGCATGTAACTTTGGTGGAACATGCATTGCATGCCTAAAAAAATCATAAATCCCTGAAAAACATTGTGTTTACTTGAAAAAGCCATCATTTGCTAGGAAAAGCATCATACAATTAGAAAAAACGTTATAGGGTTAGAGAAACATCGAGATGATGGAAAAACATAATTGCTTAGGAAACATTGTTATTGAATAAAACTTCATATATGTATGAAATTTTAAAAATGAACACAAACATGTTTTGAATCGGCTCAATAGATTTACTTGTAGGCTATAAATTAAAACATTCTAAGAGTTTTGAATTGGATCAATTGATTTCATGATGCACATTTGTAAGTGCTTGATTTATATGCATATTGAATAGCCTATTTATATGATAGAAAATAACATTTAGCGTTGACTATATATATAAGTATGGTTAATACATTTGGGTTGGGTATAACTAGCAAATTTAATTAAATTTCAAATTTTTTGTCTAGAGTTTCGCTGACTATGATCCAAGCGCCCTTAAAATGTGTAGTGATCCAAACAAATTGTAAAATCATGAACTATCGCTTTGTCATTGATCTATTAAAAAATCCATTAAGATTAGAAATCAATTTTCTATTCAAATTAGAAATAATGCATATGTGTTTTTTGGCAAACTATTGTCTAGGTCAACATTTTCTAAATAGTTAGTTCACTGCAAAAAAATTCCCTGCATGAAAAATTAGATGTTCTATTAAAACACCCTCTTTATATTTATTGTTGACTATAAATATGTTTTTTAATTCAATTAATTTTGATTTTGTTGTTTTATTAGAATAAATATAAATACATCTAATTACAATGTGTATAGATAAATGCCTTGCATTTTGATGTAAAATCAATTTTCTTCTATCACATAATAACATGCTCGAATAATAATTATGTGTGTAAATGATTTTGAGTATTAAATAGATTCTTTATGAGTGATTACAAGATATGATATTTTAATATTAAATTTAAATTATAACATTTGTTTATTCATAATTGATATTTTAATTAAAATTAAACATTATAAATATGAATATTAAACAATAAGAAGAAACAATCCAATTTTAAAAACTTTATAAAAATACAATAATAATACACATAATTATATATATATAGATATATATATCAATGTCTAAATAAACTATCATACTTATTTGTTAATAATTAATATATTTTAATTCAAATAAATAAATTATAATACTTATTTAATAATTAATATATATTATTTCGAATTAAACATTATAAACATAAATGTTCAATAATTGGAAGAGATGGTCCCAACTTAATACAATAATGGAATACATTCATATATATATCTATCTATCTCAGAGAGCCATTAATAGGTGTCTTCTGAGCTACTGTACAATTTTTATTTTTTGTTGTCCTTGGCAGGGACAAATAAATTTCAAACCCTAGTTTGTTGTCGTCCTTGGCAGGGACAAATGTATTTCAAACCCTAATTTGATGCACGTGAACTGCAGATAAATTAAAAACTTCAAAACGCTCCAAAACAATTGAATTTGGCACCCACCATGGAATAACTCAGAAAAAATAAAACAGATATCCAGGCAGTGTTTGTCCTGTGGATTGAGCCAATTAATTATTAGAATTATTATACGTCAATTATTTGAGCCAGGATTGCGACTGCTGCACTTTTGGAAGATAACAGACAATAATTTCAACACATGGCGGAGAATTTTCTGTCGGTTGGTTTGTCGATTTTCGTCCAGTTGGATGGTTTTGAATATTATCATCGTGACATAAATATTTTGATTTGGAAGGTAGGGCTCCAATTTGGTGATGCATCCATTTATATTTAAGAATGTTTGCATTGTTTTGCATTTGAGTTTTGTATACATAATATAATGTCTTGAATTGCTTTACATAATATGGTTCTTCACCATTGTCAAAACATTCTGAAATAGAAATATGGTATTGTAGTTCATTTTTAAAAAAAATATTTAATTTAAAAAATTATAAAAATAAATAATAAAGTTTTAAAAATATTTATGCGAGTTGATCATAACTAATATTTTTTGGTAGAAGAAAATGTGGATTCAACATAAATTATAATAAGTATTAACATCGGTAAAGAATGGAAAGTAGAGAAACATCAAAGTAATTATAACAAACACATTATAAAATTAGGCATATGTCACCTCATCAGAGGGAGGAGATGGACGATCATCTTTAGATGGTTGAGTGTTCTAAGATGAAGGCTCAGTCGAGAGAGGATCCAAAGCCACCCATCCATCCATGGAGTCTCGAGGAGCCAAAGAAACAACAATGCCCCACCCATGAAGAGGTTGCACCACACTACCAACTAAGTCCCCCTGTCACCCCATCTGCCCCACCCCGCAATTGAGGGGGAGGGGTGGAGAAGTGGTTGCAATTGGGAGAATGACTCCTTTTGCACCTAGGCACTAGAGGTGGAGATCCCTATGGTTGATGATCTGAGAGGATGAAGCTCATGCCATAGGCCCCCATTAGTCAAGCAAATTTTGCAAATGCTTGAATTTGATGGAAACTTTCTCCACTTGGGCTCAAATCTACATGCATGCCAAAGATAATACTAATACCTTGTTTTCAATAGAGAAATGGCAAGATGGTTCCTCATTGTTAAATAAAGTAGAGTTTCTAGTTTTCCATAATTGAAATAGAATGACAACTATGTATAAATTCCATAGAAAATCTATGGATGTTGGTCAATTATCAGAATCTCCAAGGAGGACCAAACTCCAGTGAAAGATTCAAGATGGTAGGGCTAAAATAGACTATTTATCCACTGCCAATTAGATTGGGATTCAGGGAATGCCCAAAATATGTGCTTAAAGGACTCAAGTTTAGAACAAGCAAGGCACTTGGGTTGAGCATTTCCAAGGTGAGAAATATGACCTCTAATTAAATTGCCTTGATAGACAAGAAAATAAAGGAAATGAGCTAGCTTGGCATTCTAAATTTAGTTAAGCTAGGGAAGCCATGTCCTACGGGAGGAATCAAGGATTGAGTGTGTTGATGTGGGTTTTATGCACACTAGAGAATATTATGAGTTAGCCTTTAGCATTTTAAGATTGGTGAAAGAAGATTCACTCCAAGGTATGAGTTCTAGGGTATTAGGTTTTGTAAACAACTTAGTGGTGGAATAGTGGTGAACGAAGTAGTTGTTTACCTCAAATGGTTTAGGTATGACATGAGTCTACACCTACTTGAGATGGGTGGATGGGTTAATCTAACCTAAAGTGGCCAGGACCAAAAGAAAACTAAAAAGGGAGAAGGGTAGACAAGAAAAGAAGATTTGTGAATCAAAGTCCAATGAAAACACATCAAAATTGAATCTTGGACTAGGGGTTGGATAAGTAGTTGTTTTAAGGTCTTTTAGAACTTAGAAGAATGTAAATCCTATGTTGTTAAAAGGTTGAGTACACTAAATCAGGGTAGAAATATGTAATAAATATAATCACTAATTTGTTACAAAATTGATTAAATTTGACCTTTATAAAAATAGTAATAAATAATGTAAATGAGAACTTGGCTAAAAACTGAGGTAGAGACTAGTCTGAGTGTCAAAAATAGGATCAAAACCTCTTTCAGATAGTAGTACCTTAATTAGATAGTAGCACCATGTGGCACTAGTATCCCTATTTTGGTGGTAGTGTCGTCTATGTAGAACTGTTTTGAGTTTTGGTTGCCCCTGGGTCTGGGTATGTCAAATCTATTTATTGGGCCCCTTTTTGAGAAGGCTTGATCTCGCACTAGCTAAGACCAACCCCAGAGCATGGAGACCCATGGAGGAAGTGAAGGACCCTTTTTGCACACCTTGGCACTGACTAGATCAACTCTTAGAGTCCCCGTGTCAGTTGGCCAATGGTTGTAGATCATCATAATTCTCAATGCATACTTGCCTAGTCATACACATGATGGTTTGAGGTTCGAGGAGCATGGAGATATAAGTAGTGGAGTAGGTAGGTGTACAGCCCTGACTGACAGCCTGACACCTAACACACACCCTGGTTGTCTTATATGGCATAATGGAGCTGACAAGCTTTCACCTACCCATCCTTCAACATGCACCTATCCAATCAACAAGAAGAGTGGTCAGTGCCTATATAAAGAAGGTGACCTCCAAGAGCAAAGGGAGACTATTTTTGTAAAGAAGCTCTAGCAAATTCAGAAGCAATAGAAGGATTAACCCTTGAATGCTAAATAGTGGATGTAATCCATGCTCGTCTGTGAGCCTCTAGCATTAGTAAAATTAGGATTGATCAATGAAGGGTGCTACTGGTGATTGTAATATAAACAAGATATTAATGGATGAATATATATTGTTAATGTTTATATATTATTGTGTTGTAGATTGGTTGAGTTGTGAAGCTCCCTCCCCCTGAAGAATGTTGATGAACTGGGACTCTACCCTGGTAGTAAGTGGCACCTTCGCACCACTTATCCCTCTTACCAACCACAAAGGGCCCTCATGTTAGACCCAGTGCCGATGGACCTATATCTTTGAGCCTCTGCACTAGAGACCCCATGAATCCCATGAACCACTAGACCCTAGACCACCCTCGACTACACCATGATGCAACTAGCCCAACACGAACTTGGTCCCTTCATTGTCACACTTTAGGTGAGCGTATAAGGTTGATGCCTTATGTAAAAATGATGCCAGTATGCCAGTATGTTTAAATGTTATGTGTTAGGCCTTGATCCCCTTGCAACTAACTCCTTTAACCCTAGAAATTCTAGATAACCAGAGTTGTGTGTATGATCGAGTGTCATGCCTACTTAAATGACACTTAACTACAACACTATTCCTACGTGCATGAGTTCTAAAACTTTGAATATGACCTATTTTGACTAATTTTATGAGCAAACCCTAATCCTCCATATTGCTACAACATCCAATCGATACAAGAAGTAAAGTGTGTTTGTTAGTGGGGTAGCCTAAACATCCTTAACACCCCACTGTGATGAGAGTTGCTACATACCAATACTCTGAAGAGAGATCAAGCCCAATGTAGTTCTCTCCACCTAAGTGCTAGTGCAAGTGTAAGTGAAACTAGTATGATTATTGACTTAAGTGCTTTGAATGTGCTTGAGACTATAAATTTGAGTAATCTAAGCTTAGAAATGTTGTAGATTCTTGTATGCATAAATAGGGCAGAGTATGGATTGATAACCTTGATTGTGCACAACTTGTTCTGAGTTTGTATGTGTAATTTGCATCTAATGATTAGAAGTCTAAAATTCATGTATATATACTATTTTAGTGCTTGTGTGGGTGTTAAAATAGGTCTAGGTTGACCCTAAGTAGTCTAAGATTTGAAAAGATATCCATTTGTGAAAAAAGGAGGGAAAGGATAATAACATAAAAATTTGGACACTAATGCCATGTGGTGATACTGTCCCTATTAATGGGCTAGTGTCTAGGTGGTAGAACATGAGGCATGAAGGGCCAGGATGTGAGAATGAGGGTTTGATACTGATTAAGGGATGTTTAGGGATACCTATGGCTGATAATAAGGTTGAATAAGTGTGAAAATAAACCCTAAGATAGGTTTCGGGACAAACTAAGGATAAGTAGTTTCAAGTAGCACTCTTAGATGTCATTTTTAGGTGATTGTATTTGCCACCCCTCACCCCACGCTTGCCTTTTATTATAGAAATGCAACAAAGCAAAATGACTACCTAGATAAAATCAAAAGAAGCATACATGGACTTACCTAAGAGGTGAAGCCCGTGAATCTAGATTTGAGTATGTGAAGCACGCTCCATTATGTGTCCTAGAAGTGAAACATGCATAGATCAATCCTTACTTAAGAGATATCAAAAGTAAAGATAAAACTAACTAAATAAGTAAAACTGAGTAAAGAGATAGAACTCAATAAAAAGAGAGGAAAGGAATGAATAAAATTTACTAGGTATGTGAACCAATACATAAACTTGGTGACAACCTATGTGTGCACATGTATATAGGGATTAATCAATGAATAGCTTGGAAGAAGCTGATGGTTTACTCAACCCCCATGTATGGGTGGATTAATAACTCAATTTAGGTTTGACTCCATCATTGCCAACCCATGTTTGGTGGATCATGACATGTGAATAACTTGGATTGGACTGATGGTGTGTCCAACCCTCTCATATAGGTGGCTCAAGAACTCAAGTAAACTATGATTCCATCATTCCCTACCCATGTATAATAGATGCATCTAAAACTAAAAATGTGTGATGTAAATGAAAATTTCTAACTAGAGATGTCAATTTTGTGGCCACTTGAGTATATTAGGAAGATTTGGGCCATTCAAGAATGCCAACCACTGCATATGGAGTAAGGCATGAATATAATGTGTAACCTAGAACATGGTGTATGATGTATACAATGTAGAAAGTGGCATAGAGTTTGTCATTCCATCTGATCAACCACTATGTAAGTGAGCATACGAAAACATTATGTAGCACACATTCCCCTAAATTTGATATTTGAGAATATGGATTCTAGAATGAGTTGTATTAATCTATATCTAAGTATCTAAAATAAAAATGGGAATGGTCATGCCATGCATGATGCCCCCAATTTGAGCAAATTGATTTGAATATGAGCTAAACTTAACAAAACTAGTAAATATATAATTGAACTTGTGCAAACCTAGACTATACCTGTTGTACATTTTTGGCCAATCTATATTTTTTTTAAACTGAGGCTACTGGGTAGTACTGACTTATCTTGGATAGTAGCACCATATGGCATTAGCATCCCAATTTTGGTGATAATGTCCAACTATTCTGATTTTTATGTAACTATAACTAATCTATGTGTCACTATTTGCCACTATGTTTACCTAAGTCTAAATTTTTTAATCTAAGCCTATGTGCTAAAAATTATATTGTGAGTGCATTTTGATAGCCTAATTTTTGTGACAAACTCTTGTGAATTCTCCCTCTTTTGAGGGGAGTGTAATCCTACATCCTATGACCCTAATCCTCCCTATTATTACACATCAGTTCATGTGCAGACTATCGACCTTAGTTATCTCACTTGAAGACATTCAACACTCACTTGGACCTTTCCTACATCATATTCTCATCCCTTACACATCCTCAGTCCATCTCGGTCCTTTTTCATACTAGATAGGGTCTCTAAGCACCCTTAGGACCCTTTTAGAGACTTTTTGACCACCCTAGGTAGCCTTTAGGCCCAAGCCATGGCTTAGGGAGGAAAAATGTATCCTAGGCCACATGTTTCCTTCACAAAGTTGTGGCCTAGGTAGAACATGTTAAAAAATGCCCTATTTGGGCCCAAGTGATTAAAAACCACTAGTTTTTGGCTTGTTGGTGGATTAAGGTTGAGATATATGCCTTTTACTCATTCATTTGAGCCTTTTTCTTGATTTATCTCCTGCATTCTAGCTCTTATATTGTCACTTGATCATCACACTCAAAGCTTGGTTGCCTCCTCTAATCTCTCTTGGTTCTTGCTTGGCATAATAGCTTTTATTGTGATAGGGGATGCCCTTATATTTTATAGGTATACTTGGTGATTCACATTTATCTCTACAGTGTTCCTAAATCTTGTGGGTTTCTCTTTGCTCTTTCAATACTCCATTTCACTTGTCTCTTTTGCTCCTTACATTGGCTCTTCCACAGATTGGCAACTTTTCCTTCACCTCTTCTATAACTTTTGGCTCTTGGTCTGGACTCAGCTCACACACAGCCTAATCCTCTTCCTCTTTTGCTTCCTCGCTTAGATAATCGGTTGGTAGAAAGTCTGCACATCTCTCTTGAGTTTTATTTGAGGGAACTTTGCTTTGCAAATTGAAATACTTGTTTATTCACAATAGTATACATGTTAGGGTTTGATTTGTTTTAAGTAATTTAGCTTGTATAGAGTATTACTTAAAATAGTTTATAAGGTTTCTTGCATTTGTATGTGGTTAAGAATACTTTCATTGCTTGAAATATTTACCATTACATGCCATGCCCTCTTTGGAAATGTTTCACATTGCATAATATAACTCTACATGCTCAAAATAAGCTATACAAGTTGCATAAACAATCTCTCTCTCTTGCTAAACTAGAAAATTGCATTGTTAGAAAACAAGAGTGTTGAAAGTAAAAGATAGCTCAAACTTAGATTAGGCATGTTCTTGAACCCTTTATTAAAAACATCTTTATTAATTAAAACATCTTTCATTTGGCTTGAAAGTGCCTTTGCTTCTAAGTTTACATATCATTTATTAGCTCTCTTTACTTAGCATTTTTATTTCTGTAATTTTTATGCAATCATTTATCTAGTTTTAGCTACTTGCTTTATTATTTTTAGATCCATTAGATATACTTGCATCCTTTGTGCACTTGATTGTGTTATCCCTAACCTAGTTTACAAGTATATCTATAGTTTGGTGAAAGCCAAAAAACTAAATAGCCACTATAGATCTCCTATAGCCCATAGAAGCCTTGAGCCTTCTAGCCTCTTAGTGGGTTGTTTAAGTACCCTGTGTATTTCCATGCCAAACACTAGCAGTTCTATTCATATTCTTAGAGATCCATTTTGGCATACTTGGTGGGACGTCACATACAATCTCATGCTAGTTCTATCCTATTTAGAGCTATCTTAGACAATTCCCCTCTGTTAACTATTAATTTTTTATTTCAGTTATGTTTTGGCTCTTGCTTTGGTTGTTTTTTCCTAATTTGGTTCTGTGTCATTCTCCCTATTGGTTCTCCATCAGCTTGCCTTTTCTATTGTCTTTCATGTTAATCTTGCTTTATTTCATCCATGGCTAGTCTCCCACCCTTAGGATGCCAATCCCATTGGATTTGGGGTCTCATCCCTGAACTCACTCATGAACAAGTTGTGGCTATAATAGAACATCATAAACACCATGGGATCCAGGAGGTTACCTTGACCCAGCATGGTGATCTACACCCTCTTGCACTCCAAAGGGAACAAGATTGGTAGGATTATAAGAAATGAAATCAATCTCTTTTTCACTAGTCTGATCTTCATTCATCTAAGGATATTTCTTCTCAACCCCATGTTGCATCTCATTTACCTGTTTGAGGTGATGATGATTCCCTTGCATGACTGGGACCTGATGAGATACGTGCGATCATTGATGATTGTCATAAATGAATTTAGGTGAATGAATTACATCCTTCTCCCACTAGGATTTGGTGATGTGATTCCTTTGGAGATAGAGCTCACACACATTTAGTTTCAAGTACCTTGACCAATTCTCACATGAGTCCCCTACCTCTTTATTGGTAAGAGACTCTATAAAAAGAAAACCCTCATATCCATATTTTGGGTCATAGGTATTCCAACTCGACAAGCTATCTCCGGCATGAGGAGTTTTCCTTCCCTTTTAGTCCTTCCTTTATAATTTTAGATGAGCATATTGATTTTGATCACCCCTTGTAGACTAGAGATCCATGGGATGCCTATCACGAGCATCAATGCCCTCAAGTTAGCCCTCATCTGATGGCACATGACCAACATCAAGGAGACTTAGGTCATCATGACCATTTCCATGAGGATGCCACATCATCCCATCATCCACATGGGTAATGTTATATGTCCCATGGTCATTCCCTACCTCATGGTAGAGATGATTTTTAGCATGAGTGTCCCCCATATCGAGAGCCACCTTGGCATCTTCATTTATGCTATCATGGTTATGATGATGTATATGGGCATAGGTAGCATCATTACCATCACAACCCTCCTCTTAGATATTGTTTCCAACCTTATATCAACTGGCCTATGAGGATCTCTATTAGAATACTCTAGCCCCTTAGGTGCATGTTATTCCCCTTCCTACTCGTATCTCTAAACTACCTAAGTTCAATGGGACTCAGGACTCCTATCCTTTGGAGCATATTATGGAATTCATGGTGGCGTGTATAGATTGAGAATAGGATGAAGGTATTATGTTGAATCTCTTCACTCATTTTATATGAGATAAAGCTCTTGTTTGGTTTCATAATCTGCCTCCAAATTCTCTCTATAGTTTTCAACTCCTTTTGGATGATTTCATCCATTAATTTTATATCTATAGGCCTTTCAACCTTGGTATCAAATCATTCACCTTGATAATGTAGGCCAAGGGTGAGTCAAACTTTGATTATATGTGTAGGTGGCATTCAACCATCTATACATGTAGAACAAGGTTCTCAGATGATCAACTTTATGTTATGTTCACATGAGCATTGAGGTAGGAGGTTCACCTTGAGGTCCTCAAGTGTGAGATCACCTCATATAATGAAGCTATTAATGATTTTCTAAATGTTGAAGCATTTGAGGTGCATGTGGGCATGTGGCCTGTGCCAACCTAAAAGTCATCCTCTTCATATAATCACAACCAAAATACAATTGGTAATGGTGTTATTGATTCTCCTCCCAAGAAGAAGGATAAGAAGGATATCCATGAGGTGAATGTTTTGAGAAAGAATACAATTGAAAAGAAGGCTTATAAATCAAGAAAAAAATAATAATAGATGATGTTTATTTATGACTCTACCAAGTTTTGTAATTACAATATGATGAAGGGGCATAATGATGTCAATTGTGCCACCCAAAAGTATGGTATGCAAGCCTTGCCTCCATCTCATAGTTATCTTGCAAAAACCAACTGTAAATTGAATGTGTTCAAGGAGCCTCTATTAGACCATGATAAGGAGAAGAAGAAGAAAAATAAGAAATCAAAGGCTAAGGCCTCTTGTTCTCCTTATTTATCTTTCACCTCTTTTGATTCCTCTTCCTAGGCTGACCTGAGAGGGAAAGCCAAGTACAAAAGTAGCAAGGTCATTGTTATTATTGACATAGCCTGTACTAGGTATGATTTCTTTGTCAACACATGCTTAGGTTAGGTCACTAACCCTATTGGAGAGACTAGTGGTGATGGGCCTCCTATCCAACCCACGGGGATAGAGAATCCCAAAGTCAGATTTGAATTTTGGTGTAACATCCCTCCCGAGGATAGACAATGTCATTACTCAATCATAGAGGAGTTACAAGGCCTCTCAACTAGGATCTCCATTTTTGACCTTCTTCACCTTTTCTCTAAGTAAAGGGGCTTCATTTTTTATGAGCTTGGTATCTCTTGTGAGGGTCTATTGTGGGATGATGTAGAAGTTTTGTTCAACTTCGATGCATCTGAACACCCTCACCCTCCTATCTTATTTTTTGACTCCACCTTTTTGATATATGCTTTGGTTTTTATAAAGAGGGCTCTATTCCCTCTCTATATTGATACCTTCATTGACGACTATCATGTTAAGAGATGCATCATTGATGAATGAGCTATGTTGAATATCAAGCCCCTACATGTGTTCAATGAGCTTAGGATCAGTTAGAAGAAACTCTCTGATTCTCACCACAACTATGTTGGTTTTAGTAATGACATAGTTTCATCAATGGGGAACATGAAGCTTCAAGTCAAGTTTGGCCCCAACATAGTTAGGATTGAGTTTTGTGTGTTAGACTTGGATCTTTCATACAACATGATTCTTGGCCATCCTTGGACTGCTACTATATAGGACATCATATTATCCATGTTTCACATGGTTTAGTTCATACATGAAGGTGAGGTTCATACCATGGAGGCTGACCTAGATCCCTGGGCATTTTTCTAAGCAAAGATAAAACCCTCAGGTGAGGCTTTGCCTATCTCCTCATGGGGCTCTATGGATTACCACACACTTCTTACTTATGAGTCTCATTTTTTCAAGGATGAACATTGTGATCTAGCTAAGTATTGAGCAACATTCACTCCTTTAGATTTTAACACATCTCAGATAACTCGCTCTCTTACCCTGAATCTCTAGGGTGTCTCTTCCCTTCTCAAAGACCTCTTTTGATATGTTTCCTCAAATGTTGAGCTTCCCCTCTCATCATGCTTCTCCCATCATATGATCAACTCTCTCAATGTATCTCCCATGAAGATGGATAGAGTCACTAAGTTTGATCTTGAGTGCTAAGCCACCCATGGTATAACATGCAACCTGATCGATGAGAGGAAAGATTACAAGAAGCACATGCCTATAAATCTTATGTGATATCATCCTCTTACATACTTGGGTTTAGAGGTCTTCTTCACCAATAATGACCCTACCTTTGAAACTCCTATGTTTTAGGTCATGACTAGTGAACCTAAGGATATGGATGATTCATATCCTTCTTCCTACCTTTTCCCTATTATTTTGCCTCCTTGTAGACTAAATAGTGCTCTGTCTTGAGGGTAGGCCTCTGGTTAGGGTGAAGTGGTGGCCTACCCTTAGGGGCAGGCCTAGTCTTGGGCCTGTGGTGCTTTGATAAGCCTCAAATCTTGTCAAAACACCCTCTCCAAGCCCTCATTTGATGGATTTACCTTTACATGGCATCCATCATTAGACCCTTTTAGGTCTCTTTAGTCATTTAGCTTATGCACTTATCCTTGGATGCATCCCAGGATAGAAGCAAAGTCTTCTAATTCTTTTAGTTGGTTGGGATACTACTTGTTAGTAGCTAGCCCTCTAGTGACTCCCTCTCTCCTTTTTTATAGTGCATGTGGGTGGTGTGGGTTAGTGGTTGTGGTTACTTAAAAATTTCTTTGACCATCCCTAGTTGGTCTTCATCTATCATGGGCCTCCTACCACCCCTCCTCACCTTTCATTATGGTTGGTATTAAGGCCCTCTCTCACACTTAACCACTGCACAATAGTGGTATATCTATTGGTTGAAATGCCTTTCTTACCTCTAACACCTTGACTCCCCCTCACATCTATACAATAGAGAAACCTGGCATGGGATCAGTCATACAAGTAATGAAATAAAAAAACATGTTTTCACAAGATCAATAACTATTTTCTTGTCTCCCTTCCTTCCCAGCCATTCTGGACAAGTTCTGGTCCTTTTCAGGCTCCTTGCGCCTATTTTTAGCCCTTTTTGGCCTAGGCCATAGGTTTCTAGGCTAAGCCATGGCTTGGTAGTGAGCCATGCCATGATCTTCATGGCCTGGTAGTTGTCCAGGCTATGGTTTTTCCTAGATAGGCCGTGGCCTGGGCCCAAGGCCTTCTTTTGGCCCTCTCCCAGCCTCCATTTCATCTTGTTATTATTCTTGGACCCACCAAACCTTCATCTTAAGGGTTTTGGACCATTCTAGATGCAATGGTAGGGTCCATTTCTCTCTTTGAGGCCTATTTTTATGTGTTTTGGGACTATTCCAATCTCTTATACCCTCAGGTCCTTTGACCTATTAGGCTTATGTACTCCTTACCATGGTATACTTTGGGAGAGAAGTTGATCTCTCTTCTTCTTTTAGTCAGTATTTTCTCAGCTCATCTGTAACTAATACCTACTGACTCCCTCTCCCTCTTTCACTATGGTTTTTTTATGTGTGGGGTCATGGTTGTGGTTTCCATAGCACTTGTTCTAGTCTTTAAAGACCCAGCTTCATACCTTCATAGATATCCTACCACCCTTTATCACCTCATCCCATAGTCAGTGTTGGTATTTGCCCCTTGATTACAACTTAATTATGTTCTTTGTCTCCCTTGTGAAACTCATTTATCCTGCTCTATGTCAAGATAATCCTTCTACAACATCTTATTTCATCCCTAACCCCAATCATGGTGCACCTCTTAGTAGTGATTCACATGGATGACAATAGTCACATGACCCACTGCTACTGATTGGATTATTGATGACCCATGAGATAATGAGCTTGTTGTATTTGGTTACCTCCTTATTAGTGAGATGAACAATGTAACCAAGTATCACATAATCATCAGTGCTTTGGATGATGTTTATTTTATAGGCATGTGTTATGTGTAGCTATTATCCAACTCACCCTTAGATGTGTCTTAGCTCACTAGTGCCTGGGCCATCCTTAGCTTTAAGTTATTCCCCCTCTTCAAGGTGATGTGAAATTTTATCTCCTTCTTTAAGGATGCCCAATTCACCCATATCCCTCATAGGGAGAACACTAGGGTGTTGGAGAGTTGTCAATGATGTCATGGTGATGTCATGGAAGTGTCCAAGTGATTGGACAAAGTGCCTTGATAGTCTAAGTGACAATGACAAAGTGTGCAATGTGCTTGTCCTAGTGTGCTTGAAGGAGGCTTGGTTGATCTTCAGTTTTCACATGGTTTAAGATGATTAGGGATGAGTCTAAAGTATTGAGAATGTGCAAGAGGTCCCATAAGAATTTTTCTATCCTTTGAGTGCTTGTGTGCATCAGTGGATTATATTTGGTTAATCATAGCTTCATCTAGACATTTTGGGTCCAATGGTAAAAAATTTGAGTAGGTAGTTTCATGACATTATAATTTCCTCATGTGGATGAGTCAAGGGGAGTTGGTCATATAGTTATGATCACATTGGTCCTTAGTTTCTATGTGTGAAGTATCAAGTCTAGCAATGAAGCACGATAAAAGATATGCAAGTACAAAGTTGGGCTTTCAGGGATTTTGATAGTGTTTTCCCATACTTAGCCAAATTTTCAAAGTGGAAAAAAAAATTGAGTAGGCATTTTGATGGTGGTATATCTTACATGTGTGGATGTTTCAAGATAAGGTGATCATATGGGTTTGTTCAATTTTATGCCTAGTTGATTTATGCTAACTTTCAGGTCAAGTGTTGAAGTGAAATAAAAGCTATGCATGTGAAAATTTGGTCTTTCCAGATAGTTCTGAACATAGTTGGTTCTATGAACAAATAAATTTGAGGAAGAATTTTAATATCATTTTATATCATAGGTGTGAGGTTTTTAGGACCATATTGTTATATGGTTGGATTCTCTTATGTGAGGAGAACATATGGTCTAAATTTGAGAACATGCGAGTGAGCAAGGTAAAAGTTATGAATGTGAAAAGTTGGACTTCTAGGCATATTTCAATGGTCCCCATACTTAGTATATTTTTCATGAAGATAAACATCTAGACCAAATGAATATATAATGGTTCATGAATGATCGTATAATGAATATCTACAGTATGCAAGTGGATTAAAAGTAGTCAAAGTGATAGTCATTTAACAATGTTAAAGGTCAAGATTCATAAAATAAGATCTATGGTACATGATTGATATAAATTAATGAGGACACGAGATGATAGCAGAGTTATAAGGTTTAACTGTGACTTTTGGCATTTGAATATTTGAATTTTATAAAGGGAAAACTAGTGTTCTGTATTTTGTCCATAACTTTTGATCCAAGATGAATTTTCTCATGGTGTTAAAATAAAAGTGGTAGAGGACTCTATGGTGCATCAAGAAATATAGATTTGAATATTTGGAATTGTGTATAGTCAAAGATATTTAGGTTCAAATTTGACTATATGTTTGTGCATGTTATGCAAGTAACTTGAGAAGGATATTCGAGATTTTTTTGATGCTGTTTTGATATCTCTTGATGAATTGGATATTAGGGATTGTTGTAGACTCCATGAGGACCATTTATGTGAATTATAAAGGATTGACCAATCATATCCAGTTTGAATAAAGGTTTAGAAACTAACAATGTGTTCACTCATAATGACTATGTGTATAGAGAAGTGTTTGATCTAATTGATGGTTAGTAGAAGGGTGTTAAGATGGATCGTGGCATGGGTCCATGTGTTGGAAAGTGTTCCTATGTTCTTTGTTTTCTTTGAGAAGTGTTAAATAGGTGATTGGGTCATCATAGGACCTAAAATTTGACTTATGCCTATTTGAAAGTGTGTTGTGCTTAAGTGTGACCCATGTAGATGAATTAAGAGTGAAGTCATGTGTTGTGGCCACCAAAGAAGATTATGGACTTGATAATTCATGAGTGATCTATATATAATTAAACCAAATATGTTGGTTTCTAAACTTGTGAGAGATTTGTAAGAGGAGTGTGCATGTGATAATTATGAAGCGAAGGAAGGGTAGAGTGCCCAGTAGATGAGTTAATGAGTAGAGAAGATTGAGGACTGAGTGTATGACCTATGGGTCATGTTTTTGATGTCAATATAGTGATCTTATAGATTGAAGATGAGTGAAGAGTTCTAGGGTGATCCAAAAGGTGGCTTTGGATTCATTGAGTGTGTAGAGTTGAATAGAGTTGTTATACTTTGTATCTCCATCAGATTAGTATTCAATCAATGTTCAAGATATTTTGTCTTTATAGGTATTTTTGTGGCAGCTCAAAATCTAGGGGGTTGCATCCTCCTTGCAAGGTGAAACTTGCTAGAGGTCTATTTATTGTTACAACTCAGCTAGTCAGGTGTCGTAGCACCTTGTGGGATTGTAGTATCACTAAAAAAGGGATGGTAGTTCCTTGATCAGTTGCAGATATTCTAAATTAGTTATTTTTATTATAAGACAATATTCCAATTGTAGATTCTAGTGGGTTTTCTCCCCCAAGAGGGTTTCCCACATATGTTATTTGTTATGTGCTTGATCTTGCATTCTCTATCTTGCTCATTTCTATTAATTTATGTATGCTTCATGAATGCTTATGGTAATTGATTAACAACTTGAAAGGATTAAAATTAAAATTGGATTTTCTAGGATCATTAATTCAACCCCCTTCTCAATGATTGTACTTATAACAATTGGTATCAGAGTAGGTCCTTTGGTAAAGTCTTGATAGCTTGAAGGTGAGCTAAGGTACAATATGGATAATCATCAAGGAGGATTCTCTACTAAGCAAGCATCATTGTTTAATGGATCCAATTATAATTTTTGGTGTGCAAGGATGAGGACATACATTATGTCCCTAGGGTTTGATATATGGCAATTTGTTGTGCATGGTTATGTTACTCCTACTACTCCTCCATCTAGTATTGTAGACAAGAAGTTGTTTGAGAATAATTCTAAGGCAATGAATGATATCATGTGAGGTATTTTAGAAACTAAATATACCAAGGTAATTCATTACAAATATGCTAAAGAGATAGGGGGAAAATTGAAGACTATTTATGAAGGAGACTCAAAAGTTAAGTTGGCAAAGTTGTAGACTCATCAAAGATAATTTGAAAGTCTCAAGATGAAGGAAGAAGATTATATGGCATCTTTTATATAGAGAGTTGATGATATTTTGAACATCATCATAAGTCTTGGAAAGAACCTTGAAAAAAATACTATAGTTCAAAAGTTATTAAAGTATTTCTCTCTCAAATTTTATCCCAAAGTATCTGTTGTAGAAGAAAGTCATGATCTTACTCAGTTGAAGTTGGATGAATTGCATGGAATCCTTACTGCCTATGAGATGAGAGAGAATGATGATATACCATCAAAGAAATAAGTATCATTCAAGATAGAGATGAGCCTAAGAAGTTTCAAGGTAATAAACCCAAGGAGGATGACATTTTTGATATTGATGAGGATGAATGTATTACTTTGTTTACAAGGAAATTGAAAATAGGTTCAGGCAAGTATAAGGGTAAAATACCCTTCAAATGCTTCAATTAAGGAGAGAAAGAACATTTTTATAGAAAGTGCCCTCATAAGCATGATGATGAAGAGCATGATGAAGACCAAGATGAAGATAAAAAGACATACATGTTTGATAAGAGGAAGAAAGGATTTATAAGGTTTGACAATAAGTACTTCAAGAAGAGTAAGGGTATCTATATAAATAAATACTACATCTCATCAGATGATAGTGAAGACAATGAATTAGAGTATGATCATGAAGATGATGGTCCTATTGAAGATGAATCCTTGTTCATGGTCATGGAAGGAAGTTACTCACATTAAAAGGAGTCTAATTGGATTGATTCAGATGATGATGAAGATGAGGTGAACTATGAGACAACATTGACAAATGCTATTGAAGAACTAAAGATTGAGAAGAATATTAACAAGAAGATGAAGTCTCAAATCAAGGACTATGAGGAGAAATTTAGTGTGTATGAAGCAAGAATGAATGAAGACACCAAGGAGCATGAAGATATGGTCAAGCATCTTAGTTGTCAATTGGAAATCTTGTCTATAATCTTGAAAGCCAAAGAAGATGAATGTTCAAGATATGTAATTGAAAATGAGTCATTGAAATCTAAGCTAGAGAAGATAACTAGTCAGGTAAAGTCATTTGTGAGATTTAAAAAGAGCTCAAGTGATCTAAATAATATTCTAAGTGGTCAAAAGCATGTTAGTGATAGAATTGGTCTTGGATATGAAGAAGAATAAAATAATGTAACTCAAGACAAGATGAAGACTAATGTGAACAAAGACAATCATACTTTGAAGATAAATCATTAGACAAGTAATGATGGTGCTGAAAGAATGAAGACAAATCAGATTATACGACTAAATGCCATGAGGTATGCAAGTTTCAATGGTTACTATTTTGCATGTAATCAGTTTGGTCATAGAGATAGGGAATGCAAGAGACCTATTAGTAATGAGTTTGCATGTAATTATGATGGGGGTCATCAATCAAAAAATGTGAATAGAGTTAAGTGCTTCAATTGTCTTATTACAAGACACTTTGAAAATTATTGTCCACGTAAGGTTAGACAAGGTGAGTCAGACAAGGTGAGTCCTATTCAAAAGGAGGAGGTTATGTAATTTGTCATGAGATAGGATATATTTCAAGTTTCTATCTAAACAGGGTAAGTTAAATGTGTTTCCATCAAGGATTATGGTTTGCTAAAACTTTGAATAGAGAGGTCACATTTCTAGATTTTGCAAGCAAAGGCCTACAAATCAGAATAGGTTTAATGAGGCTCTTATAGTGCAATAAAAAAGGAAAGTTAACTTATGGAAGCCAAAGGTGGTAATTATGAGTCATGATGAGACTACAGGTCTAAGCAATATGTTTGCTATGGTGGAAAATACTTTAGAAGTTGAAGAGTGCCAAGGGATCTCATTGTCTGCTCATGTTGTGAGTAAAGATACCAAGCTCAAAGAAAAGACAAAGGTACTAGTTGAGGCTAGTTCAAAGATGTGTATGGATCCAAGTGAACATCTTAATGTTGCTAAGCAAGTTTCATGTAAATAACATCAATCGTCAGTATCTAGTGATGAGGTTCCAAGCTATAAGGAATATTCTACAGATGAAAAGGTATGTCATGAATATATGTTGTTCCATGTATTATCAATCCAATTATAGAAGAGGAGGAGAGTGATATAGAAAAGGAATTAGTGGTCAAAGTTTAGAATAAGAAGAAGAAGAAGAGAAAGAAATCTTATAGCTATAAGAGGATTCTAGTGGTTACTAAGGAGATGTGGGCCACTCTTGGCTTCACTTTGTTCTAGAGCATTGTGGTGTAGAGGATATCTCTGTCTATGCTTCTTAAGAGTTTCCTTTTAGTGGAGAAGTATTTTTTGCTATGGTATTTTTTAGGTCATATAATTCTAGAGATGAGGGTTCTCAGTTGGAGTAGATATGTCCAGATGGAATATTTGTTGTGGTGATGTCATGATGTTAATAGCTATAGACAATTAGTCTACAGGGTTAGATTGAATGTTTCCAGGTGGCCTAATGAGTTTGATGCAATTTCAAGAAGAGTTTGATGCTAAAAAATTATGTGTACTTCTTTATGTTGTGCTCCAGGTGATTTCAAGCTTTAAAGATCTTTTGTGTGCGATTGGATATTTTTTGTTTCCTCTCGATTTTCCTAGTTTTTGCTTAAGGATAAGTAGGCCTAAAAATGGGTTATATAAATTCAATGTTCCCAAAATTTTGGAAGTTAAAATCTTGGTCCAAAAGTGTGTAATGGTTGTCTTCAGGTATATAATAAGTTTCAGAGGTGAACATTGACTAGAAGGAGGTTTGTTGACTCTATTTATTTTGACATTCTAGGGTTTTGGGCTATGATAGAAAAGTGATATGCCTTATGATTTGAGGATTATTAATAAGATAAATGGGACAAATGGGTTTCCAAATCATTCTTCATAGATATTTGAAGGTTTATGGTTTTTAAATTATTCATGTTTTTGTCAAGATGGAGGCCTAATTGACAAGTTAGTTTGTGAAGGAAGTATGTTATAAAGGTTTATCTAGGTGTTGAAAATTGGTGTTATTGAGGGGCAATATGAGAGTGCTCTAGTTATAAATTTTTAGGTTTGTACAGTGTGTCTACTAAAAGTTGTGGGCTTTGCAAGTTCCAAGTAGGGCTACAAGGAGACTAGACAGAGCTAGTAATGAAGATATGATGTTTTTGCTTAGTTTTTAAAAAATATCAAGGCATCAGTGTTTCAAGGAGATTTCTCAAGTTGGTTGAGATCATTTGTCCTATTTTTTGAGTGGTATGAAGTTCTATTTATGGTTCTTGTGGTAGCTTGAGATAGAAGGCTAGTAAGTCTATATGGTGGTTCTTCATGGTGTGTGGAGATTTGAAAATGATAAAGAGGTGAAATGGCTTAGAGATATTAGGGGGAGTCCCCTTAAAAAAAAATTTATGAGTGCCATTAGATTTTAGTGTTTTGCGTGTTTGATCATCATTGGTTGCAGTGCTTGGTTGAAGAAAATGGTGGCATGTAGCAAGAGGAAGATGTCAAGGCAAGAAGAGGTAATCTCAAGGTAAGGGGAAGTTTATATCATATTTATAATATGGTCATATCCTATTGGTGGTCTTTTTAGGTCCTTAGGATCAGTTGGTACCCACTTTGTCATTGTGTCAAAGGGGGAGAAAGTTCCTATTGTGAGAGTGCTTGAAGAGAGAGAAGGAAGGTGAGTTGTATATTGATAGTTGTTGACATTAAGGACAAAGGAGGAGATTTTTGGAGAGTTTTCAATTATGTAATGGTGATGTCATGGAAGTTTCCAAGTGAGTGGATGAAGTGCCTTGATAGTCTAAGTGACAATGACAAAGTGTGCAATGTGCTTGTCCTAGTGTGCTTGAAGGAGGCTTGGTTGATCATAAGTTTTGGCAGGGTTTGAGATGATTAGGGATGAGTTTGAAGTATTTAGCATGTGAAAGAGGTCACATAAAAAATTTTATATGCTTTGAGTTCTTGTGTACATGAGTTTATTTCATCTATTTATCCATAGCTTTCATCTAAATATTTTGGGTCCAATGGTAGAAAATTTGAGTAGGTAGTTTGATGACATAATAATTACCACGTGTGGACAAGTTAGGGGGAGTTGTTTATATGTTTATGATTATATTAGTCCCTATTTTCTATTGGCAAAGTCTTAAGTCTAGCGATGAATCACAATAAAAGATACGCAAGTGCAAAGTTGGTCTCTCAGGCACTTTGATAGTGTTTTCCCATACTTAGCCAAATTTGTAATGTGGTAAGAAATGGTAAGTAGGAATTTTGATGGTGGCATATCTCACACGTATGTAAATTTCATGAGAAGGTGATCATATGGGTTTATTAAATTTTATGCCTGGTGGATTTTCACTAACCTTTAGGTCAAGCATTGAAGCACGATAAAAGCTATGCATGTGAAAAGTTAGTCTTTCTAGACAGTTATTGACATAGTTGGCTCTATGAATAGATAACTCTGAGGAGGCATTTTAATGTCCTTATATCTCACACATGTGAGGGTTCTAAGAGAATATTTTTATATGGTTGGATTCTCCTATGTGAGGAGAACATATGGTCTAAATTTGAGAACATGTGAGTGAGGCAAAAGTAATGATTGTGCAAAGTTGGCCTTCTAGGCACATTTCAATGGTCCCCATAGTATATTTTTCATGAAGATAAAGATATGGACCAAATGAAAATCTAATGGCTCATAGATGATCATATAATGAAGATCTATGGTGTGCGAGTAGATTCAAAGTGGTTAAAGTGACATTCATTTAATAATGTTAAAGGTCAAGCTTCATACAATAAAATCAATGGTACATGATTGATCTAAAGAAGTGAGGACATGAGATGACAGTAGAGTGTCCAAGGTTTAACTATGACCATTGTCATTTGAATATTTGAATTCTGTAAAGGGAAAAATTAGTGCTCTATATTTTGTCCATAACTTTTGATCTAGGATGAATTTGCTCATGGTGTAAAAAGCAAAGTGGTAGAAGACTCCAAGGCACATCTAGAAATATAGATTTAAAGATATGAAAGTGTGTATATTAAAATATATTTAGGTTAAAATTTGATTGTGTGTTTGTGCATGTTTTGCAAGTAACTTGAGAAGGGTATTTAAGCTTGTTTTGATGTTATTTAGATATCTCTTGATGAATTGGCTATTAGGGAGTGTTGTAGACTCCATGAGGACCATATATGTATATTATGAAGGATTGAAAAATCATATAAATTTTGAATAAAGGTTTAAAAATTGACTGTGTGTTCACTCATAATGACTATCTTTACAAAGAAGTGTTTGAGCTAATTGATGGTTAGTAGAAGGGTGCTATGATGGATGTTGGAACTTAAGGGAGACTTATAGATCATATGGCATGGGTCCATGTGTTGGAAAATGTTCTTATGTTATTTTTTTCTTAGATAAGTGTTAAATAGGTGATTAGGTCATCATAGGACCTAAAAGGTGGCTTAGGCCTATTTGAAAGAGTGTTGTGCTTAAGTCTGACCCATGTAGATGCCTTAAGAGTGAAGGCATATGTTGTGGCCAACAAATAAGATTATGGACTTGATAATTCATGAATGCTCTATATATAGTGAAACCATATATGATGGTTTCTAGACTTGTGAGAGACTTGTAAGAGGAGTGTGCATGTGAGAATTGTGGAGTGAAGGAGGGGTAGAGTGCCCAGTAGATGAGTTGATGAGAAGATCAGATTAAGGACTAAGTGTATGACCTACGGATCATGTTTTTGATGTCAATATATTTCTCTTAAAGATTGAAGATGGGTGAAGAGGTCTAGGCTGATCCAAAATGTGGACTTGGATGCATTGATTGTGCAAAGTGGAAGAGAGCTATTATACTTTGTATCTCCATCATATTGGCAAGAAATCAGTGTTCAATATATGTTTTCTTCATAGGTGTTGTTGTGGCATCTTAACATCTAGGGGGTTGCATCCTCCTTGTAAGGTGAAACTTGATAAAGGTTTATTTGTTGTTGCAGCTGAGCTATATAGGTATTTTAGCACATTGTGGGATTGTAATCTCACTAAATAAGGGATGTTAGTTCCGTGATCAGTTGTAGCTAGTCTAAATTAGTTCTTGTTATTATAGGATAGTGTTATAATTGTAGGTTCCAGTGGGTTTTCTCCCCAAAGAGGGTTTCCCACATATGCTATGTATTATGTTCATGATCTTTCATTGTCTCTCTTTCTCATTGCTATGAATGTTGTGTATGCTTCATGAATGCTTATGGTAATTGATTAATAACTTGAAAGAATTGAAATTAAAATTGAATTTTCTAGGCTCATTGATTCAACCCCACTCTTAGTGATTGTACATCTAACATAGGTTTGATGCCTTAGTGAATGTCATTCTCAATTGTGTGATTTGATTTGAAATCACTTGTGTCCCTTCTTCATAGGAGCTAGAGCTGGACTAGATTTTGATTACACAACATTTGCATTCTCACACATGGACACACCATCAACTTCTTTGGACACCATCCTTATTTGGTAAGTGCAAGTAATATTATATTTTATCTTTTCAATTCTTTATTTCTTTTAATTTTGTGTGGCTTCCAAGTATTGCACAACACTCCTGGTTCATTCAAACATTGAATACTTGTACCTTGGGGGCATATGTAATCATACTTCCCATGAATTTACTCCTCCCTATGATTACAGATTGGCTAATGTATATAATATTGACCCTAGTTATCCTAATTGGAGATATGTTCCACTCACTTGGACCTTTACTACATCATATTCTCATCCCTTACACATCCTCAGTCCATCTAGATCCTTTTTCATGCTAGACAGGCTCTTTAGGCACCCCCTAGGGCCCTTTTAGAAGCTTGTTGACCACCCTAGGTGGCCTTTAGGCCAAGGCCAAGGCTTAGGTAGAAAAAAGCATGGCCTGACCACATGTTTCCTTTACAATAGCTATGGCCTAGTTAGAATGCATGAAAAAGTGCCTTGTTTGGATCCAAATAACTAGAAACAACTAGTTTTTGGCTTTTTGGTAGATTAGCGTTGAGATATATGCCTTTTCCTAATTTATTTGAGCCTCTCTCTTGATCCATCTCCTTCATTCTTGCTCTGATATTCTCACTTGATATTTACACTCAAAGCTTGGCTACTTCCTTGAATCTCTCTAATTTCATTCTTGGCATAATAACTTTCATTATGGCAGGTGACACCCTACTATTCTACGACTATACTTGGTGATTCACATTATTCTCTAAAGTGTTCCTAAAGCTTGTGGGATTCTCCTTTCTCCCTCAAGAATCCATTACACTTGTCTCGTGTGCTCTTTGCATTGGCTCTTCCATAGATTGGCAGCTTCTCCTTCACCTCTTTCATAGCTTTTGGCTCCAAGTTTGGACTCAACTCACACACAACCTGATCCTCTTCCTCTCTTGCTTCCTAGATCAGATAATCAGTTGGTATAAAGTCTTCACATCTCTCTTGAGTTTTATATGAGGGCACTTTTCTTTGCAAAGTGAAATTCTTGTTTATTTGTAGTAGTATACACACTAGGGTTTGATTTGTTTGAAGTGATTTAGCTTTTTTAGGGTATTGCTTAGATTAGTTTCTTGATTTTTTTGCATTTGTATGTGTTTAAGAATACTTTCATTACTTGAAATATTTATCATTACATTTCATTCCCTCTTTGGAAACATTTCTCATTGCATATTAGAATTCTACATGCTCAAAAAAATCTATACAAGTTGCATAAACAATCTATTTCTCTTGCAAAACTAAAAAATTACATTGTTAGAAAACAATAGCATTGAAAGTAAAAGATAGCTCAAACTTAGATTAGGCATGCTCTTGAAACCTTTCCTAAAAAACATCTTTATTACTTAAAATGACTTTCATTTGGCCTAAAAGTGCCTTTACTTTTAAGTTTACATATCATTTTTTAGCTCTCTTTACTTGGCATTATTATTTTTGCAATTTGTATGCAATCATTTGTCTAGTCTTAGCTACTTGTTTTACAATGGTCAGACTAATAGATATACCTATGTTCTTTGTGTACTTGATCATACTAGCCCTATCCTAGTTTATAAGTCTATCTATAACTTGATGCAAGCTGGAAAACTGGATAGATACTATAGATCTCCTATAGCCCATAGAAGCCTTGAGCCTTCATGCCTCTTAGTGGGTTGTTTAAGTAATTTGTGCACTGCCTATTAAACACTAGTGGTTCCTTTTAGATTCTTGGAGCTACAAGGAGTTGTTGAACATGTGAAATAACTATCCTTAAAAGAAAAAGTTATGAAAAATGTGTGTTATCTAGATCATATATGATATCTACATAAGAATCCAATATAATGAGCATACATAACATTAGAATGTAACCTAATTTAAGTCTAAGTTTATAATGTGTGATGTATGTTATGTCTAGCATTCAAAAGGCTATCAAGATAGATATAAAAATGTATGTAACAAAAAATATAAGTAATAACTGAGTAACTACCTAGGGGGATGAGGCATGATGTCCATCATGACACCCAAGTAGGAAGAGGAGATGCATGAGGTCCCTCATGGCATCTAAAATTGGAGTGTGTAATAAGCAAAAAATAAGTGTCATAGCCATAATTCATATAATAAAGCATAGATATAACACACATAAGGCAAGCAAAGTAGGCCAAGGGGCCACAATACAAGGGGAATGGACACATGCCATTTAATCTAAGAAATCAAGACATATAAAGACATTTTCAAACATCCACATACGCAAACATCAAGCAAGTTGTCTTAGAGCCACATAGAAGGACATGTTCAAATGTCCACATACATAATCAAGAAGGAAAACATAAGGACATGGGCATATGTCCAAATTATACATATAGAGAAAATTAGTGGTGTAGAACAAAAGAGTAATGGCATATTTAAATTTCCTTGAATAGAAGAAGCATAGAGATACAATCAAATCTAAACTATGAAAGCTAGAAATGAAAGTATGTATGAGCATGTAATAAAAATTTGTGTAAAAAAAAATATGTACATATACAAAGTCTTAAATAGTGGTATCTATTAAAAAATCTAAGTATACCATGATCAATATCAAAATATAACAATGCTAAATCTGTTATGTAGAGTTTAGAAAGATGTAACCTGGTAATCAAAAAAGTGTATAGGGTGCCCCTAAATGGGCTAATATGTCAAATGAAGAACCCATGTATCTATGTATATGCCCCTAATGGGTAGATATTCACAAATATAAATAGGTGTAGTAGATGTAAGTCCTATAGCAATCTGCAAGCACTCAATAAGAACAAGTGTAACATGTATGTATGATAAAATTGATTATACTAAGATTGTTAAATATGATAATGCATACAATATATAATTTTGTGTTTTATGTGTAAATATTTGAACGTTTTTTATGTTTTTGAAATATTGTATTATTTTTGTATTTTATAGATATAATATATGTACAAGAAACATGAAAATGAAACTATATACAAGGAGAAAGAAAGAAGGAAAGAATGTATAAGTAAATGTTAGAAACAAATGAGATAGTATACAACCAGTGTAATGTCTCTATAGATACAATAGCACATCCATGGGATTTAGATAATCAAACAATGGACAGGTGGGAGGTCATCTAATGTCAGATACTAGATTTATTTGAATTCAAATAAGTCCTCATCATCATAATCATTGTACCATTCTATATGTATCAGTGGAGACTTATCCTTGGTGTTAGTTTATATTATATGCATCTAAATAGCATGTTTCTCTATTATGTAAGATGCCTCCCATGTGTTCCTATGGATAAACTGCATTAAATTGCATAGTATCTATATGAAATATGTGGTTCTCAATTGTGCCATCATGTAAAATGTAGACCATGTGTCCCTCATGACTGAAAGTTAAACATTTGTCTAATTGTTCAACTGTGGCAGCCATAAATTGTAACCATGTACTTCAAAGTGTAACTTGTATATGAGTGCCCTTTCTCATAATAAATAATAATTTATTGTCCACCTTGGGGCCACATGAAACTAGTAGTGTGCTATGTCCTATATAATCTTGTCAATGTATGGCATGTTGTACCTCATTTTACTAATAGCCTATGTGTTTTAAAAATTCCAAAGTGCAAGTATTAGGATTAGAATCTTCATCTATAGTAGCATGGGGTATGTATCTATCTACAACAAAAATATAAATAGTTAATGGATCATTATGTGAGTATCTGTGTCGATGA
Organism: Torreya grandis; assembly: GCA_037957365.1. Taxonomy (NCBI): domain Eukaryota; kingdom Viridiplantae; phylum Streptophyta; class Pinopsida; order Cupressales; family Taxaceae; genus Torreya; species Torreya grandis. Next base: position 1,496,021 of record JARHVA010003488.1, read on the forward strand.
TTCTGTCATGGTGCCTATACTATGGATTTAAAGGCTGTATAATCTGAAGAGTGCATTGAGCTCTAAAATCATTCAACTTATGTTGTAATGTTAAACATATATTGGTATCATGTCCTGTAATCCTATGAAGATGACAAAAGGGTTAACCTTCCTACTGTGGTAATCTACTAATAGATCTGTAATGATTTGTGGTTAGTACCATCAATCCTTTATCAAGTAATATGCATAGAATTTGGTGCAGTCTACCCTATGAAAAGCTTGCCTAAATCCATATAACTAGGTCCCTATCCATATATGTAACCATATTGAATGAATAGAGGGATCTACCACTAACTTTAACTAAGTATGTGAGCATGTAATTGTATGACCATGAACTAGTGGTGCTACCAGTGTAAAAAAAGGCATGAGTGTATTAGAATCATCTCTATACACTCCAGGGCCCATTAGTGTGAAAATCAATCCATGTAAATAGTCATTAATGTTAATAGGTGTTGGATTATCATCTATGGTGGCCTAGAAATCTGTATCAGAGTTATGGATGTATACTTATTCTGAGATAATAAGTAATGGTGTATGTACTCTAATAATCTCATCATCTATTATGGGTGGAGATATTTGTGCTATGGGAGGGTCATCCTATATAATGGTTTAAGGTAACTATGTTTTAGGAGGATCTAAAATAGGTGAGAAAATAATCTTGGTGGATTCCTCAACCTCACATGTATGTATCTACTCAAAAAAAATCTTGTGAGGTGGGGACTCTATAAGAACATGAAGTGTCTCATTTGAAGATGTACTCGAGGTGGTAGGCTCAATGACTCTATAATATCTAAATAGTTGATTATCTATTAGAAAAGTGTATAAGTATCCATCATGTAAAAACTAGTTGCATTTATGCAAAATAGAAGGTATAACCTCCATAGCATGTATCCAAGGACTCCCAAGTAATAGGTTGTAGTGAAAATGATTAGGCATTGCCTAAAACAATGTAGGTAAGGTTTTTGGCCCAACCATAATATCCAATGTAATAGATCCCAATGTTTGTCTAAGAATGTCATCCAAACCTCTGATATTCTTATATATCTTCTAAATGGATGTTAAATCAACCCCCATAGTTTGTAGAAATGTTAGGTTACAAATGTTAAGTCCTAAACCACTATCAATTAAAACTCATTTAATAGCAACAATCTTGATTTGTGCTTGAATAAAAAGTGATAAATTCTGAGCAATAACTAACTATGATGGTAAATCCTCATTGGGAAAATGTATAGCATCCTTAATGTCCTTGATAGTGTTCATGATAGATGCAAAGTAAAATAGTTATGTTCCATGAGGCAAAGATGTATGATTGAGTGTTTGAAAAAGAATATCTTTGAAAATAGTTACTTTTTGAAGTAAATCTGATATGGATATCTTAGCTAGTGTGTTTCTCAATTGATCCATAATAGAAAATGTTCTATGTTGATCTCTAGGTCCTGTTGTAGTGTGTTGAGGAAGAGGAGGGATGATTGGATTATGTTTTTCCTACATAAGTTGAGGAGGCACCCTGTTCCATCTAGTAACAACTCGAACCACATGATTTACTATCTACCAAAGGTGAGTAGTAGAGGCAGGATGTGAGCGAGGATAATGAACTGGGCTAGGTGGAGGCAAAATAAAAGGAGTCTTTTGAGCCCTCTATCATTGAGTAATAACTAGAGGTAACTGAAAGTGAACCATGTAGCAATGATCCTCATAAGAATGGGACTCAAAATAGGGAGGTCCAATATGTTGAATAAGATAAGCTATGATATGATCCATGAGAGAAGTGACATACATGTGCATTTTTATACAAATGGTGGGTGATAAGCATGCTAGACAAGCCATAAGACTTTATACCAAAAAGTAGAAAATGGCATCCATCATGATAATCATGATGATAGGCTACAAATTGAAAACTATGTAGATGCTAGAAATAAGAAGGAAAACTCTAATGGTGCACTAGGGTTTTGAAATAATGTGTTATAAGTAAGTTGGGTTCATCAAATGTTTTAACCTTTTAAGACTTAAAGGAATGTAAATCCTATGTTGTTAGAGGGATGCTTATAATAAATCAAGGTATAAATATACAATAAATAAAACCATTGATTTGTTATAGAATTGACTAAATTTGACATTTTTAAAAATAATAATAAATAGTGTAAATGAGAACTTAGCTAAAAAATAACTGAGATAGATGATATGGAGGTTGAAAATTGAGACAGAGGCTATCCTAAGTGTCACAAATGGGATCCAAGTGTTAAAACCCCTTCTAGATAGTATCACCCTAATTGGATAGTAGCACCATGTGGTATTAGTGTCTCTTTTTTGGTAGTAGTGTCCTTTGTGCAGAATTGTTCTGAGCTTTTGGGTGCACCTATGTTTGGGTCTATCAAGTCTATTCTTACACGCATGAGTTTTAAAACTTTATAGATAACCTTTTTGAATTGATTTTACATTTTTTGTCAAAAATAATTTTGTTTATTTTTTATTTCTTAACTATGTCAAATGCTATAATTTTTCAATTGATATCATTTAGTCTACAACAAATAAAATATCTATCATTTATGGTTATGGTTATGGTCAAGGATGTAAATCTCTAGTTCTAACAAAAATAACTTACCCTTGTGGTAAAAAAATGTTGAGTTATAATCTTTTAAAAACATCATGATAGTGGAAAAACATTGTAATCCCTATCAAATCATTAGTGGCCTTAAAAAGCATCAGAAGCCTAGAAAACCATCAAGTACATGTGAAACATCGGAGCCCTATGCATGCATAAAAAACCATTGCATGCCTAAAAATCATCACAATCCAACAAAATCATAACATGCATTCAACATCATTATATGCTTTTATAATCATCAAAATAATGTACAATCATCATAATTTTGCACAATCATTGCATGCATGTAACTTTGGTAGAACATGCACTGCATAGCTATTTTTTTTGAAAATAACTAAAAAACATTGTGTATACTTGAAAAAGAACTCGCTTGCTAGGAAAAGCATCATATAATCATAAAAAAATATTAGTGTTAGAAAAGTATCAAAATGATGGAAAATCATCATTGCTTAAGAAACATCTCTATCTAATAAAACTTCATAATGTATGAAATTTAAAAAATGATCACAAATAAGTTTGAATTAGATAAACAGATTTACTTGTAGGCTATAAATTAAAAATATCTAAGAGTTTTGAATTAGATGAATTAGTTTTGTGATTCATATTTTAAAGTGCTTGATTCATTTGCATATTGAATAGCCTATTCGTATGATGAAAAATAACCTCTATCGTTGACTACACATATAAGTACATTTAATACATTTGGGTTGGGTATAATCAATGAATTTAATTAAATTTTAAAATTTATTTATTTGTTGTTAATTATAAATATATTTTTTAATTCAATTAATTTTGATTTTATTATTATATTAGAATAAATATAATTATGTCTAATTGCAATGTGTATAAATAGATGCTAGGGATTTTGATGTAAACCCAAGTTTCTCTTATCACATAGTGACATGCTCTAATAATAATTGTGTCTAAATATTTTATGAGTATTTATACTTAAGGTGTTTCTACAATGGCATCAAAAGGAGGTGGCTAGGAGCTATAATGACGTGAGTATTTAATTATTTCAAAGCCATAATAATAATAATAATAATAATAATAATAATAATAATAATAATAATAATAATAATAATAATAATAATAATATGATTAAATAAAAAAATAAAACAAAAAACATGACGATTTAAAAATATAAATATAAATAAATTCAAATAAAAAAACAAACATAAATAAAAATTAAAGGGAGAGAAATAAAAATGAAAGAAGAGTAAAAAATGGAGTAAATTGAATTTTGTAGATAAAATACAAACTTTTTATATTTGATATTTTAAAAATTACATCTTTTCTCATTACTTCTCTCATTATTTTTAGTGTGAAATTGATTTCCACTTTTCTACTTTGGTTTAAAAATATTACAGATAATCATAATTAATTTATATGCAATATATAGATTTATCACATTGTAAAAATAATTAATTTATAAATAATATATATGAATTTTACCACGTCATATTTATAAATAATTATGAAAATCAGGCAATGGAATAACTCAGAAAAAATAAAAAAAGATAAACCCATTTCCAGCGACTTAAATATTTGGAGAAATCAGGCAATGTTTGTCCTGTGGATTGAGCCAATTAATTATTAGAATTATTAGACGTCGATTATTTGAACCACATAATAACAGATAGTGGACAATAATTTCAACACATGGAAGATAGGACTCAAATTTGAAATGAAAGCATGGTAATGTGGTTTACTTTAAAAATATATATTTAATATAAAAAAAATTTAAAAATAAATAATAAATTTTTGAAAATTTTAAAAATATTTATTTGAATTGAATTTTTTAAATATATTATCTAAAAATATATTTTATTTTTTAATAATAATAATAATAATAATAATAATCACAAAAGGTTACAAAATCAAGTAATTGGTTGGTATTTACAGTTCAATTTTTTTTTGGAAAAAAGTAATAGGTTTAAAATAAATTAGAACAAGTATCAACATCGTCAAAGTATGGAAAATAGGGTGACACCAAAACAAATATAATAAGTACATTATCAAATTGGGCACATGCCATTGCACTAGAAGGAAGAGGCTGATGGTCATATTGAGACGGTTGAGCATTTCAAGATGAAGGCTCATCCAAAGCTACTCATCCATCTATGGGGTCTTGAAGAGCCAAAGAAACAACAACGTCCCAACCATGAAGAGTTTGCACCACATTACTAGCTATACCAGGACCAGTTGGCTATCCCCACCTCGAAGGGGATTTCCCACACCACATTGGTAAACTTCATCCACCCACTCCCTGAACCCTTCCAATTGAGGAGGAGGGGTGGAGAAGTGGCTACAGTTGAGAAAATAACTCCTTAGGTGTCTAAGCACTGGAGGTGGATAGCCCTATGGTGGATTATTCAAGAGGATGTGACTCATGGCATAGGGAGTGTTCCCCTAATAGTCAAGTAGCTCCTGCAAATGCTTGAATTCCATGGAAACTTTCTCCAATTGGGCTTAAATCTACATGCAGACTAAAGATAATACAAATACCTTTTTGTTAACAAAGAAATGACAAGATGGTTCCTTATTGTTAAATAAAGTAGAGTTTCTAGTTTTCCATAATTGAAATAAAATGACAACTCTGAATAAATTCCATAGAAAAGCTATAGATGTTGGTCAATTATCAAAATCCCCAAGGAAGACAAACTCCATGTGAAAGATTTAGGATGGTAGGGCTGAAATAAACTACGTATCCACTGCCAAGAAGACTAGGATTCGAGGCATTCCCAAAAGAAGTGATTGAAGGATTTGGGTTTGGATTAGGTAGGGCACTTCGGTTGGAAAATTCCAAGGTGAGAAAGATGCTCCCTAAGTGAGTTTCCATGATAGACAAGAAAACAAAAGAAATAAGCTAGTTTGGCATTCCAAATTCAGTTAAGCCAGGAAAACCATAACTTGGGTGAGTAATTGAGGTTCGAGTGCCTATTGAGTTTACCAAGAGCTGACAAGAAGGGGCTCATGACCTAAGAAATAAATTCTAAAGAATAGATATTGAAGCGAGTATCACAATTACACCTCCAATATTTCCGCCACGATCGTGGAGGTTACAAACCCAGTTTGTGGAGCATAACATTTGGCATTAGCTCTTAAATGTAAAGAATAAATAGTAAGTCATAATTAGTTAAATTAAATTTCTCCTTTAATAATGGAAAAAGGGCCAAATCGAAAGTAGAAACCAAATCCTTTATAGTTTGAATTCATTTTTTGAAGAGTCTCAAAGCTTTTATACCATGAGTTTTCGCTAGAACGAGGCTAGTATTAGTCATGATATGCGACCACTAAAGATTATGTTCATTGAAACAAATATCATTATGAAAGCCATAATCAACCCAATTAAAATGCCATTAGTGCCACATTATGCACACTAGAGCCACATGGCACTAGTGTCCCCAAAATGGCACTAATTTTCTTTACCCTATCTTTTTTGAATGGATATATTTTCAAAATTAAAACCCTCCTAAGGTCCTCCTAAGCATCTTTTATTATCTACACAAGCTACAAAACACTATAAATACATGAATTTTACACCTCTATCCACTAGATGGAAATTAGATGTAAAATACCTATTCAAACATGAAATAATTTGAGCAAAATCAAGGTTATTAATCCCTATTCAGCCCTATTTTTGAATACTACCATCTACAACTACCCTAAGCTCAAATTTTCTAAATTTTCAATTTCAAGTACACTCAAATAATTCAAGACCACTATCATTCTAGCATTACATGCACTTGCACCAACACTTAGGTGGGGAGAACTACATCAAGCTTGATCCCTCTTCAAAGTATTAATATGTAGGTAATTCTCTTCACAGTGGGGTGTTGAGGATGTTTAGCCTATCCTACTAGTGAACACAGTTTTCAGCACATGCCTTACTTGCAAGGAGGATTAGGGTTATATCATAAATCAATTATTATAGGCACAATATAGAGTTTTAGACTTCATTCACATAGTAATAGAACCTAGAAACACAGGTGTAGGTGCACCCATAAATTCAGCACAATTTTGCATAGAGGACACTAACACCATTTTTAGGACACTAGAGTCACATGGCGCTACTGTCCAAATGTGGTGCTATTGTCCAAGAGGGGTACTCACACAAGGATCTAGTTGACGATACTCAAACCTATTCCAATCTCAGTTTCCAACACTCAGATCATTTGCATCAAATATTTTCTAGATAATTTTTTATTTACATATATTTATTAGTTTTTTTAGAAAGCTAAAGCTAGTCAAAATTTGTAACAAATCAATGGTTATTTTATGCATATTATTTCATGGATTTAGACTACTCAACCCTTTAATAAAACATAAGATTTACATATCTAAACCCTAAAAGGTTAAAACATTGATTTTGTTTCTAAATGCACTAAAATGTGTTTGCATACCTCTCTTTCAATGTGGCATTATCAAATTCGGGTTGCCCTAGTCTCATGCAACCACATATTTCCAATTTCTATCTTTTATTCATGATTTAGATTGATACCAAATGAATCGCATCGATCGTTTTTGTTTGATTATTTTAACACCACGTATGCAGTTTAACCATGTACATGGTTATAAAACTGCGTACGCATTTTTTAATAACCATGTATGCAGTTATTAAGAACCATGTATGTAGAATTGATTTCATGAATTTATGTCTAATTTTTTACCCCCATCTCCATGCACTTAACCATAAGTACATATCAAATCTCTATCCATTAGTTATTATATTCTAAAATCAGCATTTTTTTTTTAAATACAAAAAAGTATGTCTTCTCCTTTAAGATGTACAATAAAAAGGTAGCAAATCCATTAGATACATAACACTTTTTAAAAAAACATTTAAAAATATATATCAACAAAATTAATCATTGTAGGGGAGATCTATGGGGTTGAAAACTTTTTTTATAAGTTTTGGTGGGAGGATATACCACTGACATGCTCTCTAGATCTACAAAACATGCCAAAAACTTCTTCTTTCACACTTTGAATTCCCACAAATTATGTAAGGCCTCAAGTAAGAAGAGAAATTTTGTGCAAAACTTGTTGGCATGTGCATATGTTGAAGCTTTATGCAATAATATGGATGCCCTTTCAAAAACTCCCCAATATATATAGAGCCATTTCCATGTTGAATCCATTCATATGCAAAGATAGCATTATTATCATCCTTTCTTGTTGGATAACAAGGCCACTTCCAAGTATGTCTAAGAGTAGGAGTAAAATTACTATGAATTGACTTCTGCCCTAGGAAGCCAAACTCTAAATTGAGCATTCAACATGCTTCAAATGATTTTCAACTCTAGAATGTTGCTTCATGATACCTTGTATAAAACTGCCTTTATCCCTTCGATCTCTTGGTGGATGCTAGTGTTGTAGTTACTCCTTTAGAGAAAAATGAGAAAGAAAATAAATGTCCTCATACAATCATTAATAACCAACACAAGCTTGATTTTTTTCAAAGTGGCCAACTTAGCTCCTCAAGTGTTGGTAGAATATAAAAGGGAATAATTCCATAGGTAGTAAGTTGAAATGAGTAAAAATAAAGAGTAATTGTGTCCAAGGGATATAATAAATCATTTTTAACTGAACGAGTAGTTTACTCAATGATACTAAAACTACAATAACACACATGACCCAACATATGGTAGATGAAGTTCTCTTCACAAACTTTTAATTTAAAGATATAATGGAGTAAGTTTAGAGAATTTGACAAGCAAAGGGATTGGAAAGTCTAGAAAATGTATCCATGGAGGATGAGAGTTTAAAGACATAGTAAATAGTGTGATTTAATTCATCCATTCTAGTATATCCTTGTTTAAGATTGTAAGGTTTTTTTACATGTGTGATTCAATTCATTAAAGAAGGGAGCCTAATCACTAAGAGGTCAGATATTATCAAAGGGATTTTAAACATGTGATTTAAAAATTACAATAAAAATCCACTCACTAAAGAAAAGAATGTGATAGAAGGCATTAATTAAGGAATGAATGGGAATGATGATGGTTCAATTAATCTAATATGTTCTCCAATATTACTTTTTTCAGTTATTCCACTATGGCATTTCTTAAGATGTTATCAATAGATCTTTCAAAGCATTGCTAATAATGTTTTCACCATATTTCAAATTAGATTTAACTAAAGCATAATATGAGCAAGAAATTAATAAAGTATAATCATGAAGACACTAATAAGATAAATAAATGAAATGATTATAAAGTAATAAATATTTTGTGCATGAAGCTAATGAATACTAATGAAAATATTTTGCTTTTTTTATCAAAAATAATTTGGTTTATTTTTTATTTATTAACTATGTTGAATGTTTTTGATTAGTTCAGCAGGAAAAAAGGTTCTTGAGCCCTATACAAAACAACCCCCACGGAAAAAAAAACAAAAAAGCCACCCACAGGCTAGAAATAGGACAATGACAACAGTTGAACGACAAAACCAAAATAGCTAAGCAACTGAAAGGTAACAACATTGCAAGGAACAACAAACTATACAATAACAAAACCTAACCTAACAGGTCAAACACCCTTGGCCCAAATGCGGGTTTGAGAAATGTGCTTAGGAAGACCTCGCTTCCTCCTTTGGATAACAGTCCAATAAGCATCAAAATCTCTATTCACATAAATAAGAGATGAAGGAGGTGAAAAACTCACCAAGTCCTCAAAAGGGGGTGAAGCCTTGGGAGCGAACACAACAACATCAACCCTAGTAGAAAACTACGTACCTACAGCAATAGTCCTTGACTTAGCAATAATAGCAGTCGAGATCCCTGTGATAGTCCTAATAATAATATTAATAGCAGGGGAAACAGTAGGGGAGGTCCTTGTTATAGTTCTAATAGAAGAACTAAGCAAATTTGATGGTACTACAATAGTAATAGTAGGGGAGATCACAATAATAGTCCCAACAATAGTAGTAGCAAGGGAAGTATGAACAACAGTCTCAGAAGTAGAAAAAATAACAAGGGATGTCCTTGCAGTAATCCCAGCAATAGAAGAGTCATGTAGCAGGGGAAGAGAATCCTTACCATCATTAGAAGGAGGCTCAAAAGCTTCTAAGCTTAAACCATCATCATCAATATCTACTATAAGGTGTTCATGTAAAGCATCCTTCCACCAAGATGAAGACTGAGAAACCTTTAAATAGGGTCATTCAGATGCCAAATGAACCATATTAAAGCACCTCTGACAACTAAATGGGATACCTTCGTAATCCAAGGGCTAACACCAAGAGCGATCAATAACTTGTAAAATAACCTCTGTTGAAAGAAGCATAGACAAATCCAAATCCACTAAAATAAAAGCATAAGTAGTGTGAGAGAAGTGAGTAGTGACATGATCCACCATAATAAAATGGCCCATTGAGTTGCCAATGCCTTTATAGCAAGATTCACATTAAAAATGAAGAGGCAGATTTGGAAGACAAATCCAAACCGGTAGCCTATTGAAAGATTCAATGAGAGGATTAAAGGTAGGAACCCAAGGTTTTATCAGCAGTGCATGTTGTCCCCAGAACCAAGATCGACCATCAAAAATAAAATTTTAATCAGGGAGAGAATTAAAAACAACTACAAAGAATCCTTTAGCACATGGGTAAATTTCCATTTCCCCTTTTGTAAGGGGATGCCACTACTCAAAGATCCAAGTGTTTAGATCTTGGAGCCATGGCAAGAATTTATCAAATCTACAAATCAAACCCTTCTAAGAAAAGTATTTCTCATTTTTTAGCACTTCATCCCCTAAAATCACAACAAGAGGGGGTAGTGTTGAAAGTTTCACCTTACCCCCAGTCATCAGAGAAGAAAGAACAATAATCTTCTTATAAGGAAATGAGGCTCCAACACGAACCACATTAGCAAATGAGACTATAACATTAGAGGAATAACCCAAAATAGGTGTTGTACCAAGAATAGCAGCCCCAGACATAGGCATTGCACTAACAACAACCACCCTAGCAACAATAGCGTCCCCACAGTGAGAGAACTTTGCAATCCCCCAAACGATGCCCTAACTATGTTGAATGCTATAATCATGCAACTAATATCATTTAGTCTACCAAAAATATAATATCTATCATTTATGGTTATGGTTATGGTCGAGGGTGCAAATATCTAGTTCTAACAGAAATAATTTACCCTTGTGATAAAAAATTGTTGAGCTACAATCTTTGAAAAACATAGTAATAGTGGGAAAGCGTTATAATCCCTATCAAATAATTAGTGGCCTTCAAAATCATCTCAAACTTACAAAACCATCGCATGCCTAAAACCATCGCAATCCTATAAAATCATCACATGCTTGTAATATCATTGCATGCCTTTACAATCATCTAAATAATGTACAATCATCATAAGCCTGCACAATCATTGTGTGCATTGTAGGTAAATAAATAATCATAACAATAAAATTGTATAAATAAATTATCATAAATATTAGTGTATTTTAACATAGATTTATCTAAGATATATATGTTAGTAAATAGATTCTTTATAAATAATTGCTACATACTAATGTTTAAATATTAAACTATAATACTTGTTTATTCATAAGTGATATTTTATTTCAAATTAAATATTATAAACATAAATATTTAACAATAGAAAGAGAGAGCCTAATTTAAAAAGTTTTATAAAAAATAATAAGATAACATAAAAATATAATAATAATACACATAATCAATATCTAAATAAACTATAATACTTATTTATTAATAAATAATATATTTCAATTCAAATTAAGGGTCCCGACTTAAAAGGCTCTATTGAAACATAGATAATATAAAAATACAATATTTAATTATTTGAAAGCCGTCATTATAAAATAAAAAATAAAATAACTTAATTATATTAAAGTCCATATGATTAAATAAAAAATATAAATATAAAAACATATAAATACAAATAAATTCAAACAAAAAAACAAACAAAAATAAAAAGTAAAGAGGGAGAAACAAAAATTAAAAAAGAGTAAAAGAAAGGAGTAAATTGAAGTGCGCATATAAAATATAAGCTTTTTAGATTTGGTTTTTTTAAAATTACTTCTTTTCTCATTATTTTTATGTACAACTTCCCTCATTATTTTTAGTGTGAAATTGATTTCTACTTTTCCACTTTGGTTAAAAAATATTATCACATCATAATAAATAAATAGATATTATACAGATAATCATAATTAATTTATATGTAATATATAGATTATACCATATCATATTTATAAATACTCATAATAATGAAATTGTAAAAATAATTAATTTATACATAATATATATGAATTTTACCATATCATATTTATAAATAATCATAACAATAAAATTGTAAAAATAATTAATTTATAAGTTATATATGGATTTTACCAACAAATTATAAAAATAAATTATCTTAAAAAATATTACCCCATCATAATAAATAATAAATAAATAGATAATATACAAATAATCATAATTAATTTATTTATCATTAAAAAATATAACACATGATAATAAATAAATAATAATTATTTATTTATTTATCATAAAAAATATAACACATGATAATATATAAATAATCATAATTAATTTATAGTTAATATTTCTTTTTTACCACATCATATACATAATCATAATTAATTTATAAGTAATATCTAAATTTTACTGTAAGATAATCACAATTAATAATTAATATTATGTAGATTTTATGACATCATATTTATTTTGTATTTACTACATAAAAAATAGGTTTTGAAAGGCCATGTAGCTTTGTACAAAGGTGAGAACTTAAAAATTAAAACATTAACACTCTGATTGGATGCCTTTGCCAACAACAATCAAAGGGGCAGCAAGAAACCTAGTCAACAAGGACATCCACCAAAGGACAAACAAAAATAGAATAACTTACCAGGAAACTTCCATGAAGATTTCGCCAAACTTAACCTGGGGATCTAACCCCTTTTTCGCTGATTTTTAGAATATTAACAAAGGGTCCCTCCAAATAGAGACACATACAAGAACGTTGAGTCGTTGTTTTTTTTTTTGAACCATGGACCATCCTTCCTTGTTCTAACCCTAGAGGGCTAGTGAGACTTTCTCAACTGGGATGTAGCACTGGGATTTATCTTTCATTGTTGACCCTGAATTGGTATCTGCCCTAGAAAAATCTAAATCTGAAATCTCCTATAAGGGGGACACTAGAATTGACACAACCTTCCTCAGAGAGATTAAACTAACCAACAATTTTTTTTCAGAGTGTGGCAAGCATTTGGGATCATTTTTTGAAGCAGGATATGCAAGGACTTCAGAAGAAGAGGTAGAATCCTCATTGTCAGTAGCCCACTCTTCATTTGTAGCTAACACTGTGAGGTTTTTGGGGATAAAATCTTTTCACTAGGGAGAATCCTTCTTTTTTCTGAAGAGACTACAGTTTTTGGTCAAGTGCCTAGTGCCAAAACAACTACGGTAGCGAAACAATAAACTTCCATAGTCAATAGTTTGAGACCAAGTGCGGTCTCTAACTCGTAGGGTGATTTTTTCTGGAAGGTTCTTAGAGGTATCAATATTCACTAAGATCCTAACAAAAGTAGTGAGTGAGAAACTATCGGTATCTAGATGCATTCTCAAAAGCTCACCCAAAGATCTACCAATAGCCTTCAGACTAGAATCAATCCAAAATTACAGTGAAAGATTGGGTAGATGAACCCAGATGGGTTTTACATGCAAAGGTTCAGTGAAGGGATCGAACGCAGGGGACCATGGGTTTGTGAACAAGGGGTGGTGATTCAAGCTTCAGGGTTGGTTCTGAATCTTTTTCTTATCCTCAATATTATGAAAAACAATAATAAAGAAGCTTTTAGCACAAGGGTAAATATTAAGACTACCTAAGAGTAAAGGTTTCCATTGCTTCCAAATCTAGCTATTAAGATCTTGGAGCTTTGGTCAGAGATCCAAAACTCTGCAGATGATGCCCTTGGTAGAGAAACATTCCTCCGATTTAAGAATAACCCTGGTTTCCTCTTCGTCAAAAATCACCATTAGGTCAATAGAAGCAAGGGTGAGAGGTTTAGGATCCATTCTCGGAGCTACACTGTGGGAGAGAACGTCAATGAAAGATGTGGCCTTGTGGCTAGACTCCAATCTGACCTCTGCCTCCATTGCTATGACTTAACAGTGAAGGTTTGACTCTTTTCGACTTGCCAAAGACTTCTTCCCAACAATCAGAGCAGATCCAAATTGCTGGCTGTTTGGGGCAGTTAGGAGCAGCGACAAGTGGAGCACGATTAGAGGAATGGCCCCTCCAAGTAAACCCATCGAACCAACATTCTAGATGTTGTTTGAAATGGCACTGGGTGGAACACCAAAGTGAACGATTTAACAGAAAGAACGAGAGCACAACGAAACATTGTTAAATTTCATAAATATTGTTAAATATTATATTTATAAATAATCTAAATAATAAAATTATAAAAATAAATTATCATTAAAAATATTACCATTTTATAATAAATAGTACCACATTATAATCAACTAACATATATATTTTAAATAAATTTATATAAAATATTAAATTGTGAATGTCTCTAGAATGATATAATAGAACTATTATTAAATGTTTTCTCAGCTACTCTACAATTTTATTTTTGTATTTTGTTGTGCTTCGCAGCACCAATTGTATTGAAAAATAAAAAACTTCAAAACGCTCCAAAACAATTGACTTTGACACACACCATGGAATAACTCAGAAAAAAAGAAAACAGATAAACCCATTTCCAGCGACTTAAATATTTGGAGAAATAATTCGATCCAGGCAGTGTTTGTCCTGTGGATTGAGCCAATTAATTATTAGAATTATTATACGTCGATTTTTTGAACCAGCAGTGCTACTGCTGCACTTATGGAATTACTATGGCGGAGAATTTTCGTAAGTTGGATGGTTTTGAATAGTATTATTGTGACATAAATATTTTGATTTGGGTCAAATCGTGATTGTTTTCAAGTTCTGTGTTACAGTCATGTGCTCTGTTAAGATGGCGAGCAATATCATATTGTTTTCAAACCTTGGCAATATCAACTTCGAGTGGAATTATATTGTATGTCATTATTTTGCTCACTCTCCTTAATGAATTTTGTATGCATGAAATCAATTCTGAGTGGAATTATATTGTATCCCATTATTTTGCTCATTCTCCCAAAATGAATTTTGTGTGCATAATATAATGTTTTGAACTGCTTTACATTTACATAATATGATTCTTTAGGTTATTTTTAAAACATTTGAAAATGGAACATGATAATGTTACTCACTTTTTAAAAATATATTTAATATAAAAAATTATAAAAATAGATAATCAAGTTCTAAAAATATTTATGCGAGTTAAAGTTTTTATTAATATACTATACAAAAAGAAAATTTATTTTATTATTGAAATTTTTTAGTAATATTATTATTAATAATAATTCAGAAAAGGTTACAAAGTAAGTAATTGGATGGTATTCATAGTTCATATTTTTTGACGGAGAAAAATATTAGTTTAGAACAAACTAGAACAAGCATTAACGTTGTCAAAGTATAGAAAATAGAACAACACCAAAGTAACTATAACAAGTACATTATGAAATTAGGCACATGTAGTCGTACTAGAAAGAACATGTGGACGATCATCCTGAGACGGTTAATCATTTGAACATGAAGGCTCAGTCAAGGGAGGATCCAAATCCACCCATCCATCCACAAGGTCTTGAAAAGCCAAAGAAACAACAATGTCCCAACCATGAAGAGGTTACACCACACTACCAACTAGGCCAGGACCAACTGGCTATGTGCACCTAGAAGGGGAAATCTTATGCCATAGTAGCAGACTTCATGCCCCCCATCCCTCTGAACAAACCCCCTCCTCACACCCGTCACCTCCCCACCCCCGCTTTTCCATCACCCCTCCCTTTAATTGAGGGGGACGGGTGGAGAATTGGCTGCAGTTGGGAGAATGACTCCTTAGGTGTTTGAACACTAGAGGTGGAGAGCCTTAGGTGCATGATTCGAGAGGACGCGAATCATGGCATAGGGAGTGCTCCCTAGTGGTCAAGCAACTCATGCAAATGCTTGAATTCCATGGAAACTTTCTCCACTTGGGCTTAAATCTGCATGCATGCTGAAGATAATACATATGCCTTTTTGTTAATAGAGAAATCACAAGTTGGTTTATTATTGTTAAATGAAACAAAGTTTCTATTTTTCCATAATTGAAATAAAATGAAAGCTTTGGATAAATTCCATATAAAATCTATAGATGTTGGTCAATTATCAAAATCCCCAAGGAGGGCCAATCTCCATGTGAAAGATTTAGGATGGTAGCGCTGAAATAGACTATGTATCCATTACCATGAAGACTGGGATAGGCATGCCCAAAAGATGTGCTTGAAGGAATCAATTTTGGATTAGGTAGGGCACTTGGGTTGAACAATTCCAAGGTGATAAAGATGTTCCCTAAGTGAATCGCCTTGATAGACAAGAAAACAAAGGAAGTGAGCTATCTTGGCATTCCAAATTTGGTTAAGCCAAGAAATCCATATGTTGGGCGAGGAATTAAGGTTCGAGTGCCTATTGAGTTTGCCAATAGCTGGTGAGAAGGGGCTCATGACCTAAGAAATAAGGCCTGAGGAATAGATATTGAAGTATCACAATTACACCTCCAATATTTACACCATAAGTGTCGAGGTTGTAGACCAAGTTTGTGGAGCATGACATTTGGCATTAACTCCTAAATGTATAGAATAAATAGTAAGTCCTAATTTATTAAATTAAATTTCACCTTTAATGAGGGAAAAAGGGCCAAGTCACAAGTAGAAACGAAATCCTTTATAGTTTGAGTTCATTTTTTGAAGAGTCTCAAAGCTTTTATACCATGAATTTTAGTGAGAATGAGGCTGGTATTGGTTATGATATGAGACCACTAGATATTATGTTCATTGAAAGAAATATAATTATGAAATCAATCATTAACCCAATTAAAATGAGGCTTAATTGCTTCATAAGATTTCCAAATGATTTTCACCACAAATGAGCCTTCAATTTTGACATGAGCAATAGTGATCAGTAGAGTGTGGAGAATAATGTTATTCCAACTAGATTTACCTTAGGGAGAACTAGATGAAATATAGTTATGTAGGAGGTTTTTCAAGCTTTATTATCTTTGATAGATTTGACAACCCACTTAGCACATAGGGAATTCTATGTTTGTATATATCATTGATCCCCATATACCTCCTTTATCATGAGGAAGATAACAAATATCTTAGGCAACTCTATGGAACCCCCGAGATTGTTTGGCATTAGACCAAATAAAATATTTGAGGATCTTAACCAGTATGTTATAAGAGGGTTTAGAGGGGCCTCACATGAGGAATGGTAAACATGACTGGCATCCAGAATATTAGTACACACTTTAAATTTCCCTGCCAAAGAGAGGGTTTTTGATGACTCAATACGCCACCTTTTTCTCCAATTTATTTATGGCATATTTCCACAACTTAGCAAGGGAACTATCAAAGGAAAATGGGATGTCAAATAACTTGAGCTGTTCTTGTATGTGAATCCATTTCCACTTGTAGTGGTGTAACCATTCTTGCATGGGCATCATACTTTGTTTGAAGCATTGGGTTTTTCTCCACTTCCAAGTTAGAGCCAGAAGCTAGACAAAAAAACCCAATATGTTGCATAGCCTCTTTAATTGATTTTTCTTGATATTCATGAGTGAGGATATTATCATCATAAAAAATGGCCATTGATGAGTTGAGAGGATCTATCAAGAATAAAAATACCCCAAATGAGACCCAAATCATCTCTATATGTCAATAGATACCCAAGAGATTTAGCAGATAAAACATATAATGTTGGAGTAAAGGGGAAATCTTCATGTATGGAGAGAAAGAGGCCAAAATTGTCAAATCTAGGGCCATTGATAGTGAGAAAGGTTGAGGCATATAAGAAGAGGTTTGGACATCTGAAATAAATAATTCGCTAAAGTTAAGAGCTGGGAGCATGGCTAGAATGAAAGTCCACTCAAAATCAAGCTTGAGAAAGATGGTTTTCTAACAAGAGGATCTCACCCATTCCATACCTTCCCAAAAAACTATAAGGTTTCATATTATATATCTTGTTTTGATAAATCATGTTTGCTTAGGTTTGATAATGGAGGTAAGATAAGCTGGAGGCAGTTGGAAAGAGATTTAGAAAGAATATTGTATGAAACATTAATAAGACTAATGGGGCACCAGTTGGTGATAATTTTTGGGTCACCAACATTGGTATTAATTTTATATTATCTTTATTAATGTGGGAACCCAAAGATTTATTTTGAAGAGTTTCTTTTTAGACTTAGAGCAAATCAGCTCGACAAACTCCTAGGTGGCTTTATAAAATTCACAGGGTAGTCCATCAATGCATGAAGCTTAGTCATTACTCATGTAATGTAAGGCATGAGATCCATCATGAAGAGACTTTGGCATATCACATGAATTTTGATCAATAAGCCTAAGTTTGTCAAAAATCACATCAATGAATTCCTGCAAATCCCAAGCTTGCTAAAAATTTTCTTCATGGGCTTGGAAAACTACTTGATAGTGGTCCATAAAATCAACTAATATGTTAGGGAGATTGGTGAGTCTGAACCGGGCTCAATTTATGGCCTTGATTTTATCTCAAGATTTTTTGGCTTTGCGATATTTGAATAATTATTTGGAAGCTTTATCACCAAATTTGATCCAATGAAGGCAAGTGCAAAGTTATGTTTGTTTGGATACATGGTTGTCTGCCACTTTGATTTTTTGTTTGAGAGAGGTGGTCTGGGCTTGCATTTTTAAATCAAAGGGATTGCACTCAAGGAGAGAGTAAATCCTCTTATATTCTTTGAGCATAACTTATTAGTCTAATTTTGAATGTAAGTAATTTGTTTGTCATAATGGTAGAGAAAGGTGGTGGTGCAAAAGATGACCTCAATCCAGCACTCTATCCAATTGGCAACATAAGGTGGTCAAGGTATGATATTCAAAACTTAGGAAATGAGATGGATGGCATCCTCGAGGTAGAGGAAGGAGTTGTTTTGGAGGAATTGATTGTGTAACACTTTGAAGTGGTTATTACTCCACTCCACTCTACAAATGATGGGATTGTGGTATGAGAGAACATATTCAGAGTGCACGATGACATGACATACATTGGTATTATAAAATTAAAATAAGTTTTACTCTAAAAGAATATAATGGTCCAATCTCTTAAGGACCTTATCAATGTTGGTGGGGTAATTGAACCACATAAACCAAGTAGTGTAAGTTAATGTTTATCGTTGGGAAAGAAGGTTCACCAAACCTCACCATTATTAAAAGTAATACCATTCCTCATGTTATCATATACACCATCTCATCGATAGATCACCAACCTTGTCCTTGGGACTCTTCAACATATTAAAATTATTGCACACAGGACAAGTGGTAAGGGGTAGGTTGTTATCCAAATTTCATCAGAAAGTTGATTTATTAGGACCATCATTAGGGACATAGATGTTGAGAATCCCTAATGAATGTCAACTAATATCAAGGAGTGTCTAAATAGCCTTGTGTGATGGATCGCCCCTCATGGAAACTAATAAGGAATAAATTTTTATTGAAACCAAAATATTAGTGTCTCTATTACCTTCATCATAGGGGGTGGAGAATAAAGTAGTGTTAGGCTAGATGTATTTAAAAGCAATTTTTAAAAGAAACCCTTAACATTTAGCTTCTTATAGACAGACAAAAATTTAAAGATTCAAATTATTGATAGATAGTTCACACATAGAAATTATGAGAGGATTCTATAGTACCATAAAAATTTGAAGGTAAATAATTTTTTAGCTCTTGAATATCTTAGAATGTATTAATATAATAGATAGCTCCCCCTGACCATCTTCAATATATTCAAGAGTTGTAAAATTATTTCCCTTGGAAAAGACTTTTATGGTTTCAAAAAATTAAATCCCCAAGAAAAATGTAGTGACATTTAGCTCGATTGTTCTTTCAAGGAGAGTCACCAACATCATGACTAAGTTGCACAACTACCTAGAGGTTAGATCCATTATAGAGGATGTCCTAATAAGAGAAGATCTCATTTGAGGCTAAAAAACTTGTGAATCATGGCTCTACTAGGGAAAATTTTAGTGGCTATTTATAACCAAATGGCTATAAGTAGGTTTTTTTATTTATTTTTAAAATGACCAATCTTATGAAAATATACATAGGACAAATAGCCTCAATTTTATATAATTTCATGGTTTGGGACACATATTCATCTAATAGATTTTACTCGATCCTATTTTAGGACACATATTCACCAGAGTTACTATACATGTATGGATCTAATTTGCTAGAAAATTATATGAGACATTTATAAGTTAGTCTAGAATCACCAAGTATGTATGTAAATAATAAGGACCACCTAGGACACAATAAGCTTAAGGTAATAACTATATTTATTCTATGAAAATGTTTTGAATATTCTTTGGCACCACATGCTCTTCATTCTATATGGTTTTAATAACTGAAAAACTTAATAATAAATAATTTTTAAACCTAATGTTATTTTATTTATAGCATTGAATGTGGTGAAGTTGGAATTAAAGCTATGGGGATTGAGGTTCAGATCTTGCCCCATTCTTTAGTGAATTGGTGCCGCCATATTGAGTGGCCCAAGGGAAAATTTAATGTTGGTTCAACACATCACCCACGAGATTAATAGAAGTTGTTCAAATACACATGTGATGGTTTCTTAATTTTTCTTGTCATTTATGCAAGCTCTTGGTAGAAGTGAAGCTATGGTAGTTCAAATATTCAGATGAGAGGTTGGAAATGAAGATGCAGACAATTTATAAGTTAGTTTCCTTGTGTTTGTAATTGTAAGGTATGGATTTGTGTTTCTTTTGTTCTGAATTTTGAGAGTAGTTCTTTGTATACCTAGTCATCTATCTTAAAATGAATAAATATAATGATAAGTTCCTTAAAAAATATTTCTTTAAATATATTTATTGATGGTTTCTCAAATTTTCTAGTCATTGATGCAAGCTATTGGCAAAAGCGAAGCTCTGGTAGTCAAAATATTGGGATAAGAGGTTGGAAACAAAGGTGCAAACAATTTCAAAGTTGGTTTCCTTGTGACTGCAACTGCAAGGTATGAATTTGTGTTTCTTTGTTTTAAAGACTGAGAGCAGTTATTTGTATACACAATCATCTATCTTGAAATGAATAAATATAATGATAAGTTACTTGAAAAGAATTTATTTAAAGATATTTGTTGATGGTTTTTCAAATTTTGTAGTCATTAATGTAAGTTATTGGTGGAAGTGAAACTCTGGCAGTCAAAATATTGGGATGAGGTGTAGACAATTTCTAAGCTAATTTCCTTGTGATAACAACTACAAGGTATGGATTTGTGTTTTTTTTAATTCTAAAGACTGAGAGTAGTTATTTTCATGCACAGTCATTTGCCTTAAAATGAATAAATATAATGATAAGTTCCTTGAAAAGAATTTATTTAAAGATATTTGCACAAAACACTGTACATATTGGTTTTCTTGGAAATTTTGTGTATATTTGCAAGTTTTTTCCTTAAACTCAAAATTTGTGAAATGGGCATTTTTGGGTTAGTCAGAAATATGGTTGAAATGATCATGAGGCTCTATTGCATTTATTCATTTTCTTATTTGTGCATTATTTAAAAGTATCTTGCATGTCATTATTTCTTAGAGGAAATCAATTTCTTATTTGTTTAAAAGGAGTATTTCTCAGAGGAAATCAATTTTTTTGTTTGTTTAAAATAAGTATGTGGTATAAACTAACCAAATAATATAATAGACTAAGTATAGCAAAAATTATGACAAAAAATCAAAGTATAGAGTATAAATAATAAAGCAACTATGGGGCCATAAGACAATACAACTATGAAACGAGAGGATGACATAACTAAAAAAAATTAAGTACATATGGTAATATCATGTGCAGTACTTAGTATAAATTGAGTACAAATCTTTGTAAGTCTCTCAAAAGACTAATCTAAGATTGACCATTAAAATATGATATTTGACATTAAATTATGAGTATGTTAAATTTTTTTTAGCTACTCCTAGTTATAATCATGATTATATTTTCCTTTCCATTGTTTATTTTCATTGATAAAACACTTTTATAGAATTAGAAATATTTCTTTCAAGAGATTGCCTCTTCTATAATTGTTGGATAGATTAGATTATATTATTTCAAAATATAATTCATATATACGTATATTTTATTATTGATATATTTAATTATTACATCCTTTATTATTATTCCCAAAATTTATAAAAACACCTATGCACATCTTAGAAACATTTTTTGCTTCCTAGAGTCATTGTTATTTTACAACCGTAAAAATAAAGATCCAAAGTGCATCAAAACAATCACTAAAAAACTGTAGCATGTTCTTATAAATTTATGTTGACCCATATTTCCATGTTTTGAATTTGTAATTGAGTTGTGTTTTGGTTAGTTTTATTTATAAATTTATAGATTGTGTAGATTTAGATTATGTATATGATATAATTTTCAAATAGATATTTTGGCAGTTCATTTTTTAGCATTTTTGAAATAAATGTGATGGTATCATTGCTTATTTTTAGGTGTCAACTTTCAAACTGCTAATGCAAAAGTTAATTAAAAAAGTGGAATAGTGATTTCATTCTTGAAGGGAGTAATTTGCATTGGTGATTCATAAATTTGGCATTGAAAGGTTTTTTATTTGTAAAATGTCTACTCATGGGTAGAGTGCTAGGAAATTAACAAGGGGTTCATCAAACAGAAATACCTTGTTTTCATATTTTGATAAATTAACAAGCACAAGCTTTAAAATAAAATGTTGGTTTATAAAATCACCCATAATTGAACATTATTTCTCGTGATCAAGATCATGCTCAACAGGGTTATGATCACTTTTAATCAGCAGATGCAAGAAACAATGCCAATGATCATGACACAACTAATTAAGATAATCTAGTTCTGAAAGTTTTGATGATTCAACCTCACAAGTACATGAAATTCATCACATATTCAAAAAAAGGAAGTCAAACAAATGGGAAAATTCAAGGAGTTTTCAAGTTGAATGGGTTTCTAAATATCCTTTCATTGAATCTGTTTTGAGTGAAGACACTAATGAGCCATCAAAAGAGTGTAAATGCAAGATATGCAGTTGAAAATTGAGGAGGAATAAATACTTTCAACTGTAAATAGATACCATAGAGAAGCATGTGGAGAAAATGTATGAAAATAAAATTATAAATGGAGAGGATAAATCATTAATACAATGGAGAAGAAAAGAAGAGTCTCTTCATGTTAGGTATGTGATTCAATACAATGAATGCCTAAAAAACAACAAAAGCTTCATGCAAATAGAATAAATATTGCAGCTTTATTTGGAAAAATGATGGTAATCAACCAAATGTCAAAGACTATACAACTTTTTGTTATTTTTCAAGTTCTAAACAAAGGTCAACCAATGAATGATTATCTAGGATATAAGGGCATGCTATAATTTTTTGGCATCTCAAAATTTTTAAATACTCATTGGTTAGTTACTAACGATTTGGAATGGGCTAATTATCTTGCTGAAGCAGAAAAGAGGGATATTCAAGAGAAGATAAGGCTTTCAAGATACATAACATTGTCAATAAATGAAGTTACAACCATTGATAACACTTCTTGGGTATGTATATATGTTTACACTATTGTAAATCATGTTCGTCAGCCTCTTTTTCTTTCCATTCATAAAAAGAAAGGAAATGCAACTTCTCAAAACCTTTTGGAACTAGTCAAGAATAATTTGAAAAAGGTTGTTGGCATGGACAATTTCTCAATTTCAAGAAAGATTGTTTGTGTAGGGGAAAATGGAGCATCAGTTATGTAAGTTTAAATAAATGGTCTTTGTGTAAGGCTACAAACTTATTATACACCATATATGATCGGTATTCATTACATGGCACATAGAATGAATTTGGCATTCAAAATTGTGAACAAGTTTACATTAGTCTCAAAAGTTGAAGATCTTATTCATGAAATTCATTCATACTTTTGTATAAGTCCAAAAAGATTTTTACAATTTCAAAATTTTGCTAAAATTTTAATGCAAGATAAAAAGCTACTTAAGGATATTGATACTCGATGGATTTCCCTTTGTGGACTGTCATATAACATATATGCACAATATCAGTCATTGATGGGAATAATGGAAGAACATTGCCACACAATACATAAAGCTCTAGATATTTTGTTTCGATTAACTAATATAAATACATTATTGACATTATACATCCTTTTACCCATGTTGGATGAAATTGATTTATTGATAAAGAAATCCCAAGAAAGAACAATGTACATTTATGAATATTCTACATTAAGAAAAATAATATGCATTGCCCTTGATAATTTGTATTTAACACAACATTCATTTATAGGGGAAAGTTCACAAGTTGCATCTTGATGACAAATATTGAACATAGTGGTAACTATTTGTAGTTTACTGAAGATGGATATTTATGTGCAAAAGTGTGATAATGTAAAATGCCCATACACACTTTTGACACAGTTAGTCGATCTAATAGACTTAAATAGGTTCTTGTTACAAGGGATTAATTCTTTGAGGTTGTATCCTCTATAAGGTCCACCTTGAAGTAAATTGCAAAATGTCTCTCTTCAAAGATTAGAGATCATTTTCCTCAAGATGAACTACTAGAATCCATGGCTATGGTGTAACCTCAATTTTGGAAAAATGCTAGATCATAAGATTTTCAGAATAAAATCAAAATCATGGCCCAACACTTTTGCAAGAGTGTAGAATTTAATGGTGAAAAAATTTAAGGCATTTTAGATTTGTCAAAGCTAAGTGAGAAATATGTTTGATTTGTCACAATAATGTTAGAAAAAATAAAAGTTGTGGGCAATGTTTTTGAAGATAGATCAATTAGTAGATTGTGGACTACTTTAAGTTTAAGTGAAATACTATGTGATGGTATCTCAAAATATTTTAATCTTGCTAATTTATGCCAAACAATGATTTTGTGCTTAGTGGAAGATGAGAGAATTTTTAGTGCATTGCCATTTTTAAATTCAAAGTTAAGAAATGAGCTTGACAATAATTTGGAGACTTGGTTGAGGCTCTATATAATTAGATACAATGTCCTTGATTTTCTATTTGATAGAGCTCTAACAATTTGGTAGTCTACATCTAAAATAAGAGGATTATATAATAATTCTTTAAACACACTACACCCAAAGAGTTTTGAAGTACTGGATCTGAATCCAACAACTTTTGAAGAGAATGCATGCAAAAATTATCAAGAACAAAATGAAGAAAATTGGCATGTTAAAATTTGAAATTTAGGCATTTGAAATCTAAGTTTGATTGAGGAAGGACAACAAATTTTGTGATCCCAAATAATTTTCCATGGATTCATATATCCAGATTGTATTTTGATAATTAATATCGGGTGACTTTAATTTTGATGAAAAAGTGCTAATACTTGATTAGAAAAACATGTATTTTTGTGTTTTATTTGATTAAGAGAACATGTCTATAACAATTGTAAACTCTATTATAGGTATATTATGGTGTTCCCTTATTATTTTATATGAAGTAGGTGTATTTTCGTGTTATGTTTGATTAAGAAAACAAGTATATAACAATTTTAAACTCTATTATAGAGATGCATAAGTATATTATTGTATTCTATTATTATTTTATACCAAGTAGGTGTATTTTTGTGTTTTATTTGATTAAGAAACATGTCTATAACACTTGTAAACTCTATTATATAGATGCATAAGTATATTGTGGTGTTACCTTGTTATTTTATACCAAGTACGTGTATTTTTGGTTTTTGTTTGATTAAGAGAACATGTCTATACTAATTTTAAATTATATTATAGAGATGCATAAGTATATTGAGGTGTTTCCTTTTTATTTTAACCAAGTAGGTGTATTTTTGTATTCTGTTTAATTAAGAGAATATATCTATAATAGTTGTAAACTCTATTATAGATATGCATAAGAATATTGTGGTGTTCCCTTATTATTTTATACTACGTAGGTGTATTTTTGTGTGTTATTTGATTAAGATAACATGTCTATAATAATTTTAAACTTTATTATAGAGATGCATAAGTATATTTTGGCGTTCCCTTGTTATTTTATACCAAGTAGTATTTTTGTCTTCTATTTGATTAAAAGAATGTGTCTATAATAGTTGTAAACTCTATTATAGAGATGCATAAGTATATTGTGGTGTTCCCTTATTATTTTATACCAAATAATTGTAATTTTGTGTTTTGTTTGATTAAGATAACATGTCTATAATAGTTGTAAACACTATTATATAGATGCATAAGTATATTGTGGCTTTCCCTTATTATTTTATACGAAGTATGTGTATTTTTGTGTTGTGTTTGATTAAGAGAACATGTCTACAATAGTATTAAAATATATTATAGAAATGCATAAGTATATTATGGCATTCCATTGTTATTTTATACCAACTAGGTGTTTTTTTATGTTCTATTTAATTAAGAGAACATGTCTATAACAGTTGTAAACTCTATTATAGAGATGCATAAGTATATTTTGGTGTTTCCTTTTTATTTTATATGAAGTAGTTGTATTATTGTCTTCTTTTTGATTAAGAGAACATGTCTATAACAGTTGTAAACTCTATTATAGAGATGCATAAGTATATGGTTCCATTGTTATTTTATACCAGGTCAGTGTATTTTTATGTTCTATTTGATTAAAAGAACATGTTTATAATAGTTGAAAACTCTATTATAGAGATGCATATGTATATTGTGGTATTCCATTGTTACTTTATACCAAACTTATTTTAAGTATCTATAATGTAATTAATTATAAGTATCTATATTGGACCAACAACATATTTTCCACTAATAGCTTGCATAAATGACAAGAAAAATCAAGAAAATCATCACATATGTATTCTATCAACTAATATTAATTCTACAGGTGACATGTTGGACCAACATTAAATTTTGCCTTGGCCCTTCAATATGTTGGTGCCAATTCACTAAAAAATGTAGCAATATCTCAACGTCAATCCCCATATCTTTAATACCACTTGCACTACATTCAATGTTAAAAAAAAATATACATTAGGTGTGAGAATATGGGATGTGAAGTCATTTATGTCATTAACCTCTTTAACACTACCTAGTTTTTTAAGCCTTAAAGTCTTTAAGACATAGAAATTTCAACTTCCAAGTAATAAATATAGTATTAGTCATTTATTATTAAGTTTTTTAGTCATTAAAACTAATATAAAAGGAAATGCATGTTTGTTTTACTCAGTTTTATAAATGTGTTCAGGATCACTTGTGACTTAGGACATAATATGCTTAAGGTAATGATATCAGTCAAATTTTCACCCTTTGTAAGGTAGTTCAATCTTTCAAAATTTAATGTAAGATGGAAACACCTCAAGGTTTTAGGTACCTTATTAGAGAGGTAAATCTCTAGATTAAAGGGCTAGATCCCCTTAATGAATCACTTAGGCTCAAACACTAATCTACCACTTGATATGAAAAGAGAGATAAACTTATTCTAATGATGGTGATGCATCAAATATGCTGGAACACTACCAATCAGCTACAAATTCACTTTAAACATGAGACTAATCTGCAAGAAACACTTCTCCAAATCTACCTCCCTAAATCAATGTTTCTCATGAAGGTTGTGAAGAATGCTTGAGCTAGGAGGATTAGTCAAGAGGTCATGACATGAAACTATTGAAAATACTACTCAATAAAAAATTACACCTCACTTATACACTTAACAAGACCTATAAAAAGGATTCCAAATTGAACATGAATGCAAGAAAGGACAACTATGTCAAGAAAGTAAGACTATCACTTAGCAATATCAACTAGTCAAGCATACATATTAAAACTAGTTAATGAATGAGGTTAACCAGATTATTCTCATTGATCAAAGGATTCAAATGGGAAAGGATTCTCCATAACTAGGTGGAGGATACAAACTTAGCCTATCAAAGCTGAATATATAGAGAAATGAGAGAGAAGAGAGAAGGATGTAGGAGAGAGAAGGAGACAAGTGTAAAAGAGAGTTAAAATAAAGAGAGGAGTTATGAAACTATATAAATAGGTATTAAAATACAAGTGTACTCTCCTAAATATTCTCTTCTCCTATAAATGGCATAGAAGTTTGAAACTTGGCTTAACATCTTATATTTGCTTTTCAAAATTGTCCCTTCTTTGGCTTGTAAATGGACATGTGACCTTATTGATGGTCAGGTCATATTTATCTAATATCTTTATCTAATCTTGACACTTTTCATTTGATCTCTGAAGGTTCCATTTGACACATCAATTTATTCTCTTGTTAGGTATCTTGAAATCTCTTTGTTTCACTAGGCTAATTGATCCACATCCCTTCTCAGGGATACGTCTCCCCACTGAGGCAATCATCGCATGCCACGTGTCTGACTGGGAATTGCCTTGGGTGCTTCGTGGCTGGCCATATAGGGATCTAGAAGAGGACCCAGATCACTCCAGAGCTTTTGGTGTGACAACCAGTCCTCTATTGGTATCAGAACTAGGTCTCCAGGTCGAGACACACAGAAGTTGGTGGGCATGATCCACATCCCTTCTCAGGGATACATCTCCCCACTGAGGCAATCATTGCATGCCATGTGTTTGATCAAGAATTGCCTTAGGTGCTTTGTGGCTAGCCATATAGGGATCTGGAAGAGGACCAATATCACTCTAGAGCTTTTAGTGTGACGGCCAGTCCTCTATTGGTATCAGAGCACCCAAGGTAATTGTTGATCAGACACGTGGCATGTGATGATTGCCTTAGTGGGGAGATGTATCCCTGAGAAGGGATGTGGATCATGCCCACCAACTTCTATGGGTCTCAACTTTGAGACCTAGCTCTGATACCAATAGAGGACTAGCCGTCACACCCAAATCTCTAGAGTGATTTGGGTCCTCTTCAAGATCTCTATATGGCCAGCCACAAAGCACTCGAGGCAATTCCTGGTCAAACACGTGGCGTGCGATGATTGCCTCAGCGGGGAGATGTATCCCTAAGAAGGGATGTGGATCACCAATCTTGCTTACAAGTGTTAAAAATTGAGTTCATCTTCTCCAATGTGTTATCTCTCCATGGATTGAATATACATATCATATCAAACCTATAAAAACTCACTTGGAGTCATCAAACTCTCTTTAAGACTCCATTTTCTCTTCAAGCTCTTATTAGGCCTCTTTTCCTTATAACCCTAAAATCATGTAAAAATCTTTGTGTAGTGAAGTGTACAGATGGTAATGATAAAATAAAGTCATATTTTAGGACCCAATATGTATTTACAACTTCATTCCAAGTTTTAGGTTTTGAGAGTGAGTGAAAATGTCCCTTTTAGCCCATTTTCTCTCCTTAATTAGGCCTCCTTGCCTAGAAGCTTGATTTTCTACTCCAAGTCTCCTTGATACATGTTAAATAACCCAAAATCATGTTATTAACTTTACCTAACCTATAAAAAACATCCATGTCAAATTTGACGCCCTAATACCTTGTGAAAGTTGGAGAACCATGAAATGGCCTTGAAACCTAGTCTCATTTTAGCCTTGCTTGAGGCTGCGTTGAAAAATGAGCTTTATTTGATCACTTATAGAATTCCCAATATGGATTTATAAGATTTAATACGTGAAAAAAATACCAAATGATCTCTCCCAAGAGTTTTCAAGTTCTCCATTGCTCAAAACCCTACAAAACACCTAAAAACTTTGTAAAATAGTACATTTACTATAGTATGTACAGTTGCAAGTATAGATGAAGTACGTGGTTGGAACCTAATTGGATTATATAAAATTTTTAAGGAGGTTATAATATTTAAATAATTAATTTAATGTTATTTATAAATCCATCCTTCACATTGGGTCTCTACTAGGGTTTTAGGAGGGTTTAAACATGTTTAGGTTCTTAGTGATTATTCATAAACCTTGGACCCTCAATCCTTGAACCAATGATAAAAATTTAAAATTAATTACCCTAATTAAATTTCTCTAGGTGATAAGGTTCATATGCATCCTTTTCATATAGTTTTTAGTGAAATAAGTTGGCTCTCAGGTTGAAAACAGGTCATTGGAGAAGGGTTAACAGTGTTAAGCTTTGTTCATGCATGTTTAAGACCCAATATAAATTATAAGTCCACAATATTATAGTTTAGGTACTAATTACCATCCCTAAAAACCACTTAAATCCATGTAGAGTGTCATGGTCTCAACAAGTAAAAGAAGGTGAGTTTTGAACTGCAGTCTTGCATGAGAGGAGTTCAAGATAGTCTCAAAGGCCAAAATTGCACCTTTCTCACTTTCCCCTCTTTGTGATGACTCTTGAGGGTCTTTAATATGTCTATAAACTTATAAAAACTTTCATACTTAAACTTTACCCTAAAAATTCTACCCTTTATGTGATTGTTTATATGGGTCTGTGTGTAGTCTTAGGCTTGTTCTAGGCCTAGATAAGGTTTATCATCATTTCATCCTTTGTTACTAATCTTGAAATACTTATGGAGATATGATATCACTATGAAACCAATATAAAATTATTTCCTTCCCTCATACATCCTCTTGGATTTTAACTCTCTCAAAACAAGCAAGAGCTTTCATGAGAGCAAACAAGACTATAGACACCGTTTGACTGTGTATAGAGCATTTAGAGAGATCTGCTGATAGCATTTTTATTTTTTTAACTTATTTCATATCTATTTTTATCCTATAATGATCTATGCATTGTGAATCATATAAATTAGACTTTAATACTTCATTTATACATTCTTCCCCTTCTTCAAGATTGAAAACAACCTTCTCTTCTTAACAACCTATAGGTGCTCATTAGAGTGGTTGAATGCATTTAAGGGTTTTAGGTCTTTACTTAAAAATCACTAAACATCTTAAATAAAATTTTTCATGTTATTGAGAGTTTAGGATCTTCTCAATTTACTCAAAACCCTATACTTCACAAACACACACTTGTTCTAGACTATCTAGGCTTGGTTGTAGGTATTCATTATAATAATTGAATGTATTTTGAGCTTCAATGGTTCTATTACAGTTCATTAAACATTAAAGGACTATTTCTATTGTATTAGAAACCTATAACCTTCCCTTGGAATGTTGCCACCCCTATTAATGATTTTTCCTTCAAATATATTTCAAGCTCATCCAAGAGATTATTGTAGGTGACTACTAGGAAAGATTTTGAAATTCGAGTCTTGAAATTTGAAAGCATTCAAACCTCATTTAAGGTTAACTTCCCATGTTTCACAAGATTCATTGTTTCTTTTTATAGTGTTCACAAAATTTTTTCTTCTCATCTTTATACTTAGACCTATGTTTAAGTATTATCTTGTAGATTCTCTCTCATGTTAACCTTCATTGGCCTTTAAACACTTAGGTAATTCTATCTATTTGTAACTTGTCTCATATTTACATCTGCACTGAGTCATACTTTAACTCTATTCTTTTTTTTATGGTAATTATCTATTTTGGTTCAAAATGGGGGACCTACATGTCTCTCACTTGTAGGTATTCATTTTTCTTGTATAACTATTAAGAAGGAGTCTCTTAAGTCTCTCCTTTAACCCCAAATGAACTTTGTGCTTATCCATGATCTAAGTTCCAAATTATAAATTCAATGTTATGCATTTGTCTTCTTATCAAGTTGAACACCAAGTGTATCCATCAAAGCAAACCTATAAATTAGTTTGAGTTCTTTTGACCTTAGTTCTTAAGACCACCTATTTTCCACTAGTATTTAATGTTTACCCAAGCATAAGGTTACCACATTACCTTCATTACTCAAGATTTCAAATTGATCTTGAGAAACATTATAATGTACTTCACATGAGAACATAATGCAGACCTATAGGTCTACATTCTTTATGTTTTATACTTTGAAAAGGTGCCAACATGACCTCTTAAGCATTGTACATTCCTCTATTGTCTCAAAAAACTTATCAAGAAGTCAAAACCTTGAAATTCCTCTAAAAATACACACTTATAACCTCTTTAACAGTCATATTCATAGTCATCAAAATGAGAGAACATTATGAGTTACTTGGAGAGAATGGTGTTGTGATAAACATGGAGATTTGTTGATGGATATTTAAGGCTTTAAGTGGAATGATAACAAGGTATATAACCTTCATTCATCCCCTCAAACATTGAAAAACCTTGAACAAATAAAAACTATAATAGTTAACCCTGTAAACTATGTAAAATAATAGATTTTATTTCTAAATGCTTTCCACACATGCCAACCTAGTGGATGAAGGTATTAAATGAATTTATATAACTCTAAAAATCCATCCCAATTATTCTCATGCTTCAACAAGTTCATTATTTCATCTAAAAATCCCAAAAATGATCGTGTCATGGTTTGGCACCTCAAAAAAAAAACCTTAGCTCCTTATAAATTATTCATAAATATAAGGAGATCAATAAAAAAACCAATTACACTAATTGAGATCCCGTAGGGGTCCCAAACTATGGTTAAAATATTAGGCTCTAACTCCACCTTTACGGCCTGTACCATTCACTTAAAAATGGCCTTCAAGAACTTGTGAAGAGAGAAACAGAAGAGAGAGGGATTTATTTGCACTTTTAGGAACTAAAAATTAATATCAAATTGGAATATAACCTATGGAATTCTAAGGGACACCTCTACAATGTTTTACTCTAAAAATGAGTTCACAATTTCGTATAAGAGTGAAAATTGCCTCTTAAGTATTACGAATCAAGAATTTGACCTCTTTCTGACTTGATGACATATGTGGTAGTTATGTAACTTATTCATGGACATTATAAAGAGTGATTTTATGTGTTTTAACTTTGGTTATTTTTGATATACATGAAAGTTAGAAAAAAACATTTTTTCTTCATTTTCTCACACTTTAAAGTCCACAAAAGAACCTCAAACTTTACAAATAATCATGATATGTTTAAAAAAGATGATTAAGACATGAAATGACCTTTAAATACACCTAAGGACCTATGACATCACTTTACCAAGTCTCATCAATCCATGACATGACTAGACCACTACAAGACCAAGAAAGAACATTACCTTAATTTTTCCAAATTTACATTAAACAATGCTAATAAAACCTTATAAGGACTATTTTAAGACCATTAAGGCATGTAATGGGACACGAACAAGAATATAAAGATAAGACAAGAAATTTTCTGCTTATAGGGGTTGACATT
Organism: Torreya grandis; assembly: GCA_037957365.1. Lineage (NCBI taxonomy): Eukaryota > Viridiplantae > Streptophyta > Pinopsida > Cupressales > Taxaceae > Torreya > Torreya grandis. The sequence goes on from JARHVA010003488.1 coordinate 1,528,992, forward strand.
TTTACTTTGGGGGCCAAAATTGGTCAACAGCTAATAATTATGTTTTGATTGGCATAATTTGTTAATTGAAATAAAAATATATTTGAAAGGACATTATTGATTATGGATATGGTTAAGACATTTTGGATTACCTTATCATTATTGATTATGGATACGGTTAAGACATTTAAAAGATAATGTTTTGAGAAACTATCTTTAAATAAATGATTTTTAGGGAACTTATCATTATATTTATTCATTTCAAGATAGACGAATGTGCATGCAAAAAATTACTCTCAATCTTTAGAACAAAATAAATACAATCCATACCTTATAGTTGCAATCATAAAGAATCTAGCTTATAAATTATCTGCACCTTTGTTTCCAATATTTCATCCTAATATTTTAACTACTAGAGCTTTGCTTTTACCAATAGCTTGCATCAATGAATAGAAAAATCAAGAATCCATCACATATATATTTAAAAAATTTACTTATGCTCTAATACATATGCATATCTATAATAGAGTTTACAACTATTATAGTTACATTCTCTTAATCAAACAGAAGACTGAGAGTAGTTGTTTGCATGCACACTCGTCTATCTTGATTATTGAAATGAATAAATATAATGATAAATTCTCTAAAAATCATTATTTTAAAGCTATTTTTTTTCTATCCTCTATTTTCATATTTTTCTTACCTTATGTCCCCATAGTCGATTTATTATTTTTACTCTATACTCTAATTTTTTATCACAATTTTTGCTATACTTTGTTTATTATATTATTTGGTTGATCTTTGCCACTGATTTCTTCTGAAAAATAATGGCATGCAAGATACTTATTTTTTAAAATGAACAAATAAAAAAATGAATTATATTATGTGGTTGGTCTTTACCACATAATTCTTTTAAACAAACAAGAAGCTTATTTCCTCTGAGAAATAATGACATGCAAGATACTTATTTTAAGTAATGCACACAACAAAATGCATTATATTATGTGGTTGGTCTTTACACATACTTATTTTAAACAAACAAGAAACTCATTTCATCTGAGAAGTAATAGAATGCAAGATACTTATTTTAAATAAAATGAATAAGTGTAATAGAGCCTCATGATCTTTTCAACCATATTTCTGACTAACCCACAAATACCCATTTCATAGATTTTGTGAACATATCAACATGTAACAAGTAAAAATTGGTTCAGTGAATAAATATAATTATAAGTTCCATGAAAAAAGTTTAGTTAAAGATATTTGCTTGCCATCCTTGCTCTTCATAATTGTCTTTCCCTATGGCTCCGTAATCGGTTTATACTCTGTGCTTTGATTTTTTATCACAATTTTTGATATACTCAGTTTATTATATTAAATGGTTGGTCTTTACCACATATTTTAAACAAACAAGAAATTGATTTTATCTAAGAAATAATGACGTGTAAGATATTTATTTTAAACAATGCACAAAGAACAAATTGAATACATGTAATAGATCCTCATGATCATATTGTATTTTGTTTTTAAATCTTAAGGAAATAATTATATTCTAGTTAGCATGATTTGTTAATTGAAATAAAAAATATTTTAAATCTTAATTGGATATGGTTAAGACATTTTGACAAACCTTATTATATATTTTTTAATTTTAAAACAAGGGAAATGTTTAATTTTTTTTTTTTTTTTTTGTTATTTCATCATTGCTTTCCATAGTTGTCTTGCCCTATGACCCCATAGTTGGTTTATGCTCTATACTCTAATTTTTTCTCACTATTTTTTATACACTCGGTTTATTATATTATATTATATGGTTAGTCTTTACCACATAATTATTACAAACAAACAAGAAATTGATTTCCTCTGAGAAATAATGACATGCAAGATACTTATTTTAAACAATGAACAAAGAACAAACTAAATAAACACAATAGAGCCTCATGATCATACTATATAATTTTGTAAATGTTTAAGGTAATAATTATATTTTGTTTGGCATGGTTTTTTGATTGAAATAAAATGTATATTTGAAAGGTCAATATGGATGTTGTTAAGACATTTTGGCAGACCTTATTATATAGTATACAATTTTAAAACTATGAAAATGTTTAGAATATTTTTTAATTATGTCATCCTCACATTTCATATTTGTATTTCCATATGGCCCCATAGTTGGTTTATACTCTATCCTCTATTTTTTTTTCATAATTTTTGATATACTCAATTTATTATATTATCTAGTTGGTCTTTTGAGAGACTTATAGAAGTTTGTACTTAATTTATACATAATATAGACATCAAATTTAGCACTTACAAAGGATAAATTTAATCTTTTAAAAGGAGGACAAATTTAATCATTAAAAAAAATGAATTGTAAACAAGATCTTGAATTTAGACTTATCACTCTCTAAAATCTTTTCCATTGGTTTTTTAATTAACATAAATTACCTCTTATAAAATAAATCGACATAAGTGCTTCAAATTGATTAAAACCCTAGAACTACAAAATATTAAAACCTAAATTAATATAACTTCATTTCTGTAAAAATTTTATTCCTTTGTAGTCATGGGAATCACAAAGTGAAAAACAATTGTAAGAGGAGGCCAAGGAGGACTCTAAGCAACCAATAATGAAGTACAATCCAAGTAAGAAACACAAGCCCTACATGTCATGAGAATCATGAAACAAGAGATAATTGTAAGAGGAGGCCAAAGACGAGTCTAAGTAGACAAAAATGAATTAAAATCCAAGTACTAAATACAAGTTGTACATATTTTCAAATGTTTTCACACTTTTAATGAATTCTTCCTATCTTTTAAGGGATTTAAACTATTGCCATGTTATTTACCCCATGAATGTGTTTGGGGAAAGGGGTTTAACTTGGATATTTCACCATTATTTATTGATTTAAATATGATTCTTGATTCACCAACTATTTATAAGTTTTTTGAAAGAGTTAATATAATCACCAGTCAATTTATACTAGCATGGTGATTTTTCCAAATATTCACCAATGGAACTATATTTGAAATCAAGGATTCACCTTGATTTTATAGTAAGATTTTATGGGTCCCTTATTAAAATTATCCATGGGACCTACAATTTCATCAAAATACTAAGAGGATCAAGTGGGAATTGAATCTTTTCACCTCAAGAGATGGTTTTGGTGTATGGGGACTAACAACTAGTTGGGAAGTATTGTTACTGATTAACACCATTTTTGGAAACTATCATGTAGTCATTATTAATTTTATACCACCTTGGTATTTTTAGAGCATGGTTTATTAGATGAGGGTTTTAACCATCCCATGAGAGGGAAACATTTGATCTATTGGTTAAGATACTAACAATGGAAAAAAGTATTAGGGATATTGAAGTAAATAATTTCATGTTGGTGCCAACTTCAATATCAATATATTCTTTCAAATCCTTAGTCAAGTTGACTTTGACACATATCAATTGATAGAGTATGTAAAATATAACTTACTTGGATCATCACATAAAACATTCCCTATGGGTTTGATAATCT